>JAPXFY010000027.1:21115561-21180561 GCA_030674185.1 Monoplex corrugatus | reverse complement strand
TGGATCTTCTCCGTCACATGGCACCTGTGACGTTAGTGCATATGGAATTCATTCCGAGCGCAGAGACGTCATCTTGAGAAACTGCAATTGAAATTGAAACTCTGCTTTGGTGGCACTTCTCTCACACTGCTCATTTCGGAAGGGTTTTTGGATTGGCTCATAAAGGACTCATCGATTGTGACGGACTCATCGTGCTCGAGTAATGTCATATGTGCTCTACTTAGATCCGCCAACAATTATCTGGCAAACTCCTTACGACTGGGCAAAACCCAATACGCTGGTAAGGTTTTGAAACTGGAAAGGGGAAGAGAACGGGCCTTACGTAATACTAACAACCAGTAATACTAACAACCAGTAATACTAACAACCAGTAATACTAACAATCATTCAAAATGTTTCTGGCTTTTCAGTTCGACTGTAAAGTCTACGTTTATTCTGTTTCCGGTCTCACATTTCTAAAAGAGTAAACCTATCATTATCGAGCCATCAAAGAGTAAACCTATCATTATCGAGCCATCAAAGAGTAAACCTATCATTATCGAGCCATTAAAGAGTAAACCTATCATTATCGAGCCATCAAAGAGTAAACCTATCATTATCGAGCCATCAAAGAGCAAACCTATCATTATCGAGCCATTAAAGAGTAAACCTATCATTATCGAGCCATTAAAGAGTACAGCTGTCATTCGAGCCATTAAAGAGTAAAGCTGTCATTATCGAGCCATTAAAGAGTAAAGCTGTCATTATCGAGCCATTAAAGAGTAAAGCAGTCATTATCAAGCCATTAAAGAGTAAAGCTAGCATTGTGGAATCATTAAAGAGTAAAGCTATCATTATCAAACCATTAAAGAGTAAAGCCATCATTGTCAAGTAATTAAAGAGTAAAGCTATCATTGTGGAATCATTAAAGAGTAAAGATATCATTATCAAACCATTAAAGAGTAAAGCTATCATTATGAAGCCATTAAAGAGTAAAGCCATCATTGTCAAGTAATTAAATAGTAAAGCTATCATTATCAAACCATTAAAAAGTAAAGCTATCATTATCAAACAATTAAAGAGTAATGTCAATATCATCAAGCCATTGAAAAGTAAATCTGTCATTATCAAGCCATTAAAGAGTAAAGCTATCATTATAAAGCCATTAAAGAGTAAAGCTATCATTATCAAGCTATTAAAGAGTAAAGCTATCATTATAAAGCCATTAAAGAGTAAAGCTATCATTATGAAGCCACTAAAGAGTAATGCTGTCATTATCAAGCCATTGAAAATTAAAGTTATCATTATCAAGCCATTGTGAGCCCACCACCCAGAGGAGGCTCAGCGCTACTATAGGGTCACTTTAATGGAGTCTAGCGCTGTCTGCCCTAAATGAACATACTTACGACAGAAACCAGAAGAAAAAAACAACAACACACACACACACACGAAAAAAGAATCAGAGGGCGCATTTAATCAGTTTAATGATATTTAATGATACGGTCTACTGCACGAAACAAGGAAGTTTAATTGTACTTCTGCTCCACGAAACAAGGAAGTTTAACTATTTTTCTCTCAATTTTTGTATAATTGTTCTTTATTGTCGTAGTTTACGCTTGGTAAAGGCCAATTCAACTGGCGGAGGGTTTGCGCTTGTCTTGTCTCGTGATAAATACGCGTTCTGATAGGCCTACTGTTTTCTTGTAGTTCTGGTTCCTGTTTGCTTAAGTTGAAGTAGAACGAGGGCAGTCACAGTTGTTTTGGACAAAAAGTGAATTGAAGTCGAAGTCAGTGTGCGCCTCTTTGAAGCTGTCTCACAGTGACTGAATCATGCCTAATGAAGTATTATAAAGTATAGATCTGTCTAGATACAGATTTATATAAATTAGTACTGCAGCAGTGTAGATAGAATGTATGGTTTACTCATAATGATACAGTTTATATGATAAAAATAGATTATGAAATCCTGTGTATTCTGCAAATTGATTGATTAGATTAGCAAATGTTTGTGTGGTACAGATACTGTAATACTAGCAGACCTACTAACAATACTAATACACAACAGAATTAGAGATAGTGTAGAGCTACTGATTTATTTATCATGGTTGGAAGTTTAGGCCTTAAATTATTTAGAATGTACATTTTATCGAATTGGCAGAATGACATGTACTGAATTATTCGTAAAATCACTGACTATGCAAGAATATCAAATGTAAATAAATGTGTCATTCCTTACATATGTATAATTATCTACATGTTATGGATTACAGTGCACCTCAGTATATGATCACTATAGATGCATGTGTGTGCATGGATATGTGTGTGTGTGTGTGTGTATGCATGTGTGTATGTGTATGTGTGCACATGCATTTGGTTGTGTGTGATGGGTGTAAGGAGTGTACATTTGTATAGATTATATGTGTCTGCATGCATACTTTGTAGAATCTGACCTTAAATGAAGTTTGGAATAATGATTCCAGTCGAGATGTGAGGTAAGGGATGACATTTTCTTTGATTTAGACTGACTTTGATCTGTACCTTTGGTGATATGTTGAAAGTCGCATAATATATTAATCATTTAATGATGCTTATTTTCACTTAAATTGTTTAAAACTTTATTACTATTATGTAGGCCTACTTTATCATTTTGTATACATTTAGCTATATACAGTTAAAAAGATGGTGTGTTTGTATTTGTGTGGGTTACAACATACCTCAGTATGTGCATGTATATGTATATGCATGACTGTATATGTATGTGCATGCATTTATGTAGTTTGATGTATGTGCATGCATTTATGTGATTTGTACACATGCAGGCGCGCACGCGTATGTGCATACATTTATGTCATTTGCACACATGCAGGTGCACGGGCATGCTCACATGTATATGTGTACATGTGTCTATTTCACAGCTGTTCCCGAGCAAGATTTTAGTTTGAGAGCAGGAGCGGCTGAGGGGAGGGGGATGGGAGGGGAGAGATAAACGATAAGCAGCTGTGGACTCTCAAGTGGCAGCTAGCCAGTTGAGCGCTCTGCACAGAGCAGTGTGTGAGTGCAACGCGCTGAGCTGTCAAAAGGGAACCGCAGGTGTCCGTAATACGAGACTCGTAGAAGGCCATTTAACTTTTTATAGCGTTGCAGTAGCCTACATGGGTAGGTAGCAAAAGCATTAAATTACAAAGTCTGAGTTTCACCAAGAGAAATGTGAACAATATAACCAAACGCAGGAATGTCTCATGTAGAAACTGATATCAGGCATGCAGAACTAAATTAGATATAACAGCTGTTTTGCTTGCAAAGATCAGATGACTGACAGAAGAAAAACCACATATGTAAAATAAAAAATCCAATTTAAATGACAAACTGTTCATGCACCTGCAGTTTTACAACATTCATATTTTCAGAGATGTTAGCTGCATGTGTGTGGACAACACCAAACTTACCGAATAAGTATTTTAATCGTCCACAAGGATCGTTATCAGGTTGTTTAGTAAGTATCCCATCACTTTGATATGGCACAGATTTCTCTCACAGTACTAAGACAGCAGCCTTCTTTCACACAGTGCAGAGGCTGACCATACAGGCTTACATAGCCTCAACACTAATTGTCTTTAGTTTTAATACAGAACCAGCAGACATCCATTTGCCAGTTCTTATTACCACTTCTGTCACAGATACACACGCACAACTACTAAAATACGACAACACACACACTAACAACAACAACGAATAACAGGGAAAAAAAACAGTTTCAGTGTAAAAAATCTAAATAAAACGACGAAACTGAGTCACACACACACACACACACACACACACACACACACACACACACACACACACACACATACACACACACACACACAAACACACACACACATACACACACACACACACACACACACACACACACACACACACATACATACATACATACATACATACATACATACATACATACATACATACATACATACATACATACACAAAAAACAAAAAAACAAAGAACAAAAATGACAAAAGAAATTAAACAAAACAGCAACAAAAACAAAAGAGACAACAACAGGAAAACAACAACTTAAAAATATTTTCACTCACGTACTGTCTCCCGTTTCACATGAAATTATTCCAGTATAGAAAGGTAGATGAAATACACCAAAACACACACACACACACACACACACACACACACACACACACACACACACACACAACACACACACACACATGCACAGTGAGAAATGCTGACACTCACTTACACTCTAAGTAAAGCACAACTCAAACTACATAACCAAATGAATAATTTATAGCTGCACTTGGTCAAATGATAAATAAACAATAAGGATTCCAAAAAATGAATTGACAAAGAGTGCACAATTTCGTTCCACACAACGCCAAAGTTGATGATAAAATGGCTTAATCACTGTATAGCACAGTATTAATCCTCTGTTTCCCTTGCCAGTAGATTAAGGAATGCGGAAACATATAGCTACGGGGTAAGGGCGGACGTCTGATATCTGACATCTGGTGCCATGCTGGCCAACCAACTAAAAGGCGAAAAAGGCAGCTACTGAAACAGCCGTGATTTATCTATCTAAATATATAATATGTATACATGTCTCTGTCGATCTATCTATCATATATATATACATAGATATAGATATAGATAGGTAGGTATACACAAGAGAGAGAGAAGGAAATGAACCAATGACAAAATGTCGTAATAACATGCCTTGTGTGTTTTGATTTGAAAGAAAATTTTACAAAAATATTTTTCTGTTTTTTTTTTTTATAGAGATAAATACTACAATATCAGGTAAATAAGTTGGATTGCGTTAATACTGATCTTTGTAAAAAGAAAACCGTCAGATTCAGAACCAGTCATGCCAAAATGGGACATCCACTGACTTGCCACAAACATCAAGTCTATATAACTGTCCCAAAGTTGGGATGCAAACTGGAATGTATGAAATGATTAAACTATAGGTTTGCCAACATTTTAGGTCCTGGAACATACTGACACCTATTTTGGTAAGTTTTAGCCAAATCTAAAGTGAACTTTGTCAAATGTGATTCATCATGTCTGGGACTGGGAGACATGACATCAAACTTAAACACCACTGCTTTCTGCTTTCTTGGAAACAATCCAACGTTTTAATTTTATCAAATTAAATGATTTAATTTAAACTGAATTCCCATCTTCTGTCTTTTTCGCCCGTGTCAGTTTCTTTCATTTATTATTTACTAAATCATAATGATTAAAAAGAAAGGGGGTGTTTTTCAGTCCAGTTTTTATATTTTCAGCAGAAATCTGGAGCACCCAAAGAACTGTTTCCCCAAGAGTTTTACCAATTTGTTATGTTTATCATTTGATGAAAGATGTTATTGGTTTGTAGCATTAACAGAGGAGTTTGACAAGATAAATGTCAGAATGATAGATCAAATATAAACACGGTTCAAAGTATTCTGTGTGATTAATGTTCATGGGACTGTTAATGTATTTCACTCTATCCACCCTCCCCCCTCCCCCCACCACCACTCAACACACCCACATGTAGTTAAAACAAACTTTGCATATAAGAGATAACACTTTAATTTCAATTGGTGCTTCCAAGGTTTGCAAGTATCAAGTTACTTCAGTGAGGACTTACAAATGGATCTTTGCAAATAAGAACATTGTAGTGACTTTATATACCAACTTCATTCTGGAAAAGTTTGAAATAAGTGACTAACTACAAAATATGTCTGTGCACTACAATGGCTCAGCATGTCACTGACTTTCTAAGAAAGTTATGCAGCTTTTGGGGGATAGTTTTCTTGTTCACATTTGATTCACATGATTTAAAAATGAAGAACTAACTATGGCTTGACCATCTTCCTTGCTTTTTGAACTAATTTTATCTGTTACTTTATTGCATTCATGTTCTACAGTTGTACAAAACTGAACTCCATTGTTCTTGTCACGTCCTTACTGAAAACTGTCTCAACTGACACTTGTCCATTCTTTCAAGAAATAAAAGTACAAAAGACAAATGGAGAGCTTCTGTGTGTTTGCTTTTTCTTGAAAATGGGCAGGGTAATTTGTTTTACGCTCATTAGCATCTAAAGTGGGTATTTGCATGATGTCTCATGATATACAAAAATAAACTGGTGATGGACATGATAGTGGACATGAAAATGTACCTCATTCCTCACTTACATAGTTACAAACTGGCAGACTCCTAGTGTTGATACATAACTTTAGTAACAACAACCTTTTTTTTTAAACAATTTTTTCTTAAATTCTGAATTATTTTAAAAAAATAAAAAACAAACAAAAAACAAAACAAAAACAAAAAATCACCCATCTCTCTTGAAAACCCCAGTTTCATAACCCTTGCTTTGCTATTATTGTACAATTGTAGACATTCTTTATGACAAGCATCACAGGAGACTTTTCACTGGGTGATGTGACTTTTTCCATTACATCATAAAGCCTATAGTACAAGTTATCTTTTCCTTTCTGTTTCCATGCAAGCAAATGGTTTAACTTTATAAAATTAGAGATTTTTAAGTTTTCAAATTCTATATACTGTGTCCTTTTTTTTTAATTTAAAAAACATTTTTATTTAATGTTTGTTTTTCTTGTTTGCACAACCTTTTGTCGCTCTCTCTCTCTCTTTCTCTCTCTCTACACACACAGTGACACACACATACACACACACATAGATAGATTGGTAGTTAGGTAGGTAGGTAGATTGATTGTGTGTGTGTGTGTGTGTGTGTGTGTGTGTGTGTGTGTGTGTGTGTGTGTGTGTGTGTGTGTGTGTGTGTGTGTGTGTTTGTAAGGACTGTTTTGAAATGCTGTGGACAGTGTCTTTTCTTGCATGCCCTTTTTCACCACACACACACACACACCACACACACACACACACAGAGATAAATAGATAGATGTGTGTGTGTGTGTATGTGTGTGTGTGTGTGTGTGTGTGTGTGTGTGTGTGTGTGTGTGTGTGTGTAAAGATTATATGTTTTAGCTCATACAATTTAACTAAACCTTGGAACAATAACAATTCCAACAAAGATGAGAGAAAAGGGATGACATTTTCCTTGGTGTATATTTTGACCTGTATCTGTGATAATATTTTATTGTCCTTTATTATCATTTAAGTAGTTTAAAACTGTCTTGTTTTTGTTTCTTTTGTAGTGGGACAAACTCTATCTTTGATGATCACACACATATGCTACATAGCAAGTGCTCCTCTTTGTGTTGCTGCTTTTGAATTTGATGAATGATCAACTCCCTGTACAAGTATTTTTGAAACTGAATATGATTATTTGGTTTTGATACAGGTGTGGAGAAGCGAGTTCAAGAGAGTACAACAATACTGCAGGTGGAGTTCAAGAGAGTACAGCAGTGCAGGTGGGGTTTTTTTTTTGGTATTATATGAGATTATACATATTTGTTTGTATCCTCATGTGCATTCATGTGTATATGTATGTGTGAATGTATATGTATATATTATATGGGTGTATATATGTACAAATATGTGTATGAATACATGTGTATATATATATGTGTGTGTGTGTCTGTATATGTACATGTATGTGTATATCATGTGTGTTGATACACATCTGTATGCATGTGCATTTAATATATTATGGTGGATATGTACATTCATGTGTAAGTGTTGTTTGTGTGTGTGTGAGTATATAATGATATGTGAGTGTATATGTAGGTATGTGTGTAAATGTGTTATGTGTATATAGCCCATAGGTCTGATAGGATGTTTGTGCATGTACGCATTTATACACTGAGATGTGGGAATATGTCAGCTTATGTAGATTATATATTTAGTGATCATGTTTTTGATCATGCATGGGATTGGTTTCTGCCGTTTAATTAATGATACATTTTTAAGGTTTGATTTTTTTTTGACACATGTTGCTCAGTTGTGAGGTTGATACTTCAGGGGGTGGGGGTTACTTTCTCTAAATACGGTGCAATTTCTAGGACATTCATGCTAATACTGTTGTTGTTTTTTGATAACTTTTTGTTGCTAATCATATTTTCCTGTACTGATTGATTGTCTTCATTGTTTCCATTTCCAAACAATTTTTGTTTTTGTACTTTTCCTCTTTGAAGAAACTAATTTGTATATATCAATACGAAACAGGTCCATTAGATTTCTAACTTTTGTATGTCAAGAACCAGCAGCCAGTATATGATGGTATTTTTTGGTCATAGTAAAAACAGCGACAAAATCTTTGAAAAATTATCTTATACATATTACTATGTAAGATGTTGGATCAAGAAAGTGAAAGTAAGATGCCTTGGCAACCTAATACTGTGGGAAGAGGAAGAGGCATGTACATTTATGTGTCAGTAATATGTGTCGCTTCGACAAAATATTTTAATATAGGCCTACATGGATAGTGTTCTTTCAGTTCTGTCAATGAGGTGCCAACATCTATGTGATAAATAGAAAAGAAGAGATGTTCTTAACTTCTTAAGAAATAAAAAAAAATCCATTTATTTTTTCAAGACATTCATTTAAAGAAAAATTAGAACCTTCCATGTCAGCAGAATAGGGATATCAAGAGTGTGTTTGCCTTATATAGATCAAATTCAAGAGTGGCAGTTTTCTTTAATAACAAATTTGAATTTAAAATGACAAAGATTTATAAAGGAGAAAACAGAAATTTTATTATTATCGTAGCTTAAATAAAGGAAATGACAATACCTTTATGCAATATCTATGATGTGTTCTGTAGATTACAGGAAGTTCAACCCCACATCTCCTGTGTATGATAATCAACCCTTCATGATTTCTAGTGCTGTTCTAATTTCTGTTCTTGAAACCTGATTTTTAAAGATCAATATTGTTTTGTTTTTTTCCCCCATGAAAATTGGTGTCCTGTTTTCTTTACTGAGTTTGCCCACAGCTCTTAATGAGGCACTTGTGGTGCGCAATTTGTAAAGCAGTTTTGTCCAAAAGTCAATGATCCACACCAGCTGGTATCATGCAATTTGTTCAATTGGATTTCCTGTATACATAAGGCTGAACTTAGGTTGGTTTTGGGAAGGGGATATCTACTTTGTGGTGTAGCATGTGTAATTTGTAGAAAAGAGACTGGCTGTATTACTGGAGCATATCCAATTATTAGTCTGTGCATCATTACTGGAGTGTGTGTGTGTGTGTGTATGTGTGTGTGTGTGTGTGTGTGTGTGTGTGTGTGTGTGTGTGTGTGTGTGTGAGAGAGAGAGAGAGAGAGAGAGAGGCAGAAAGTAGTAGCCATAACATTAGTAACAACTGTCATCATCATGGGTGTCTCATACATATGTACATATACATACGTATAATGTTTCAGGATTGTGTTGTGGCACCAGTGACCAAAAGACACAAGATGAAATCCATGCTGGTGATGGACCTGGTTCTGATGATCTATTTTTCTCTGCTGGTGACAGACACACAGGGTTCTTTCATAGACACGTTGAGAAGCAGTTTGCACAGAGAACATGTGCGTCCGCCTCCACGGCCACCGAGACTAACAGGTCTTGAGGGAATGATGAATAAACGAATGAATGCACAAATAAATAGATAAATGATTAGATATGTAAATAAATAAATAAATAAATAAATGCACAAATAAATAAATAAATAAATGGACAAATGAACAAGTGAATTAATCAATCAAAAATGAATGAATGTTGAATAATCGATCAGTCCATAAAGAAATCATTTATAGACGGAAATATGGTAAATGTGTAGACATATGATAGAGAAAGTCTCTCACCATCTATCTTACTGTCTGTCTAGCAATCAACCAAGAAAAGCTACAACATGAAAGGATAAATTCAAACAAGAAAATAGATCTGCAGAGTGTAAGAAAATGATAAAATGCATGTTGTAAAGTAAAGAAAATTATATACTTCTGACAACTTATATCAAAATAAAATTATTTAATACTGCCACTGTCTGGAAAGCAAGCAATGCTGTACTCTACAGTTGTGAGCACAGACAAATCCCATAATCCCATACACTGTTTAGCCTAATGTCTTCAACAACGGTGTACTACAGGGCCCTATTCTTTGTCCTATGCTATTCTGCTTATTCATAAATGACCTTCCACAATAATGTGTAGCAAAATGCCATATCCTTACTGAAGATATCTATCTCAGCGGTTAAAGCAAAACAATAGTAAATGTTGAAAAAACAATTACAAAAGGGTATAAACCTTATTTCAGAACAGTGCAAGCCTTACCAATTGACAAATAAATACATGCTTATTCTCTAGTTCATCAAAAACATCAGAGAAAACTTGCACCTCTCAAATTACATGTAGACATCAAACCAATTAAGCAAATACAAGAGTATACTTTATAAATTTCACATTAACAAAATTAAAACAATTCTTGCAAAACGTATACTTCATGTCAAGACTTAAGCATTACAATTACCACACAACTCTGATACCCTACACTGATTATGAATCCACAGTTTGGGATGTATGTGTTTATGTTCATTTAAAATGTTTAGAATCATTGTATAAACATGCTGTAACCATGGTATGTTTTCATGAAAAACTAATTACATTAAACTTGCTTCTTTTCAAAAACAGATTAATTAAGAAAAAAAGATGAATTTATACACACAGCTGTACACTCAAAGGCACCAGACTGTTCATACACAAAGCTGTACACTCAAAGGCATAAGACTGTCTCAGTGTTTTTACACAAAGCTGTACACTCAAAGAAACCAGATTATCTCAATGTTTATATACAAAGCTGTACACTCAAAGGCATCAGACTTTCTCAGTATTTATACCCAAAGCTGTCCAACCAAAGGCACCAAATTATCTCAGCATTTATACACAAAGCTGTCCACTCAAAGGCACCAGATTATCTCAGTGTTTATACACAAAGCTGTCCACTCAAAGGCACCAGATTATCTCAGTGTTTATACACAAAGCTGTCCACTCAAAGGCACCAGATTATCTCAGTGTTTTATACACAAAGCTGTCCACTCAAAGGCACCAGATTATCTCAGTGTTTATACACAAAGCTGTCCACTCAAAGGCACCAGATTATCTCGGTGTTTATACACAAAGCTGTCCACTCAAAGGCACCAGATTATCTCAGTGTTTATACACAAAGCTGTCCACTCAAAGGCACCAGATTATCTCCGTGTTTATACACAAAGCTGTCCAACCAAAGGCACCAGATTATCTCAGTGTTTATACACAAAGCTGTCCACTCAAAGGCACCAGACTATCTCAGCATTTATACACAAAGCTGTACACTCAAAGGCACCAGATTATCTCAGTGTTTATATACAAAGCTGTACATTCAAAGGCACCAGATTATCTCAGTGTTTATTTACAAAGCTGTACACTCAAAGGCACCAGATTATCTCAGTGTTTATATACAAAGCTGTACACTCAAAGGCACCAGATTATCTCAGTGTTTATACACAAAGCTGTCCAACCAAAGGCACCAGACTATCTCAGCATTTATACACAAAGCTGTCCAATCAAAGGCACCAGATTATCTCAGTGTTTATACACAAAGCTGTCCAATCAAAGGCACCAGATGATCTCAGTGTTTATATACAAAGCTGTACACTCAAAGGCACCAGATTATCTCAGTGTTTATATACAAAGCTGTACACTCAAAGGCATCAGACTAAATGTTTATACACAAAGCTGTACACCCAAAGGCACCAGACTATCTAAGTGTTTATACACAAAGCTGTACACCCAAAAGCACCAGACTTTCTCAGTGTTTATACACAAAGCTGTACACCCAAAGGCACCAGACTATCTCAGTGTTTATACACAAAGCTGTACACTTAAAGGCACCAGACTTTCTCAGTGTTTATACACTAAGCTGTATACTCAGAGGCACCAGACTATCTCAGTGTTCCTTTTTGCCCAAAAAGGAAAGCTCACTTGTCACACCAGAAAACACTTATTCAACCTACTGAAACCAAGAAATGACCTTTTCAGATCAAGCTTTTCATTATCTGATGCTTCTCTTTGGAATGAGATACCCAACTCCCTTATACAACCACATCATTACTATCCTTCGAGAAAAATCTACACAATAGTGTTCTTGATAAATTCTCCAATAAAACTTACATCTTCATGATGATATCATTGGTTTCTTAGTTTTGTGATTAGTTTTCACCTAGCAATAACCACACCTCAGTTAAAATTGATCAGCTTTGGTACCGTCACTGTGTTTATTAGTATATGCATGCCCACACGTCTGTAGATATACATATATGTTTGTATGTAGTATTACTGATACATAATACATATAATATTAGCTACTCCAAACAGCGTTCGTCATGGGGAAAGTCTGCAGATTTGACCTACTTTTTGGTGTTTTTCAACTCGTCATATTTTGCGATGTGTGAAAGAAAATGTAATAAAATCTACTGCAATAAAAAGATTGGTGTTTCGTCGTTTGAATGATGTACTTGTTTAGACTAATACTCATTTTTTATGTTTTATTACATGTTCATTCGCCCTACCCTAGCGAGTTCGGCCAGCTGTCTTGACGTAACGCCGATTGCCTTCTGTTTACACTACCCTTACTTACTGGTCTGTTGCATCGCGTGAGTGGCTAGATCTAAAAAAAATCGCCCAATGAAATGAAGACATCCAGATCCTTATTTCATGCCCGTTTCGTCACGATCCATGCTGTCAATGTGTAAAAATTCAAGCAATAAAATGTTCAAAATAGAATTTCTACTGTAAAGACCTGATTGCCCACGCTCATAATACATCAGTTTGTAGATCAGACTTCCCTCTACAATATTTGTCCAAAATGCTGTTTCATTATCATTTCCACGTGAAGCGGCAAGCGATCAAAAAGACCGAAGTGTACCGCTCGTCGCGAACATTGTTATTAGCCGCCATGGCCGACGCGCACGCTGAATTGTCGGACACCAGTAGTGACTGAAATGTGACACCGACTGCTTCAGTATCGCAGTCAGGTCAACTGTTCGCGCATGTTGGTAAGTTAGTTCTTTATTGTTTTTGATTTTATGAATATTTTGTTGTTCTGTGAACTTTTTATGAGCCGACGCTGTTTGAAACAAGATGGTGTGGAATCGAGCCAACAACACAAACTCGACGTTGTGGGCTGGTCCGAAAAATGACTGACTTATTTAAATTTATTGGTGCTAACTCACCTTCAAAGTCTCTTTCTCGTAATACTTCTATCAGGTAATCTTGTAGAATAGAATACGAAAATAATTGGAGCTAATTTCACGCACTTATACGGGTGTTTTCGGTTCTGCTGGATGTAAAGAGACGTAAGACACCCTTACCTACTCACTTTGACCAGTCCTTCCCCACAAACATGCACAAAATATCCCTGAATGACTGGCGACCACAGCTCCAGCAGTCACCTGCACGCCATTTTGGTTGCTGATCACATGGGCACAACGTCATCACTAGTGGGGAGTTGTCTATAAATATGGCGTGCAGGTGACTGCTGGAGCTGTGGTCGCCAGTCATTCAGGGATATTTTGTGCATGTTTGTGGGGAAGGACTTGTCAAAGTGAGTAGGTAAGGGTGTCTTACGTCTCTTTACATCCAGCAGAACCGAAAACACCCGTATAAGTGCGTGAAATTAGCTCCAATTATTTTCGTATTCTATTCTACAAGATTACCTGATAAAAGTATTACGAGAAAGAGACTTTTCACTTATTTCATTCATACATTTAGTAAAGAAAAGCATTCATTTCAAGGATTGAAGGGTTTTTATTTGGTCACGTGACCTGAGCTTGTGCAGTACTTTCGGTTTCACAGTTCTTCCAATGTGGTCGCAATTTCATCAGATAAATCAGTTAAGCTTCAACAAAACAAAACTATAGGTCTACGTATATAATTAGATCTATACTCACATTTTGTTCAGAATTTCTTAAAATTATATGAATGTGCACTGTGAAATAAATGTGTAATCACAAAATTTGTTGCCAGTAAATGAATAACAAACTGAACACATTCTCTTATTGATTCAACTTGTAAGCTGAAAATTAAGGGTGCATCATCCATAGTCAAAAGCCTACAGATGGAAGCCTGCTACTACTACAACACTAATAAACAAGGTAGGCTACTATTGCAGAAAGCTGATTATCCATACAGCATCAAGTAAGAAACTTGAAAATGTTGAGCATAATAATTAATATATATGCTCTTTTTTTTTTTTAACTTGACACTTCAGATAGTTTGGTAACCATATAAAAAAATCTTGATGACTTCAACAATGAATGAAGACAATGATGAAAACTTTTATGGAAACTATCAAGAAATTGGAAGCCAGGATTTCTGATGTAGAAACAAGAAATGAAAAGCTTGAGATGGACGTTAAAAAGACTCTGAAAAAAGAAAAAGAAGTTATCAAGGACAAAGTGAAGTACCAGGAAAGTCAAATGAAACAACTTCAGAGTGAACATAACAACATTCAACAGTATACCAGAAGATAGAACCAGTGGGTGTATAAGGTTCCAGAACAGGAGGGCGAAACCTCAGATGACTACCCGAAAAAATGCATTGACATTTTCACTCAAGAGAGGAAAAGTAAATACAGTGAAACTCTGTTATAGCGAGAGCGGACAGCCCAGGCACATTTTCTCGCTATTGCCGAGTTCTCGTTATTCCCAAATGACGAATTTACCAAGGGAAACAAAGGGAAATAATCTTGGCACCGGCGCCGTCGATGTGTTCATAATTAATCGATAGTGTCCCTTGATTACACACCGCACAAGGACGCGCCTTTCGTTGTTTTTCTTTGTTACCGGCCACCACGAGATGTACCCTACCGGGAACTTGACGACGAGGTGGGGGGGGGGGGGGGGGGGGGCGAGTGGCGAGAACTTTTGTGACCAGGAAGGATAGAAAATCTCTCGTTATTACCGAGATGATTATCCACTAACTCTCGTTAAACCCAATGGTTTATTCTTAAAGATTAAGAAGGATAAAAAACGGGGATTGAAAAATGTCTCGTTACTTCAGTGTTCTCGTTATTATAGTTGTCGTTATTAATGGACTCCACTGTACAGAGGTATGCAATAGTGAAGTTGGTCATTGCATTGGTCATCGGACCGGTAAGCCCAATGGCAACAAACCACAATCAATTTTGTGGGGGTCTTTGACAGAAAACACAGGGACAAAGTGTTGAAAAATGAAACTAAAAAACAACAAGAACAAAACATAACTAAAACAAACCAAAGAAAAACAAAAAACAGAAAAGCTCTGGCATTATTACTGGTGAAGATTCAGCCCAAGCCAATTACAAATTTTCCATGAGAGTTTCCAACATTTTGTGTGGATGAGTGTCTCGTCATCAAATTGAAAACTTATGTGTAAACTAAAAAATGGTGTGACTGTCAACCAGATATCCACATAAATATCTATAAGAAACTTTTTGATGGCAGGAGGAGAGAATGGCCTGGAAGAAGACAAATAATTACTGACAGCCGGAAGGTCAGAGTAAAGATGAAATGTGAACATTATAAGAACTGTTCACTAAAAGAATTGCATTCACTATACTGGTAAGGATATTGATAACATGTGTGTATGTATGTAATAGAAAAAGCAAACAGAAAGAAAATCTATTTCAGAAATTAGAAATAAGGTAAGAACAGTTAAATTAAAACAGAACACAACATATAAAAGGTCACTGAGACTACTGTGTGTATAAGAAATCAGCGAATTTTTCCCCCACCTCCCATCCCCCTTCTAATCACATGATGTGGTCGAAATTAAGCACACCTATTGGTGTATTGTGCAAATAACGGGTTTGCAGAAATGGAAAGGGAATTCACTGCGAAAATTACATTTATTTATAGACCACGAAATAACTGAGTTGTTCTCCAGAAATAGTGAATCCGAGGGTGCATGCTTTATATGTCTCAACATATTTCTTCTGCACCGATGCCAATGGCATCTCATGCTTCAGTATACATTAAGGGATCAGTAACATCAGATTCAGACATGTAAGACATTGATCTTTGAGCTGATGTTGCTGAAAATCGAAAACGAAACCTCAAAATGGCCGCCCGAATATTGCGCGAGGCCACCCACTTCAGTTGAAATTTATGTGTCATCATTATTAGATTATGTCTGTTGTTAATTTCCTGTTTCTGCACCGATGTTGTGTCAATAAAACATTTGGTACAGTTATTTGTGTCAGGTTTTTTGTTTGTTTGCGTGATTCGAAGGTCTAAAAATACCCGTCCCGTACTTACACATTTTGTCACACTTTCTGTGTGACTTTGCATTGGACTTGAATACAACCACGGCAACAAGTAAAGTTCTAACATATTTAGTCTGAAAGAGCATTAAATAGATGTGAGAAATATCACCTCTTTCAAAAAATGCACCTTGAATAAAAAAAAAATATGATCAGCCTTTGTCAGCCGTGTCACGCCCGTAATGTACGGGACGGCCCGCGAACGAAGTCAAAATTTGACCAGGGACTTCACACATTCGCTGACCTGGATAGGCTGGTACAAGCTACATATAACAACAGATCATGTGATGCTATTTATTTGGGTATACCCCTTGAGGGAATGACGCGGGATTTCACAAAAAGTACTTTGTCACATTCTCCAACGATCGTAAACACGGGACGCTTATCGCGGGAAGCACCGAATCTGTCCAAACAGCGGCCAATTTCTTCTTTAACCTGAACTACCGTCGACTCAGGTGAGTAATATGACTTTTATGAATATATCATTCATCTTTTAAAGACATTTTAAGTACAGTTTTGTTTTACTGATCTTAGTACGCAGTCGAAAAAGAACCAAAGCGTCAGTCTTTTAGTTTGAAGCAAGTTTGTCGCAGGAAATGCACGGCACGGTCGGAATACGACTGTGGGCGATTGGGTGCTTGTTCAAACGTAAAATTGTAAAACAGTTAATCCTACACATATTTTAAGTCTTCCCTTGTTGGATATTTTCACTATTTCATTTGTTTCTGATCAGGAATTCAACATTTTCCTCACTGCCATCCCGCGTATTACTGTGACACTCACCATGTTCTGAATGTCAAGATGACTTCCGGTGGCTACATCACGTATAAAGCACAACACACTTACTGGCAGAATTTTTGAAGAAATCGTTCTTTTCAGTTCTTATCTTTCTCAAAAATTATTGGGTACTCATTATCAAGAAACGATAAACGCAATTTTGTTGTGCGTAAAGTTCTGTGTAATTTAGATGTGACGATCGTCGCATACTTTACTTGTGACAAGCAGACTTTTCAGCTATTTTCAGCCACTCTTAATTGATATTTAATTTTTTTTCTGGATCATTTTTTTCAAGTTAAATATCAGCTTAGTGAATAGATTTTGAAAGGAACTATTTATTTCATTGCTCAGCCAGACTTTTAAATAAACTGATAGGATATACATATTTGGTATAAACTGATAGGATCTAAATATCTGATATGGTGTAAATATTTGAATTTGTATACTTTTGAAGATGAATATTTCAAACGTTTTATTAATGGCTTAGCTTTTATTGCAGCATAACTAACGAAAATCATTATATGGAAATTATGATTTGGTTACATTGACTCAGATGTAAATTTCCATGTTCAATGATTTCAGGACCAGGATGTATGTCATTGTAGCCTACATGTTCCAGTCAAACATGGACAGAAGACATCCTTAAAAGAATATGGAGGAGTGGTAAGTTTACTACTTTTACTGTAGACAATAGTGACAGTAAAAGAGTAACTTCAGTAAGTGCATACTTCTTTAAAATGATGAACGTGTAAAACTGCCATTGGTTTAGTGTACAAAACCAATATGCACAAGACAGACTTTATTGAAATATTATGGCCATCTATGGGATTAGTACACAGAGGAAACTGACCCACATTTTGCACATCCACCCCCCCCCCCCCCCCCAATTCTTCCAGCTTGTCACATGACACCATATCACCAGTAGCAAAGAAGTTACGAAGGCGTATTTCTTACTTAATACAGTAAGTAACTTATGAGAATGAAAACATCTATTAATTCTTTGACAGATTGTCCCCATCACATGGCCAGTGTTTTACAGGCGTTACAGCTGTAACGAAGTAATACAAGGAATAAAAGCTTGTAGCTATTTCATATTATTACACTATGTTTCAGATCCTGTCCAAGGAGGAAGAAGACTTTGAAATCAGCTTCCTAAAGGAAACCAATGGTTCCTTCAAGTGGCCCGAGAAGGAGGACATCGCATCGGTTTCGTCCACTGACATAGTCACCATGCTGGACCTAAGTAAACTGGGTCCTTGAGTCCTGTCATGATTTATCATCCAAATGGACCCTAATGTTATTAAAGAGATCCTAATGTGTTTTATAACACTGTTTATTAGAATAATAAACTTTTATGGAGTGAAAACTGCTATTTTCTGTGTTTTTCCTTTTATGTGCACTATTGTCGTCACATGTAATGCAGTGACGGTATTCACTGATCCTAACTTTCCTCTCAGCTGTTGAATGATGAGGCATTTTCTGATATGCACACTGTTTGAGCTTCTTGTCAGAAAGAACTATGTAGGCATTGCAAGAAAAGTCTGTTGATGGTTAGCGTCCATGACAAAGTTACATTGGGGGTGTCGCGTACATTACATTGTCACGCTTTTAGAAGGGTCATATGTGATCCAAATTTGACATAAAAGCACTTTTTATTGCCTTGATTGCTTTCTTCCTTGCTATTTATTATATTTCCATAGCAATTGTGCATGCAGTATCTAAAATTGTGTGGCTTACATCTCAAATGTGTCACACCGTAATGTACACGACACCCTGATAGACCCCTGTTTCAAGTCTCAAGAATATTAAAACAGACTGCCTTACTGATTTTTTAAAGCATAATTAAGAATTTAGATAACAGTAGGTACCGGCAGGCAAAATTAGGATAAACATGAAGAGCTTAGTCTTTATACTGTTCATATAGAACTTTTTGATAGAAACAAAATGGAAAAAAAAGTAACGTTCTATCTCTTTTCTTTCCTGAGATAATGACGTTTTAAGATGACACCTTTAACGTAACACGCAAAAACACTATGGAAAGCTGTTTTTGATTATGTGTATTAAAAAAACAACAACAACTAGAGATTTCATTTTGAAATAACTGATTCTTTGTAATATAAGGTTACATGAAAACAGAAAAGCAGGAGATTTACTCAGTTACAAAGAGAGTTATAAGGGAGCAAAAATGGCAAAACGCGTATCTTGCGTAAGTTCAAATTAGCACGGCAGGGTATGTTTACAGATTCATATCTTGGAGAAGATGTGCTTTAATTGCAACTTGTGTTTGTACTTTAGTACAACTATCTATATAGACTTAGTCTAATTTTTTTGAAGATGAACAATAGCCACGTTTGTTTGTTATAGAGATCAAAACTTCATGAAATTGCCAAAATCGCCTGTGGCGGAGGCACCAAGCTGACATAGGATTACAAACGACTGTAACTTTTGAACCAGTTGTTGGATTAACTTCATATTTGGACACAATACACAGAATGCTGTCCTCTTTTACACTATTTACTTGTGTTCAAATCAGAATAAGGTATGAGGTCAATCCCTCACTAAAATACCCAAATTTCATGAGCCAAATGTGAAGTTATGCTAGTCACATCATGACATATGGCCGTTATAAAAGCAAGAACCTGAATTTTAAGCTTGCCTACTTTCTAGCGATATAAACTTATGTCCACTCTGTATTGATGAAGTGTGTCAGTGTTTATGCTATACTTATATAAAAAATCATTTCATGAACAAATGTCAGGGTTCCAAAGGAACCAATGTTGAAAAGGGACTGTACGATTTGTGTTGACACAACAGGCATAGAGTTGTATTAATACTAGACCAGAGTAATAGTAATACATGTGGTACTAGTTTGCTTTTTTATTTAACAAAACAGGGTCATGTAAAACCTGAATTTGGGTTTAATTTCATCCAAGTTGGCCAAACTCCAGGTTCCTCTGCTGGTTGATGAAGGGACCAACTCTATGTCTGACAAAATGATGTACTTTCTGTGGACTACATCATGTTCTTCTCACCTAAAAAGGCTTATCTTCCTTCTTTCGTAGAGAACTTATGTCTTTAAGAAGACCAAAAGACTGAGGCACAAAAGACAACACCAGATTTCCTGAAAGAAGCTGTGAACGTGAAAGTCCAATCTCTTCAAGGAAAGGGCTAACACTCACTTATCAGCACAGTCTGAGAAAGAAAACCTGTTCTCTGAGATGGGTGTGTAGTCTTCAACTTTGTCTCAGTTTTGATGGAGATAGCTAGTCTGGAAATTTCAGCAGACGGAAACAGTTGCTAGAGAAACTGTCTGCCTCATCAAATGGCTTGTTGCCCTGTTCCATCAGCTGCATCACCTGGTGACATAGAGGAAGACAGTCTCAGTGACTTTTATTGTACGTAGGCCTATATAGATCTAGATGGAAAGAGATCTAATTTGTACTGCATGTGTGTCTTCACAAGTATTGGAAAAGAAATGACTTAATACAAGCTGACAATCTTTGGTGTTCATGAGCTGCAAGTCCCACATGTGTTCTCATTAATGGCTCATAACAGCCAAGTAGGAAGTCATATCCATTTTTGGATTTTGGGATCAGTAATATGTAGGGCCTATATATCTTCTACATGATTTGATCTCCTGCATGCCTACACATGAAGGTGGTCTGGCACTAACAGGTCTGCAGTTAAGTTCACCTTGGAGATGGGAAATATCTCCACCTTTCAGTATTTACCCATCAGACCCAGACAGGATCCAAACCGTAGATACTCCTGTAAAGTTTTGACGCTCTGACTACCTGGTAGCCTACTTGATTATCATACCCATCATATGCAATCAATGCTTAAATAAATGTTTCAGTAAATGTAATAGGACAGAAAGGGGAAGTGAGATAGCTTAATGTTTTTAACCTATTGATACCACAGATAAAAATTTGATGAAAATCAACCCATAAACAGCCGAGATCTCTCTCCTGACGGTAAAACATTGTCTTTTCCTGCACATACTTCTGCTCAGTCTTCTTCATATGACACACTGTCCCATTTTGAATGATGATACATTGTCCCATTTTGAATAAAAAAAAAAAGATGTTTGCAAATTCATGTATGTGCACTTGTCATAATTTTACTTTTTGCAATCCACACTATATTTCCCCACGTCCTCATTTTATTTTATACCCTGCCTCACCCTCTGCCCTTCTGGAAACATCGTACTACATTTATTTAGTTTACAAACCTGCAGAAGCAAAGTGTTGTCCAGTGTCACCTGTGGGAGATTCAGACGACAGCCTTTTCCACTTGCCAGAAAAAAACTGACTTCAGTTTGAGGAACTGATCATTTTCTGCAATAAACAAGACAAAACACTACTCTGACTTATACTTCAGTCTGATGCACACACAAACACCAACACCCACGCGCCTCTCAAATTATGTACAAGTCACAATCTAAGCTTATGTCAGTGACACAATTCATTAAAATACCAACAAACATAACACATACACATACACAGTACCTAATACTGAAGTGCATGTCTAGTATAGCACTGTTTGCATGTGCAGGCATGCACACACACACACACACACACACACACACACACATGCACACACACATTCACTCACACACACACACAAACACACACGCCTACAGCCTACAGGCATGTAATACACAACACTGTATCCATCAACAGTTGCACTCTTGATTTACAGAAATAGTAGGTCTTATATAAAATCATGTTTACTTTGTAAACAATCATTCATAAAAAAAATCAGATTCTAAGATTTTTTATAACTTTTTAAAGAAATTATTCATCACTGATCTTATATAGATCTGTATAATCATGTTTGATCTATACACATTCATAAAAAAAGATTCAGATTCTAAGACTTTTTGTATAACTTTTTGAAGAAATTATTCATCACTGATCTTATATAGATCTATATATATAATCATGTTTGATCTGTAAACATTCATTACAAAAAATCAGATTCTAAGACTTTTGGTATAACTTTTTAAAGAAATTGTTTATCACTGATCTTATATAGATCTAGATAATCATCACTGATCTTATATAGATCTGTATAATCATGTTTGATCTGTAAACATTCATAAAAATAATTCAGATTATAAGACTTTTATTTATAACTTTTAAAGGAAATTATTCATCGCTGACAGTCAATATTTATGGAAAAGACGAACTTAAGTTGCCTGGCTTTCTCTCGTCTGAGAAAACGTGCTGGTTTGTGATTGAAATGATTATTGCCAGTTCTGATCAAATAGCTTAAAATCTATTCATCTAATCCCACAGCAGAGTAAAACGTACTCATAAGATGAAAAAATGTTATTTAATTCATACATACTTACCGATATGTAGGCCTACTCGAATTTCATCAAAAACTGACGGCACAGAATCGAAAGTACTCGACGTCATCTTGGTTTGAGATCGACAGACGATGGAAGTCGGTACTCATTCAAACTGATAAAAGTCTATTCGCGACAGCGTATGAATGTGACTGTAACCATGCGCATTCGAAAGGGTATTCATTGTTTTATATTTTCACCTGAAGATGCCATATTTTGAAGATTCGTGTTCGTCAGAATTCAAATTTTTAGAACACCGTGCGTACAAAAGGGTTAATATCTTGCAAATGGTTAATCAAATCAGACTGGCTGTTAGGTATTCAATTTCCTCATGGCCTGACCGACATTTTGATACTACGTATAGCTATGCAGTGCGAGTGTCGCGCGTAGACTTTCAGTTGAAAAAAAGTGTCAGTTTCACTCGGCCTCGACCAAAAAACGGCACAACTCAACTACACTACGCACAAAAAGTTAAGGATCACTCTGAGAAAACAGGTGCGTAATAAACTCAGTTCGCTGCTGTTATTTATTTCTCAGTCCAGCCAAATTGTTATGAATTCTTGTTCAGCTGTAAGTGGGCGATGTTGTGTTAGTGCGAAAATTGCACGGGATTCTCTACTACTGAGCTTGGCCGCAAACGGAAAAGCGGAAACTTGCGAAAAAGGACCTTGTTTTGGACCGTTCTGCCTGAACACATTGCACAAGCCAGATGGAAAAACCATTATGCACGTGCAAGCACTGCTGTTTATGTGTGAGATGCTGTCTCTTGCTTGGCTTTATAAGAAGACATTCCACCAGTAGTAGGCCTGATCTGACAATGCCTCCACGACGAAAATTGAGCGAGTTTGAGAGGGGACGAGCTGTTGCATGGTTCCAAGATGGTGTTCCCAAGCGAGAAGTGGCCAGGCGACTTCAGGTGTCCATCTCGGTCATTGTCAGACTGATTCAACGCTTCACAACCACTGGGAGGGTCCATGAAAGACGCAGATCTGGTCGACCGAAGAAGACAAACCCACGTGAAGATCGTCTTATTGAACGACAAGCCTTGCAGACAAGAACAGCCTCTTCCAGCATCATTCGAAGGCAGCTGAGGGTGGCTACTAACATCAACATCAGCCAGCAGACCATACGGAACCGCCTTCATGGGTTTAACCTCCGTTCTCGTCGCCCAGCTGTACGGCCATGCTTAACTCCAGCCCATAGGGGAGCACGCCGCGCCTTCTGCAGACGTCACGTGAGGTGGACACGTCAGCAATGGTCCCAGGTCCTGTTCAGTGATGAATCACGCTTCACCATCAACCACAACGACGGCCGACTGAGGGTCTGGAGGCGCCCAGGGCAACGCTTTATTGACACACTGTCCAAGAAAAGGTGGCCTTTGGTGGAGGTTCTGTAATGGTCTGGGGGGCCTTCAGCCTTCACCACAGAACACCCTTGTATCCTGTACAGGGTAACCTGACTGGCCTCCGATACCGGGATGAGATCCTTCGACCGCTGGCTGTGCCTACACTGCAGCAGATGGGACCGACGGCTGTCTACCAGGATGACAACGCTCGCCCCCACAGGGCAAGGGTGGTCAACGACTTCCTGCAGCAGTCTGGAGTCAACAGAATGGAGTGGCCAGCATGCAGTCCCGATCTCAACCCGATTGAGAACCTCTGGGATGAGCTGGATCCCAAAGTGAGGAGCAACCACCACCCTCCCAGGGATGCCCAACACCTCTACCAGATGCTGCAGGCTGAGTGGCAGGCGCTTCCACAGAGGATCTTCACCAACCTGGTCAACTCGATGAGGACTCGCTGCGTCGAGTGCAAGAACAGCCATGGCGGTTACACGCATTACTGAACTTTTGGGAGCATCAGAATGCCCTGTCTTGTGATTTCAATGACTTTGGGAAATCAAATTTCGATACGTACCCACTTTGATCAAATGTACACACCAAACGATTGCTCGAAATTGAAGGCAATTGTGTATCGTTATCACTAAAGCATGGAATTAAATGTTTGCCAAACTTCAACGCATTGGCTTTCTTATTTTGAAAGTTATGAATTTTTGTGCAAGTGATCCTTAACTTTTTGTGCGTAGCTTACAATCGCGGTTGCAGCAGTGTGTAGTAGACGATAGACTCAACGTAAAACTTAATGACCTTGACCTTTATAAGGCCATTTCCTTTCTGTGGAGGACAACTAGATCTAGCACAGTGCTGTTTCTAATTTCAAGGTGAGTGTTAAAAGACAATTGTTAATTTACCCCATTATTACTGAGACTAAGTTTATTCTGTGGCCGTTTACATAAGGTATCAGCCATAGTCTTAGAACTTTGATGACAAAAAGAGAACCAGAAAATTAGAAGACATTGATTATTCAATTAATGATATTTAATATTTAGTCTACTTCACCAGTTCACGAAACAAGGAAGTTTAATTGTACTTCTAGCTCTACTCCACGAAACAACAAGGTAGTTTAACTGTTTTTCTCTCAATTTGTGTATAATTTGTTGCGTAGTAATTGTTCTTTGTTGTCGTAATTAATTTACGCTTGGCAAAGGCCAACTGGCCGAAGGTTTGCGCCTGTCTTGTGATAAATATGCGTTCGGTTCTGATACTGTTTTCATGTAGTTTTGGTTCATGTTTCAATTGTTTGCTTGAAGTTGAACGTGGGAGGTCTGAATTGTTTTGGACAAAAAGTCAATTGAAGTCGAAGTCAGTGTGCTCCTCGTTGAGGCTCTCTCACAGTGACTGAATCGGACCTAATGAAGTATTTTAAAATACACATCTATCTACATACAGATCTATAGAGCTATATCATAGTATATGAATTGGTACTGCGGCAGTGTAGATAGCATATATGGTTTACTCATAATGATACAGTTTATAGGATAAGGATGAAATCAGATTATGAAATCCTGTGAATTAAACCATTTCTGCAGATTGATTGATTAGATTAAGTTTAACAAATGTTTGTGTGGTACAGATACTGTAGTACTAGCAGGCCTACCAATAGTCTACACATCAGAACTAGAGAAAGTGTAGCTACTGATTTATTTATCATGGTTATAAGTTTGATGACTTACATTATTTAGAATGTACATTTTATTGGCAAAATGACATGTTCTTAATTATTTGTAAAATCACTGTGTAAGAATGTCAAATGTAAAAAAAAACATGTCTCTACTTACATGTATGTAATTATCTATGTATTATGGGTTTCAATGCACCTCAGTATATCACTATAGATGCATGTGTGTGCATTTGTATATGAATGCATTCATGCAATTTTGTGTGCTCACGTGTGCATGCACATGCAGCTGTATATATTTTACTCCATCCACTCCCCCCTCCTATCCCACCCTCACCCCCCACCCGCAGATAACACACACATATAGTTAAGAGATAACATTCCCTTTCTTTTCAATTGTTGCTTCCAAGGTGTGAGAGGCTTGATTACTCCTGTCAAAATTCAGTATGAAGTTACTCCAGTGAGGACTTACAAATGGATCTTTGCAAATATGAACATTGTGGTGACTTAGTATGCCAGCTTCTTTCTGAGAAAGTTTGAAATAAGTGAATACCTACGATGTCTGTGCATTACACTTACAGTAGCTCCGCATGTCAACTTCTTTCCAAGAAAGTTATGCAGCTTTTGGGGGATACTTTTCTTGTTCACATCTGATTCAAATATGATTTAAAAATGAACTAACTATGGCTTGACCATCTTCCTTGCTTTTAGAACTGATTTTATTTGTTATATTATAGCACTCATGTTACAAACTGGACTCCACTGTTCTTGTCACATCCTTACTAAAAAGTGTCTCAACTGACACTTGACCATTCTTTCAAGAAATAAAAGTACAAAAGACAAACGGACAGCTTCTGGGTATTTTGTTTTTCTAAATGGGCAGGGTAATTTATATTATGCTCATTAGCATCGAAAGTGGGTATTTGCATGATGTCTCATGATATACAAAAATAAACTGGTGATGGACATGATGGTGGACATGAAAATGTACCTCATTCCTCACTTAATGTACAGTCTGACAGAATCCAAGTGTTTATATATAACTTCAGTAACACCACCCATCTCTAATGGAAACCCCAGTTTCATAACCCTTGCTTTGCTATTAATGGTATTATTGTACAATTGTAGACATTCTTTATGTCCAGCATCACAAGAGACTTTTCACTAAGTGATGTGACTTTTTCCATTACACCATAAACAGTCTTTTCCTCTCTGTTTTCATGCAAGCAAATGGTTTAACTTTATCAAATTACAGAGATTTTTATTCAAGTTTTGAAATTCTGTGGATTGTGTCCCCTTTTCTTGCACACACACACACATACACGTGCACACACACACACACACACACACACACACACACACACACCACACACACACACACACACACACACACACAGAGCAGTAGATAGATAGATAGATTGTGAGTGAGTGAGTGAGTGAGTGTTTGTGTGTGTGTGTGTGTGTGTGTGTGTGTTTAAGGATTATATATACTGTAGATCATACATATGTGTACATCTGAATTTAACTGAAGTTTGGAGTGATAACAATTCCACCAAAGATGAGAGAAAAGGGATGACATTTTCCTTGGTGTAGATTTTGACTTGTACCTGTGATAATATTTTTATTGTCCTTTATTATCATTTTAAGTTGTTTAAAACTATCTTACTCACATATAGTATATACTGTATCATCACTTATGGAATTACAGATTTTGATGCTTTCAGCCTGTGCCTGTAAGACTGGAAGTTAACAGCGTTTGGCTGAACATGATGTATGGATACATGTAAATTGTGACTGAAATAGTGAAAATGTCTGTGTCAAATGATTACCTGGCCCGATCAGTTATGGAGAAGGTAAAAAGGAGAAAGAATTAAATCTGGATACCATTCTGTGATGTTGACCCACAAAGGGATTGATGGCTTGGGATTTGTTGTTTTTGTTTCTTTTGTAATGGGACAAACTCTGAACACACGAACACACATACGCTACATAGCAAGAGCTCCTCTTTGTGTTGCTCCTTTGGAATTTGATGAATGATCAACTCCTTGTACAAGTATTTTTGAGACTGAATATGATTATTTGGTTTTGATACAGGTGTGGAGAAGGGAGTTCAAGGGAGTACAATACTGCAGGTGGAGTTCAAGGGAATACAGCAGTGCAGGTGTGTTTTTGGTATTATATGAGATTAGAGTCACTGAGCCAAACCGCGGCCAGCCCTGACCGCGGCCGGTTGCTATAACTCTGTGTTCTGACCGACTTTGAAGCTCTGATACTCGCGCGCAGCTTCCCCTTAGGTACACAAAGGCTTTTTTCATCTTCCCGCGCCTCACAACCGACGTGATCTTACTGGGAGGTACACACTCGTCGAGACCCTGCAAAACTTTGCAGTCTATGTTTTCAGGTGAGTTGTTTTGCACTTTGTGATTTCTATATATACCGGTTGTTTTGGGTTTCCGATGCAATGTACGCTTCGAAAGTAAGTATTGTAATCGTGTCGGCCGCTTTTCATCACCCACAGAGTAGAATGATATGAGCTGTCGCCATGGCTGCGGTCATGGCAGGGTAAAATGTTGGATGACTAGGCGCGGCCACGTGCAGCACAGCGTGGCCGCGGTCAGGTTGGCTGTGTGCCAAGCTGACACAGGCGCGGCCAGTAGAGAAGTGGGTGGGTGGTGGAAACAGTGTACGGTACTGTAAGGGGAAAGGAAGAAGTGGAGGGAGGGGAAAGAAGAGGAATGAAAGTGTTTGCTGGTAGACAAATTGGAAAGCAAGTGTTGATGACTTGCACCTACCCACCCACCCTCTCACTCTCTCTGATCTCCAGCATTTATGACCATTTACATCCACGTTGGCAGTTGAAGTAATAAAGCTAGAAAGGGATATTGAAAGCAGACAACAAAGTAAAGAAAGCATAAGATTTATGAATACAATTTCAAGCCAAGATTAAATTTATTTGGAAACAAATATCTGGACTAGATCTACATCTTATTGATTTTTCTCTTTTTCAGTGCATGATGGCAAAAAAACCAACATAATCCCAAATGGACTACTGATGATCTGAAAGCTGTTGAAGAGGTGAGGAATGGTGCCCCTAAGAGGAAAACGGCTGAAAAATATGGCATTCCTTGGGGGACTTTTTGTGACAAAACGTCAGGGAGACGAAAAATTGAACAGCACGAACTGTGGCCAAAAATTAAATACCGGTTGTTTCTCACTGATAAATTTATCTTGAGGTATTGAAATGTATATTTTTCTGTCTCTGTGTTTGTGATATCTCTTTTGTGGCTATCCAAAAACACACACACACACACATAAACTAACATACACAAGCACACCCCCGCACGCACACACACATACACACACACACACACACACACACACACACACACACACACAAAACATAAAATAAACACCTTTTCCTGGAATTTCAATCCCCCATCTTCACCACCCCTTCCCCCCCCAAAAAAAAACATAGGTCAATTGTATCATTTTTTTTATTCTGTTTCATTTTATTTCAATAAACAAACAGACAAACAAACATGAAGTGTGGATATTTTTAGGATTGACCTTCTGGGTCTGGGGATGAGACCAGTGTTAGGCTGTGTGCATGTGTGGGGTAGGGCAATGCAACCAAACTAAGTCTCTTGGGAACAATTGTGGCCCTTAAAAGGCCGATGCACCTAGGAATGCATCTACAGGTCCAAGAAGTCGATGCCCACATCCTGTACTGTCAGCGGAAACGTGTTGGAAGGTGCGGGCTGCCTTGGGACCTTAATCGGTGTGGCGGACTTCCTGGGTGACGACCGTCGTTGTTGTGCTACAGTCATCAACTGACTGTCCAGACTCCCTGCCAGGAACGCCTCCAGACTCTCAGGTGGTGCTGGCATCGTCGATGGCCCTTGCTGGTCCATGGCTGGAGGAGGAGCTGTCGAGTAGGCACTAAGTCCACCTCTGGATCCACCAGCAGCGGGTTGGAACCACGTTGCAGGCGTTGGGTCTGCACGGACGGTGGTGGCAATGGGGTCAGGCTTCTGGCCATTCCTCCTCACATGTTTCACCACCACATTCCACACCTCCTCCTGCAGGTCCATCATCTGGGCTGGGGTAAAGTGATCAACCCGCCAGTGCAGAGTGGTCCAAAACTGCAACTCCGGTTTGGCCAAGTGCTGCATCATGGAGTCCAGCTGGGAGCACAAGTGGCCGCAACAGGTCGCGGCTGCTGAGTCCCCACTGGCCTTTCTTGTTGAAGGGCCCACACGGCGACGTCTAGAAGCGGAGACTGGAGTGGAGGCTGAGGGGCGTGCACTGTAGATGCCAGCATATCCAGGCACCATCAAACTTGGAGCAGACTGGTCATGGTCGAATTCAGCCTCAGACTCAGTGAGCTCCACAGGCTCAGCAGTTGGCTTCCTCTTCTTGGGGCCCAGGGTGTCAGATGAAATCTGACTGATGTAGGGCACCACGAACTGCATGTGCGTCCACACATACTCCTGGGCACGCGGAAGACGAACATCTGCTGATCCACTCTTCGTCTTGGCCTTCTTCGCCCGTCCCAGCAGGGCCCGCATGCAACGGTACCAACTCATGAGGACTGCGACGGGCACTCCCAACTGGTCAGCGAACTCCTTCCATTCCCGGTTCCGCTTGGCTGCATCTTTATAATCGGAGTGACTCCGATTATAAAGGTAGGGCCTCTCCCGCAAAAAATCTATGGCCTCCTGCTTCTGGTCCTCAGTCAGGTGTCCCTCCACTGCCTTCTTGCCTCTCTTGCCCTTCCCCTTTCCTTTGCCCTTGCCAGCACCGGCGGTAGTCTCAAAGGCAGGTGGGGTGGATGGGGGCTCCTGCAGTCGCTCATCCTGCTCACGTGCAGCCAGGGACTGGTCGGAAGCAGCAACATCAGAGTCAGAAGACATGTCGAAAAATCAGTCTCGTGTGTCGTGGCTTCGTGTAGACGCAGCAAGAACAACGAAAAAAAAATGACAGTCAGCCAGCTTAAATACATTCACACTGTAACTGATCAAGTTACAACACGCGTCGATGTAACTCACTATAACTGACCCCAACCATGCAAAGAAGGTTGCAATCACTTGCAGTCGGTTAGATGTGTCGGGCCAGACAATTTGCATACCGCACGCAGCGTGCGTGCAAGGCATGCTTTTTGTTTTGACGTCGGAGTTTTTTTCAAACTCGGCTCCGCCTCTATTTTCTGCTCTAACTCACTGGAACCGATGGGGACTAGTGTGAATGCCTTTGTAACCGTTTATAACTTGATCGGGCGATGTAACCTCGAAAATTTTTTATCTCCCAAGTCATATTTTTGGGGGCCATCTAACCACCTATCTAACAAAAAATCGGGTCTTCCCGAAAAATCGTCTAACCGATGGGAACCCACTGCAACCAAAAATTTGTGGTTCCAGTTAGTTAGAGAGCGATGTAACCATTTGGTTAGATCGTGGTTACAGCCTAGTGTGAACGTACCATAAAGGCCAATTCAACTGGCGGAGGGTTTGCGCTTGTCTTGTCTCGTGATAAATACGCGTTCTGATAGGCCTACTGTTTTCTTGTAGTTCTGGTTCCTGTTTGCTTAAGTTGAAGTAGAACGAGGGGACAGTCACAGTTGTTTTGGACAAAAAGTGAATTGAAGTCGAAGTCAGTGTGCGCCTCTTTGAAGCTGTCTCACAGTGACTGAATCATGCCTAATGAAGTATTATAAAGTATAGATCTGTCTAGATACAGATCTATAAATTAGTACTACAGCAGTGTACATAGAATGTATGGTTTACTCATAATGATACAGTTTATATGATAAAAATAGATTATGAAATCCTGTGTATTAAACCATTTCTGCAAATTGATTGATTAGATTAGCAAATGTTTGTGTGGTACAGATACTGTAATACTAGCAGACCTACTCACAATACTAATACACAACAGAATTAGAGATAGTGTAGAGCTACTGATTTATTTATCATGGTTGGAAGTTTAGGCCTTAAATTATTTAGAATGTAGGCCTACATTTTATCGAATTGGCAGAATGACATGTTCTGAATTATTCGTAAAATCACTGACTATGCAAGAATATCAAACGTAAATAAATGTGTCTTCCTTACATATGTATAATTATCTACATGTTATGGATTACAGTGCACCTCAGTATATCACTATAGATGCATGTGTGTGCATGGATATGTGTGTGTGTGTGTGTGTGTGTGTGTGTGTGTGTGTGTATGCATGTGTGTATGTGTATGTGTGCACATGCATTTGGTTGTGTTGGATGGGTGTAAGGAGCGTACATTTGTATAGATTATATGTGTCTGCGTGCATACTTTGTAGAATCTGACCTTAAATGAAGTTTGGAATGATAATGATTCCAGTCGAGATGTGAGGTAAGGGATGACATTTTCTTTGATTTAGACGACTTTGATCTGTACCTTTGGTGATAGGTTGAAAGTCGCATAATATATTAATGGTGCTTATTTTCACTTAAATTGTTTAAAACTTTATTACTATTATGTAGGCCTACTTTATCATTTTGTATACATTTAGCTATATACAGTTAAAAAGATGGTGTGTTTGTATTTGTGTGGGTTACAACATACCTCAGTATGCGCATGTATATGTATATGCATGACTGTATATGTATGTGCATGCATTTATGTAGTTTGATGTATGTGCATGCATTTATGTGATTTGTACACATGCAGGCACGCACACGTATGTGCATACATTTATGTCATTTGCACACATGCAGGTGCATGGGCATGCTCACATGTATATGTGTACATGTGTCTATTTCACGGCTGTTCCCGAGCAAGATTTTAGTTTGAGAGCAGGAGCGGCTGAGGGGAGGGGGATGGGAGGGGAGAGATAAACGATAAGCAGCTGTGGACTCTCAAGTGGCAGCTAGCCAGTTGAGCGCTCTGCACAGAGCAGTGTGTGAGTGCAACGCGCTGAGCTGTCAAAAGGGAACCGCAGGTGTCTGTGATACGAGACTCGTAGAAGGCCATTTAACTTTTTATAGCGTTGCAGTACATGGGTAGGTAGCAAAAGCATTAAATTACAAAGTCTGAGTTTCACCAAGAGAAATGTGAACAATATAACCAAACGCAGGAATGGCTCATGTAGAAACTGATATCAGGCATGCAGAATTAAATTAGATATAACAGCTGTTTTGCTTGCAAAGATCAGATGACTGACAGAAGAAAAACCACATATGTAAAATAAAAAATCCAATTTAAATGACAAACTGTTCATGCACCTGCAGTTTTACAACATTCATATTTTCAGAGATGTTAGCTGCATGTGTGTGGACAACACCAAACTTACCGAATAAGTATTTTAATCATCCGCAAGGATCGTTATCAGGTTGTTTAGCAAGTATCCCATCACTTTGATATGGCACAGATTTCTCTCACAGTACTAAGACAGCAGCCTTCTTTCACACAGTGCAGAGGCTGACCATACGGGCTTACGTAGCCTCAACACTAATTGTCTTTAGTTTTAATACAGAACCAGCAGACATCCATTTGCCAGTTCTTATTACCACTTCTGTCACAGATACACACGCACAACTACTAAAATACGACAACACACACTAACAACAACAACGAATAACAGGGAAAAAAAAAACAGTTTCAGTGTAAAAAATCTAAATAAAACGACGAAACTGAGTCACACACACACACACACACACACACACACACACACACACACACACACACCACACCACACACACACAACACAACACACACACACACACACACAAACACACACACACAAACACACACTCACACACACACACACACACACACACACACACACACACACACACACACACACACACACACACACACACACACACACACATACATACATACATACATACATACATACATACATACATACATACATACATACATACACAAAAAACAAAAAAGCAAACAAACAAAAAACACACTAAGAACAAAAATGACAAAAGAAATTAAACAAAACAGCAACAAAAACAAAAGAGACAACAACAGGAAAACAACAACTTAAAAATATTTTCACTCACGTACTGTCTCCCGTTTCACACGAAATAATTCCAGTATAGAAAGGTAGATGAAATACACCAAAACACACACACACACACACACACACACACACACACACACACACACACACACACACACACACACACACCCACAGTGAGAAATGCTGACACTCAATTACACTCTAAGTGAAGCACAACTCAAACTACATAACCAAATGAATAATTTATAGCTGCACTCGGTCAAATGATAAATAAACAATAAGGATTCCAAAAAATGAATTGACAAAGAGTGCACAATTTCGTTCCACACAACGCCAAAGTTGATGATAAAATGGCTTAAATCACTGTACAGCACAGTATTAATCCTCTGTTTCCCTTGCCACTAGACTAAGGAATGCGGAAACATATAGCTACGAGGTAAGGGCGGACGTCTGATATCTGACATCTGGTGCCATGCTGGCCAACCAACTAAAAGGCGAAAAAGGCAGCTACTGAAACAAGCCGTGATTTATCTATCTAAATATATAATATGTATACATGTCTCTGTCGATCTATATAGTATCATATATATATACATAGATATAGATATAGATAGGTAGGTATACAGAGAGAGAGAGAGAGAGAGAGAGAGAGAGAAGGAAATGAACCAATGACAAAATGTCGTAATAACATGCCTTGTGTGTTTTGATTTGAAAAAAATTTTACAAAAATATTTTTCTTTGTTTTTTTTGTTTTTTTTTTATAGAGATAAGTACTACAATATCAGGTAAATAAGTTGGATTGCGTTAATACTGATCTTTGTAAAAAGAAAACCGTCAGATTCAGAACCAGTCATGCCAAAATGGGACATCCACTGACTTGCCACAAACATCAAGTCTATATAACTGTCCCGAAGTTGGGATGCAAACTGGAATGTATGAAATGATTAAACTATAGGTTTGCCAACATTTTAGGTCCTGGAACATACTGACACCTATTTTGGTTAAGTTTTAGCCAAATCTAAAGTGAACTTTGTCAAATGTGATTCATCATGTCTGGGACTGGGAGACATGACATCAAACTTAAACACCACTGCTTTCTGCTTTCTTGGAAACAATCCAACGTTTTAATTTTATCAAATTAAATGATTTAATTTAAATTGAATTCCCATCTTCTGTCTTTTTCGCCTGTGTCAGTTTCTTTCATTTATTATTTACTAAATCATAATGATTAAAGAAAGGGGGTGTTTTTCAGTCCAGTTTTTATATTTTCAGCAGAAATCTGGAGCACCCAAAGAACTGTTTCCCCAAGAGTTTTACCAATTTGTTATGTTTATCATTTGATGAAAGATGTTATTGGTTTGTAGCATTAACAGAGGAGTCTGACAAGATCTAGCTACTTTGATAAATGTCAGAATGATAGATCAAATATAAACACGGTTCAAAGTATTCTGTGTGATTAATGTTCATGGGACTGTTAACGTATTTCACTCTATCCACCTTCCCCCCTCCCCCCACCACCACTCAACACACCCACATGTAGTTAAAACAAACTTTGCATATAAGAGATAACACTTTAATTTCAATTGTTGCTTCCAAGGTTTGCAAGTATCAAGTTACTTCAGTGAGGACTTACAAATGGATCTTTGCAAATAAGAACATTGTAGTGACTTTGTATACCAACTTCATTCTGGAAAAGTTTGAAATAAGTGACTAACTACAAAATATGTCTGTGCACTACAATGGCTCAGCATGTCACTGACTTTCTAAGAAAGTTATGCAGCTTTTGGGGGATAGTTTTCTTGTTCACATTTGATTCACATGATTTAAAAATGAAGAACTAACTATGGCTTGACCATCTTCCTTGCTTTTTGAACTAATTTTATCTGTTACTTTATTGCATTCATGTTCTACAGTTGTACAAAACTGAACTCCATTGTTCTTGTCACGTCCTTACTGAAAACTGTCTCAACTGACACTTGTCCATTCTTTCAAGAAATAAAAGTACAAAAGACAAACGGAGAGCTTCTGTGTGTTTGCTTTTTCTTGAAAATGGGCAGGGTAATTTGTTTTACGCTCATTAGCATCTAAAGTGGGTATTTGCATGACGTCTCATGATATACAAAAATAAACTGGTGATGGACATGATAGTGGACATGAAAATGTACCTCATTCCTCACTTACATAGTTACATAGTTACAAACTGGCAGACACAGTGTTGATACATAACTTTAGTAACAACAACCTTTTTTTTTAAACAATTTTTTCTTAAATTCTAAATTATTTTAAAAAAATAAAAAACAAACAAAAAACAAAACAAAAACAAAAAATCACCCATCTCTCTTGAAAACCCCAGTTTCATAACCTTTGCTTTGCTATTATTGTACAACTGTAGACATTCTTTATGACAAGCATCACAGGAGACTTTTCACTGGGTGATGTGACTTTTTCCATTACATCATAGAAAATATAGTACAAGTTATCTTTTCCTTTCTGTTTCCATGCAAGCAAATGGTTTAACTTTATAAAATTTGAGATTTTTAAGTTTTCAAATTCTATATACTGTGTCCTTTTCTTTAAATTGAAAAAAAATTTAATAATTTGTTTTTCTTGTTTGCACACGTAGATAGATAGGTAGGTAGGTAGATAGATTTTGTGTGTGTGTGTGTGTGTGTGTGTGTGTGTGTGTGTGTGTGTGTGTGTGTGTGTGTGTGTGTGTGTGTGTGTGTGTGTGTGTGTGTGTGTAAGGACTGTTTTGAAATTCTATGGACAGTGTCCTCTTCTCTTGCATGCCCTTTTTCACACACACACACACACACACACACACACACACACACACACACACACACACACACACACACACACACACACACAAATAGATGTGTGTGTGTGACACATACACACACACAAATAGATGTGTGTGTGTGACACACACACACACACACACAAATAGATAGATGTGTGTCTGTGTGTGTCTGTGTGTGTGTGTGTGTGTGCGTGCGTGCGTGCGTGCGTGCGTGCGTGCGTGCGTGCGTGCGTGCGTGCGTGCGTGCGTGCATGTGTGTGTGTGTGTGTGTGTAACGATTATATGTTTTAGCTCATACAGTTTAATTAAAGCTTGGAACAATAACAATTCCAACAAAGATGAGAGAAAAGGGATGAATTTTCCTTGGTGTATATTTTGACCTGTATCTGTGATAATATTTTATTGATTATCATTTAAGTAGTTTAAAACTGTCTTGTTTTTGTTTCTTTTGTAGTGGGACAAACTCTATCTTTGATGATCACACATATGCTACATAGCAAGTGCTCCTCTTTGTGTTGCTGCTTTTGAATTTGATGAATGATCAACTCCCTGTACAAGTATTTTTGAAACTGAATATGATTATTTGGTTTTGATACAGGTGTGGATAAGCGAATTCAAGAGAGTACAACAATACTGCAGGTGGAGTTCAAGAGAGTACAGCAGTGCAGGTGGGGGTTTTTTTGGTATTATATGAGATTATACATATTTGTTTGTATCCTCATGTGTATATGTATGTGTGAATGTGTATGTATATATTATATGGGTGTATACATGTACAAATATGTGTATGAATACATGTGTATATATACTACACGTCATTATTGAAGGGCCAGGAACGTTTTTGAGTCAATTTTTGAAAGGAGAAATAACCTATTTTCTCTTACTCTTTTCTCCAATTCGTTGCCGTAACTGAATGGATAAGAGCTCAGACAACATTGCAGTTTCCTTTTGGCACGTGTTTGGGGATTTTCCGATTTGCAATGGGCGGCCCAAGGAAGACAATTTCCACACGAAATTGTCGAATCTTCAGCAGGGTCTCTCTGACGACGCAGGCAAGGTAGCGACAAAATTCGCTTTGCACGTGCAAGGCAAGCCCTTTTTGAACACTACTCCAGCCAAAGTTGCCCGCAGACGAGGATAAAAAGGACCCGTTCTTGGTTCGTTTTAACCATGCTTGCAAGACGACGGATGACGGATGAGCAGCGGGGGAGAGCCCTCGCTCTGCTTGATGAAGGCCTAGCGCAGCGGGAAGTTGCTAGACGACTTGAAGTGTCGCATTCCACAATCCAGAGACTGCTGGAGCGCTTCAATGAGACTGGAGCAGTCCAGGAAAGGCGTCACACGGGTCGACCCAGAGTAACGACAAGACAGCAAGACCGCTACCTTGCCCTCTCCGTCCTGAGGGAAAGGGCATCCACTGCGGTGACCTTGAGGGGTCAGCTGAGGGACGCAACAGGTGCTAACATCAGCTGCAGCACGGTGAGAAGACGGCTACATGAGGCAAACTTGAGGTCACGGAGACCGGCCGTCCGACCCATGCTGTCACCGGTCAACAGAGTGCGCCGCATGACCTGGGCCAGGGAGCACGTGACCTGGACAAGGCAACAGTGGGCCCGGGTCTTGTTTTCGGATGAGTCCAGGTTCACCCTGACCTTTAACGATGGCCGGGCTCGGGTGTGGCGACGTCAAGGGGAGAGGTTCGCTGACGCCACTGTCCAAGAGCATAACCGGTACGGCGGCGGGTCGGTGATGGTGTGGGGTGGCATGAGCCGTGGTACCCGGACCCCCCTGCTCCCCATTGACGGCATCCTGAACGGGGTCCGGTACCGGGACGAGGTTCTGGCGGCCGTGGCACTGCCTGCGCTTGTGGACCTTGGTCAAGGCGCCATCTTCCAGGACGACAATGCACCTGCGCATCGAGCACGCCTTGTGACCGACTTCCTGGAGCAGCATGAAGTCGTCCGTATGGCCTGGCCAGCGTGCTCACCTGACCTGAACCCAATTGAACACCTCTGGGATGTGCTCGGGAGGCGCATCAGGGACAACCACCCCCCACCGGGCACCCTGGCCAGGCTGGTCGACATCCTGCAGATCGAGTGGGCGGCCATCCCTCAGGACACACTCCGTACCCTTGTGGGGTCGATGCATCGGCGCTGTGAAGCATGCATCCAGGCTCGGGGCGGACACACGCGATATTGAAAACAGATTGGCCAAATCTGACACTTTCTGTTTTTTGAAAAGGGGGGGATGTTCCTTTAAATGCATGTGCTGTTCACTAATGGGTCATTGTGCTAATTTCTTTTTCCAAAACAGGTGTGGAAATGATGAAATAAAACATCGAATCAATTCTAAACATTGTCAATTATTTCAACTTAAAATTAGAGAGGAAGGAAGAAGTGGCCCTTAAATTATGATTAGGAGTATATATATATGTGTGTGTGTCTGTATATATACATGTATGTGTATATCATGTGTAGTTGTATACACATCTGTATGCATGTGCATTTAATATATTATGGTGGATATGTACATTCATGTGTAAGTGTTGTTTGTGTGTGTATGAGTATATAATGATATGTGAGTGTATATGTAGGTATGTGTGTAAATGTGTTATGTGTATATAGCCCGTAGGTCTGATAGGATGTTTGTGCATGTACGCATTTATACACTGAGATGTTGGAATATGTCAGCTTATGTAGATTATATATTTAGTGATCATGTTTTTGATCATGCATGGGATTGGTTTCTGCCGTTTAATTAATGATACATTTTTAAGGTTTGATTTTTTTTGACACATGTTGCTCAGTTGTGAGGTTGATACTTCAGGGGGTGGGGGTTACTTTCTCTAAATACGGTGCAATTTCTAGGACATTCATGCTAATACTGTTGTTGCTTTTTGATAACTTTTTGTTGCTAATCATATTTTCCTGTACTGATTGTCTTCATTGTTTCCATTTCCAAACAATTATTGTTTTTGTACTTTTCCTCTTTGAAGAAACTAATTTGTATATATCAATACGAAACAGGTCCATTAGATTTCTAACTTTTGTATGTCAAGAACCAGCAGCCAGTATATGATGGTATTGTTTGGTCATAGTAAAAACAGCGCCAAAATCTTTGAAAAATTATCTTATACATATTACTATGTAAGATGTTGGATCAAGAAAGTGAAAGTAAGATGCCTTGGCAACCTAATACTGTGGGAAGAGGAAGAGGCATGTACATTTATGTGTCAGTAATATGTGTCGCTTTGACAAAATATTTTAATATAGGCCTACATGGATAGTGTTCTTTCAGTTCTGTCAATGAAGTGCCAACATCTATGTGATAAATAGAAAAGAAGAGATGTTCTTAACTTCTTAAGAAATAAAAAAAAATCCATTTATTTTTTCAAGACATTCATTTAAAGAAAAATTAGAACCTTCCATGTCAGCAGAATAGGGATATCAAGAGTGTGTTTGCATTATATAGATCAAATTCAAGAGTGGCAGTTTTCTTTAATAACAAATTTGAATTTAAAATGACAAAGATTTATAAAGGAGAAAACAGAAATTTTATTATTATCGTAGCTTAAATAAAGGAAATGACAATACCTTTATGCAATATCTATGATGTGTTCTGTAGATTACAGGAAGTTCAACCCCACATCTCCTGTGTATGATAATCAACCCTTCATGATTTCTAGTGCTTTTCTAATTTCTGCTCTTGAAACCTGATTTTTAAAGATCAATATTTTTTTTTCCCCCATGAAAATTGGTGTCCTGTTTCTTTACTGAGTTTGCCCACAGCTCTTAATGAGGCACTTGTGGTGTGCAATTTGTAAAGCAGTTTTGTCCAAAAGTCAATGATCCACACCAGCTGGTATCATGCAATTTGTTCAATTGGATCTCCTGTATACATAAGGCTGAACTTAGGTTGGTTTTGGGGAAGGGGATATCTACTTTGTAGTGTAGCATGTGTAATTTGTAGAAAAGAGACTGGCTGTATTACTGGAGCATATCCAATTATTATTCTGTGCATCATTACTGGTTTTGTGTGTGTGTGTGTGTGTGTGTGTGTGTGTGTGTGTGTGTGTGTGTGTGTGTGTGTGTGTGTGTGTGTGTGTGTGGTGTGGTGTGTGTGTGTGTGTGTGTGTGAGAGAGAGAGAGAGAGAGAGAGAGGCAGAAAGTAGTAGCCATAACATTAGTAACAACTGTCATCATCATGGGTGTCTCATACATATGTACATATACATACGTATAATGTTTCAGGATTGTGTTGTGGCACCAGTGACCAAAAGACACAAGATGAAATCCATGCTGGTGATGGACCTGGTTCTGATGGTCTGTTTTTCTCTGCTGGTGACAGACACACAGGGTTCTTTCATAGACACGTTGAGAAGCAGTTTGCACAGAGAACATGTGCGTCCGCCTCCACGGCCACCGAGACTAACAGGTCTTGAGGGAATGATGAATAAACGAATGAATGCACAAATAAATAGATAAATGATTAGATATGTAAATAAAGAAAGAAATGAATAAATGCACAAATAAATAAATAAATAAATGGACAAATGAACAAGTGAATTAATCAATCAAAAATGAATGAATGTTGAATAATCAATCAGTCCATAAAGAAATCATTTATAGACGGAAATATGGTAAATGTGTAGACATATGATAGAGAAAGTCTCTCACCATCTATCTTACTGTCTGTCTAGCAATCAACCAAGAAAAGCTACAACATGAAAGGATAAATTCAAACAAGAAAATAGATCTGCAGAGTGTAAGAAAATGATAAAATGCATGTTGTAAAGTAAAGAAAATTATATACTTCTGACAACTTATATCAAAATAAAATTATTTAATACTGCCACTGTCTGGAAAGCAAGCAATGCTGTACTCTACAGTTGTGAGCACAGACAAATCCCATAATCCCATACATTGTATAGCCTAATGTCTTCAACAACGGTGTACTACAGGGCCCTATTCTTTGTCCTATGCTATTCTGCTTATTCCTAAATGACCTTCCACAATAATGTGTAGCAAAATGCCATATCCTTACTGAAGATATCTACCTCAGCGGTTAAAGCAAAACAATAGTAAATGTTGAAAAAACAATTACAAAAGGGTATAAACCTTATTTCAGAACAGTGCAAGCCTTACCAATTGACAAATAAATACATGCTTATTCTCTAGTTCATCAAAAACATCAGAGAAAACTTGCACCTCTCAAATTACATGTTGACATCAAACCAATTAAGCAAATACAACAGTATACTTTATTTGAGGTAATCATTGATAATGAAGATAAATGGCAATTTCACATTAACAAAATTAAAACAGTTCTTGCAAAACTTATATGCTTCATGTCAAGATTAAGCATTACAATTACCACATAACTCTGATGCCTTACACTGATTATGAACCCACAGTTTGGGATGTATGTGTTTATGTTCATTTAAAATGTTTAGAATCATTGTATAAACATGCTGTAACCATGGTATGTCTTCATGAAAAACTAATTACATTAAACTTGCTTCTTTTCAAAAACAGATTAATTAAGAAAAAAAGATGAATTTATATACAAAGCTGTACACTCAAAGGCACCAAACTGTTCATACACAAAGCTGTACACTCAAAGGCATAAGACTGTCTCAGTGTTTTTACACAAAGCTGTACACTCAAAAAAACAGATTATCTCAATGTTTATATACAAAGCTGTACACTCAAAGGCATCAGACTTTCTCAGTATTTATACACAAAGCTGTCCAACCAAAGGCACCAGATTATCTCAGCATTTATACACAAAGCTGTACACTCAAAGGCACCAGATTATCTCAGTGTTTATACACAAAGCTGTCCACTCAAAGGCACCAGATTATCTCAGTGTTTATACACAAAGCTGTCCACTCAAAGGCACCAGATTATCTCGGTGTTTATACACAAAGCTGCCCACTCAAAGGCACCAGATTATCTCAGTGTTTATACACAAAGCTGTCCACTCAAAGGCACCAGATTATCTCAGTGTTTATACACAAAGCTGTCCACTCAAAGGCACCAGATTATCTCGGTGTTTATACACAAAGCTGTCCAACCAAAGGCACCAGATTATCTCAGCATTTATACACAAAGCTGTCCAACCAAAGGCACCAGATTATCTCAGTGTTTATACACAAAGCTGTCCACTCAAAGGCACCAGATTATCTCGGTGTTTATACACAAAGCTGTCCAACCAAAGGCACCAGACTATCTCAGCATTTATACAAAAAGCTGTACATTCAAAGGCACCAGATTATCTCAGTGTTTATACACAAAGCTGTACATTCAAAGACACCAGATTATCTCAGTGTTTATACACAAAGCTGTACATTCAAAGGCAACAGATTATCTGTGTTTATACACAAAGCTGTCCAATCAAAGGCACCAGATTATCTCAGTGTTTATATACAAAGCTGTACACTCAAAGGCACCAGATTATCTCAGTGTTTATATACAAAGCTGTACACTCAAAGGCATCAGACTCAGTGTTTATACACAAAGCTGTACACTCAAAGATACCAGACTAAATGTTTATACACAAAGCTGTACACCCAAAGGCACCAGACTTTCTCAGTGTTTATACACAAAGCTGTACACCCAAAGGCACCAGACTATCTAAGTGTTTATACACAAAGCTGTACACCCAAAGGCACCAGACTTTCTCAGTGTTTATACACAAAGCTGTACACCGAAAGGCACCAGACTATCTCAGTGTTTATACACAAAGCTGTACACTTAGTTAAAGGCACCAGACTTTCTCAGTGTTTATACACTAAGCTGTATACTCAGAGGCACCAGACTATCTCAGTGTTCCTTTTTGCCCAAAAAGGAAAGCTCACTTGTCACACCAGAAAACACTTATTCAACCTACTGAAACCAAGAAATGACCTTTTCAGATCAAGCTTTTCATTATCTCTTTGGAATGAGATACCCAACTCCCTTACACAACCACATCATTACTATCCTTCGAGAAAAATCTACACAATAGTGTTCTTGATAAATTCTCCAATAAAACTTACATCTTCATGATGATATCATTGGTTTCTTAGTTTTGTGATTAGTTTTCACCTAGCAATAACCACACCTCAGTTAAAACTCATCAGCTTTGGTACCGTCACTGTGTTTCTTAGTATATGCATGCCCACACGTCTGTAGATATACATATATGTTTGTATGTAGTATTACTGATACATAATACATATAATATATATATATGTGTGTGTGTGTTTATATATATATATATATATATATATATATATATATATATATATATATTGTGTGTGTGTGTGTGTGTGTGTGTGTGTGTGTGTGTGTGTGTGTTTTTATTACATGAAATATGTCATTTAGTAAAGTAGTGATGTCTATAAGCTCATGTATTTTTAGTGTTGAAATGCATTGAGATTATCAATAAATGTGATGTTTATGTAGAGTATGTAATGAACATATGTATATATATATATATGTATATATATATAGGCCTACATACTGTTTTTGTTTAAAAAGCATCAGCCAGGTGCTTTGTTATTATTCTTATTCATTACTCTTACAAACGTTTTATTTTCAGCTTTATCAAGTAGATTATAGCAACAACAGACGTGGTAAATTGGCCAACCACTGGTGTATAGCATTTCTGGCCTTACCGTTGGAAAATAAACAAGGATAAATCAAGCTATCTTTCTCTCTATCTATCTGTCCATTTATGTATGTCTGTCTCTCTGAGTCTGTATCTATCTGCCTCTGTCTGTCTGTCCTTATTTCTTACTTAGGAGAGGGCTTGAGTTAACAAACAATTGCCTGAAATTTTGTTGCTATTTTTTTAAGATGTAATTATAAAAAGGTTTAATGTCTTTTATCTCATTTTTGATACTTTTATTTGAAAAAGTATGCTACTATGACTGATGTTCCACTTTTTGTATTGTTTTCTTGTTTTCATGCGTCTAATATTTGTTTTCTTTTAGTCTAGGCCCTGCATGGGTGAGTGTAATACGTAAAAAAAATAGTATTTTATTATGCCGCTACTGTTGTAAACAGTTTTGTTCATGTTCTGTCTCTATCTGTCTATTTGTCTGTCTGCCTGACTGTCTGTCTGGCTACCTGTCTGTCTACTTCTCTATCTCTCTGTCGGTCTGTCTGTCCATCCATCCATTCAATCCATTCATCCAATCTGTCTGTTTATCGCTCTATTTATCTATCTGTCTATATCTATCGTCTATCTGTCTATCTATCTATCTATCTATCTATCTATCTGTCTGTCTGTCTGTCTGTCTGTCTGTTTATCTACCTACCTACCTATCTATCTATTGTCTGTCTGTCTATCTTTATATCTATCTGCCTGCCTTCTTGTATGTCCACCTACTGTTTAAAAATATCAAGTACTTTTATGATATTGATAAACTAAACAGTGATTATTGCCCCTTATTTTGCAGCTTCTGAGGAGAGAGAAAAGAGAGATGTTGTCTTTGGTAGGTGTCAGACATGTATTGCAATTTTTACAATTGCAAATGTATTTTAAGGTAACATGACGCATTACACTACCTCATATTGTATTGTATCATATTACACACACACACACGCACAACACACACACACACACACACACACACACACACACACACACACACACACACACACACACACACACACACACACACACACATGCATGTATCTATGTATGTATGTGTATTCACAATTTTACAAGCACGTTTGTGTCCATACTTGCACACATGCATGCAGACACAAACACTAAGATGATGCAACATTCTCATGGTCTGTGCTTTTTAGTATATACTACACGTCATTATTGAAGGGCCAGGAACGTTTTTGAGTCAATTTTTGAAAGGAGAAATAACCTATTTTCTCTTACTCTTTTCTCCAATTCGTTGCCGTAACTGAATGGATAAGAGCTCAGACAACATTGCAGTTTCCTTTTGGCACGTGTTTGGGGATTTTCCGATTTGCAATGGGCGGCCCAAGGAAGACAATTTCCACACGAAATTGTCGAATCTTCAGCAGGGTCTCTCTGACGACGCAGGCAAGGTAGCGACAAAATTCGCTTTGCACGTGCAAGGCAAGCCCTTTTTGAACACTACTCCAGCCAAAGTTGCCCGCAGACGAGGATAAAAAGGACCCGTTCTTGGTTCGTTTTAACCATGCTTGCAAGACGACGGATGACGGATGAGCAGCGGGGGAGAGCCCTCGCTCTGCTTGATGAAGGCCTAGCGCAGCGGGAAGTTGCTAGACGACTTGAAGTGTCGCATTCCACAATCCAGAGACTGCTGGAGCGCTTCAATGAGACTGGAGCAGTCCAGGAAAGGCGTCACACGGGTCGACCCAGAGTAACAAGACAGCAAGACCGCTACCTTGCCCTCTCCGTCCTGAGGGAAAGGGCATCCACTGCGGTGACCTTGAGGGGTCAGCTGAGGGACGCAACAGGTGCTAACATCAGCTGCAGCACGGTGAGAAGACGGCTACATGAGGCAAACTTGAGGTCACGGAGACCGGCCATCCGACCCGTGCTGTCACCGGTCAACAGAGTGCGCCGCATGACCTGGGCCAGGGAGCACGTGACCTGGACAAGGCAACAGTGGGCCCGGGTCTTGTTTTCGGATGAGTCCAGGTTCACCCTGACCTTTAACGATGGCCGGGCTCGGGTGTGGCGACGTCAAGGGGAGAGGTTCGCTGACGCCACTGTCCAAGAGCATAACCGGTACGGCGGCGGGTCGGTGATGGTGTGGGGTGGCATGAGCCGTGGTACCCGGACCCCCCTGCTCCCCATTGACGGCATCCTGAACGGGGTCCGGTACCGGGACGAGGTTCTGGCGGCCGTGGCACTGCCTGCGCTTGTGGACCTTGGTCAAGGCGCCATCTTCCAGGACGACAATGCACCTGCGCATCGAGCACGCCTTGTGACCGACTTCCTGGAGCAGCATGAAGTCGTCCGTATGGCCTGGCCAGCGTGCTCACCTGACCTGAACCCAATTGAACACCTCTGGGATGTGCTCGGGAGGCGCATCAGGGACAACCACCCCCCACCTGGCACCCTGGCCAGGCTGGTCGACATCCTGCAGATCGAGTGGGCGGCCATCCCTCAGGACACACTCCGTACCCTTGTGGGGTCGATGCATCGGCGCTGTGAAGCATGCATCCAGGCTCGGGGCGGACACACGCGATATTGAAAACAGATTGGCCAAATCTGACACTTTCTGTTTTTTGAAAAGGGGGGGATGTTCCTTTAAATGCATGTGCTGTTCACTAATGGGTCATTGTGCTAATTTCTTTTTCCAAAACAGGTGTGGAAATGATGAAATAAAACATAGAATCAATTCTAAACATTGTCAATTATTTCAACTTAAAATTAGAGAGGAAGGAAGAAGTGGCCTTAAATTATGATTAGGAGTATACATTTATACACACACATGTACACACACACATGTACATACACATACACACTTACACACACACACACACATACACACACACACACACACACACACACACAGATAGATAGGTAGATAGACAGACAGGGCAGCCAGATAGATAGATAGGTAGATAGATAGATAGATAAATAGATAGATAGACAGACAGACAGATAGATAATTAGACAGACAGACAGACAGACAGATAGATAATAGATAGATAGATAGATAGATCATCATCATGTGCCCTGCTGAATGGCAGATAGACATCTTCATCATCATCATCATCAATGGCGTTGGCGATCATGGCCCAATATACGAATCTATCCCCTGTCGATGCAAGTACATCTCCCACCCTCTCTGTTCTCAACCACTCTCCAAGCCGGTCCAATATTTTCTCCTTGGGTCTACCTGATGCCCTTTTTCCCTCCAGGTTTCCTGTTGTGACTAGGTGCTCTAATTTCTCTTGTCTCATCAAATGTCCTATAATTGTTGTGTGTATTTTCCTTATTGTCTTCAGTAATATTCTTTTTGTGTCTATCTCCTTCAAGATTGTCTCTCTCTCACTTCGTACGTGTGTTTGTTTGTTTGTGTTCTCTGTCCTCTTCTTCGTCTCTCTCCCTTAATTTGTGTGTTTGTGTGTTTGCTTTATCCCTGTCTATCTCTTCGTCTCTCTTCCTTTCTTTGTGTGTGTGTGCATCTTTGTTTGTTTGTTTGTTTGTTTTCTCCCTGTCTTCCTCTTCGTCTCTCTTCCTTCGTTTGTGTGTGTGTGTGTGTGTGTGTGTGTGTGTGTATGTGTGTGTGTGTGTGTGTTTTCTCTCTGTCTTCCTCTTCGCCTCTCTCCCTTCGTTGTTTTCTTCCTGTCTTCCTCTTCGTCTCTCTCCCTTTGTTTGTGTGTTTGTTTGTTTGTTTGTTTGTTTTGTTTGTTTGTTTGTTTGTTCATTTGTTTGTTTGTTTGTTTGTTTTCTCCCTGTCTTCCTCTTCGTCTCTCTCCCTTCGTTTTTCTCCCCGTCTTCCTCTTCCTCTTTCTGCCTTCGTTTTTCTCCCCTCGTCTGTGTGTGTGTTTGTTTTCTCCCTGTCTCCTCTTCATCTTTCTCTCCCTCAACAGTTCTCTCTGGAGGATCGATTACACCAGGCCATTGGATGGATAGACACAAATCTAACCCTCGTGTGTTGACCAAGATGAAATCAGCAAGATAACGTTGAAATTCAATGTACGCACAGACTTCTGCCCTGCAGCACTGCGGAAGGCTGTCAGACGAGATCCGTCGCAGAGACAAAGGGGTATTGAACAACAGCCCCCACCCCCCCCCCCCCGACACACACACACACAAATCATGATGGGTATCAAAAGGAATCTTGTATAACAGGCACAGTTCTGACCAGTTGGGCCTGTAGGAACGAAACGTATCCTTTGTTGTCCTGGTTGTTTGCGGAGAGGTCTTCTGTAAGAGACATTGTGAGAGAGAAGGGGGGGGGGGGGGGAGAGGAGACAGAGAGAGAGAGAGAGGAGACAGACAGAGAGAGAGAGATAGTGCGCCGTGTGTGTGTGTGAGTGAGTGTGTGTGTGTGTGTGTTTATCTATCTGTGTGTTTGTGTTTGTGTATCTGTGTGTGTGCGTTTGTGTATCTGTGTGTGTGTGTGTGTTTGTGTATCTCTGTGTGTGTGTGCGTGCGTGTGTGTGTGTGTTTGTGTATCTGTGTGTGTGTGTGTGCGTGCGTGTGTGTGTGTTGTGGTGTGTGTGTGGTGCGTGCGTGTGCTTACAAGTAGCCGTTCGATTGGTGTTAACCCAATAACAATAGCACGTTCCGAATTAGTTTCCACATACACACACACACACACACGCACACACACACACACACACACCACACAAACACACACACACATACTCACGACACACAATACATGCACACACACACAACACCATACACAACCACACCCACATACGTTAGTTTATAGCGCATACTGTATCAAAACGACACACACGCACAACACACACACATAACACATAAACGCGCACCGCGCACGCGCACAATCAGCACACACACACAAACTACACACACCACACAACCACAGAACACACATACGTCAGTTTAACCTTATACGATTAAACCACAATACACACAACTGTCATTTATAACTCATACTAGTCCCCCAGACCACCACACCATAACACAACACACACACACACACACACACACACGCACACACAACACAACCACATACTTCACAATGTAAACACACACACACGTAACATAATACACACGACACCACGCACACACACACACAACGCAACACGCACACAACACACACACCAACATAAACACAAACGCACCACACACACACGCAACACGCAACACACACTCACAACACACAAGACACCACCATACACACACAACACACAACACACACAACACAACACACAACACACACAACACACACACACACACACACACACACACACACAACACACACACACACACACACACAAAACACACATACAACACACACACAACACAACAAAACACACACACACACTCGCGGTACACACACACACATACACACACAGTTCAAACTTCAGTGTCTCCTTCCGTTCTGATAGCAACATTGATAATACACAACACATGTATGCGAACGCATGCGGGCATTCACATACACAGACACGCATGCACACACACATACAAAGAGAGACAGAGAGAGGCAGAGACAGAGACAGAGACAGAGAGGACGGATGGACAGAAAGACAGAGAGAAAAACAGAGACAGAAGAACAGAGACAGAGAATGTGTGCGCGTGTGGGGTGGGGTGTGTGTGGGGGGTGAGAGAGACAGAGAGAGAGAGAGAGAGTGTGTGTGTGTGTGTGTGCGCGTGTGTGTATGTATGTGTGTGTGTGTGTGTGTGTGTGTGTGTGTGTTGTGTGTGTCCCAACGCCGATCAGTAGGAACGATTGGCGAGGAAGGGGGCTGGTGATTCTTGACACAGATTCAAATCTCGAATTTCACGTTGTTCTTAAAGCCACGTTAGTGACACTCCTGACCACCAGAGCGAAAAGATCTCAACAAATCAAGACAGTCTGCATACAGACCTAGCTGTGGTCATTTGCTGGTCAGTCAGTTTGCCTTCCACAACTCTGCTGACGACTTCCTGAATATAGGCCTACTCTTGTACTACCTGGTAAGACTTACGTATCCTAGTATCATTGTGTATATATTCTCAATACTTTGTGGAGTTCATGTGTCAACATTGTTCTTCATGTGTGTAAAAACTGTTTTGTTGTTGTTGCTATTCTTCGTTGCCATATCGTATGTTAGATGTCCGTTTGTTGTGAAACAAGAACTGAATTAAGAAAAAGTACAACAACAAAAAAAAAGAAAGAAAGGAAAGAAAAAAAAAAGAAAAAAAGTGGAAAAAAACACGTTTCCTTAATCATAGTGACTGTGAGCTTTCAAGCGAATAGGAATCAGAAACACTGAAAATTTACACTGAACTCGTATTTGATAGGACAAAAGAAGACAGGCACAAATTTTAAGGTGACTGGCCTTTGGTGAACGTTTACAAAAAAACGACAAAGAATAAGTAGCCTACAAAAAATGTGGTGGAAATAAAACAATGGCTAGTCTTCCTTAATGTTTCATTGAGCTGTTGGCTTTTGTTCCACTAACTTTAGAGTGTTTATTCTTTGTCGTCTTTTGTCTACACTTGACAAAGGCCAGTTGACCGAAAATTTGCACCTATCTTGTTTTATCAAATACACGGTCTGATCCTATTTTTGTGTTTGAGTTTCATGTTTTCTTTTTGATGAACAGTGGTATTTCTGTCTGTTATTTATTATCTATTTTTAATCTTTTTGGTGTTCTGATTTTTCTCCGATGTGTAGAAGCATATAGTTTTTCCCACTGCCCAGACAATATGTTGGTGCTCAGTCTGCACTGTCTTTGATAGGCGTGCATGCTGGGTGTTTTCATGTTTCTGTAAGCTATCTGACACTAATATGACTCTAACAATCTTTATAGGACGCATGTTTGATGTTCTGTGTGCTTATAAACAAGATAGACAGTTTGATGTTCTGTGTGCGGATACACACAGTGGTGGTTTGACGTTTTGTGTGTGTATACACACGATAGAGTTTGATGTTCTGTGTGCGTATACACACGATAGAGAGTCGGCTGGGCTTTAAACGCAATAACAATAACGATGACGTCTTACTCAACTGTCGCGCTCGTCATGTACATTTGGATATGATAGTAGAAGTGGTAGCAGCAGTATTAGTAGCAGCAAAAGTAATTGTAGATATAGTAGTTGCTCAGTCGTATCAAGCACAGCAGTAACAGTAACTATACCAGCAATAGTAGCACTGGCAGCATGAGTAGTACAATAGTTGTGGTAAAAATAGTAGCAGGTTATAGCAGTAGCAGCAGTGGCTGCATAAGTAGTTGTAAAACATGTAGAAGTAACAGCGGCAGCAGCAATAGTTGGAAATGATAATGAGAAGACCACGTCTACTGTTTTTATGGACATGACATTTAAAGCCATTTTAGAAGAGGAGAGTAAAGAGAAGCACCACAGTTAGTTTAAATTCTTTTTTTTTTTACGTACACAAGATTCAAGATATTATGGTCAATATTTTAACCAAACTCTGCATTTCAGTCATAATCATTTTAACGCCCAGTAATACAACCTTTCCTTTACTTAATAAGGTCAATATTCTGACTAAACTCTGCAATCCAGGCATGTCCATTTTAACGCCCAGTAATGCAACCTTTTCTTTAGCTAAACTGCAAAGAGTAGCCGATTTTTGTAGAGTGGAAAGATTCTTTTACAATTTTCCTGATTATTTTTCACTCGCTTTTGCAATTTTGAGGACTCAAATTTCGAAAATAGTTGTTGTCCTGGCTGTTATCATTATCATATCAACTTTAAAAGTTAGAGTAACAGGTGTTTCGTATTCGTTCCATTTGGCGACCCGATGTACAGTTAGCATGCAACACCATTCGACATAGATATACCTAATACTGTACAGTTTTTTTGGATATGGTGAGTGATACACCGTACCTTATAAAATATGATGATCCATAACAAAATCGGTCGCTTGTATTTGGTTCGACCTCTCATGAGGCCTTCCACAGGATGACTGTTCTCTGTGTGTTTGGCTGTATATTCATTGGATGAGTCGCATGATGTGAGAAAATTATAGTAATAATACTAATAGTAATATTAATGATTATGATAGTAATAACAATAGGATGTGGAAAAATATCAACAAAATCAACAACAACAAGCAAAAATAATAATCATCATCATCGTCATCATCACCGTAAACGCAATGTAATATCTCGAGTTCAATCCCAGCTCGCGGCGTTAAAAACCGGCCTGTTCGCTGCCAATCTTAATGTTGCCAGCATTCTGGTGGTGTCAGCTTAGTGTTTCACAGGTCCCCCCCCCCCCCTCCCCTTCCCATGTCAAGATCTTGCCAGCACATAGGGTTCTATTCGTGGCTCATGAAGTCTCCTGGATAATTGATGGCATATTTGGATGGAGCGCATACGGAATTCTGACTGCGATGACCCCCTCTTGGAACAAAACTACAAACTCCCATACACATTCTTTCCTTCATTAATAGACGTAGGCCTACTGCATTGTTGTGTACCTTTCTGTACCCTAACCAGTCGAGAAACTTTGTTCTGCTGGTTACACCACCTAAAACGGAACAACGATCATCTCTCCAGGAAGTTACTGTAGCAGAATCCCCCGTGTGGGTGCCGGAGCCTCTTTCAGTATAAATAGTATCCCCATCTTCTGGAAATTCTGTGCTAGAAATTTCCTCTTTTCTGTCACTCTGTTTCTGCCGTATTCCTTTGCTTTCTGTCATTTCTTCCTATCATTTTCTGTCATGCTGGTCCATTCACCTGTATGTGTTCGATAAAGTCTTACGTACTTTTTCTTAGGACTGCTAATTGGGTACATGTATTAAAATATAATTAAGTGCATTTTTGGCTCTAGGGAGGTGAGATACGCAGAAGCAATTTTAGGTAATTTCTGCAAGTTTTTATATATGTTTTGGTGTCCTTATGTACGCTTATATTTGTATTCAGGTGTGGGTTTTAAAATCTCCCCTGTACAATATATTGGACGGAGCGGTCAACGCCGGGGGCATGTCCTTAGATTATGTGCGCGAATGCATTGATATGTGTACTTTATTTATTTTTTGTTTAAAAATTTTTTTCTGTTGAAGTTTTGCATGTTTTGAACCGGTTGTAGCCCTGATGTGGCTCTGCGCAGTCGGCTGGGCTTTACACAACAACAACAATAATAATGACTGTAGCAGAGACTAGTCGTTTATCACGTTGTATTAGACATCGTCTAATGGAAGCGATCCTTCCAAACTCTAGGTATAAAAAAAGCAAGATATAAATAGGGCAGATGTTGCTGATGTGTTCTGTGGATCGCAGGAAGCTCAAATCCACAACTCCAGTTTGTGGTAGTCGACCATCAGTGATGTGATTTACTATTATTATTATTATTATTGTTATTATTGTTATTATTATTATTATTACTATTATTTTTATTATTATTATTATTATTATTTCCAGTGCTTCTCTAATTTCTGTTCTTGTAAAGTAACATTCAAAGATGACCATTTTTTGTTAATGTATTCCCCATGAAAAATGTTGTCAAAGATTGCAGGAAGCTCAAATTCATATCTCCGGTGTGTGATAGTCAACCCTCCATGATTTCCAGTGCTTCTCTAATTTCTCTTTTTGAAAAGTTGACTGTCAAAGCTCAACATTTTTTGTTTTCCCCATGGAAATTGGTGTCCTGTTTCTTTACAGAGTTTACCCATTCCTGTTAACGAGATCATTTGTGGTGCGCAATTTGTAGAACAGTTTATCCAAAAGTCAGTGATCCACATCGTGCAATTTGGTCAACATTATCTCCTGTATGCATAAACCTGAACTTAGAGAGATCAGTTGTTGGGAAGGGGGTATTTACTCTGTAGAGTAGGTGTATGATTTATAGAGAAACGTGTCACTGTATTACTGGAGCATATCCATTTATTATTCTGTGCATCGCTATTCTTTTGTGTGAGAGAGCAAGCGAGTGAGCGAGAGAGAAAGACAGAGAGAGAGAGAGAGAAGGGGGAGGGGAGGGAGAGAGAGAGAGAGGGGCAGACAAAGAAAGACGGGACAGACAGAAAGATAGTCAGACAGACAGACAGAGACTGCGGTATAGAAATTAGTAGCAGTAACACTAGTAACAACTGTCATCGTCGTGGGTGTCCCATACATGTTTCAGGACTGTGTTGTGGTGCCAGTGACCAAAAGACACAAGATGAAACCCATGATGGGCCTGGTTCTGATGGTCTTTTTCTCTCTGCTGGTGACAGACACACAGGGTCTTCTCATGGGCAAGCTGAGAAGCAGTTTGCGTAGAGGACATCAAGTGCCTCCAATGGGGTATGGAGCAGGTCTTCATGGTATGATAAATAAATAAATAAATCAATAAATCAATAAATCACAATACACGGAGATGTTGGTAGACATGTAGAAATAAAGTCAATGTATGGAGACTGTCTGTCTGTCTATCTAATCTATCATTAGTATCAATCAATCTATCTATCAAGAAATGTGTTATCATTAAAGGATAAATTCAAACACAGAGAGAGAGAGAGAGGCCAAAAGAACAACAACAACAAAGACATGATTCATAGAGCAAAGAAAAAAACATTTTTCCAAAGTTACAACAACAACGACAAAATATGCTATTGCCATTATCCGGAAAGCAATCCAAGCTGTACTCAAAAGTTGAGTACAAATCCCATGCTCTATTTCTCGTAATGACTTTCATAATAAATGTATAACACACGAAATAAACAGATCACACCATCCTTAAGATGTCCTTGGTCCCTCAGTGACTTCTGCAATGAAAAGCCAAGCTCAAGGAAAGTCATTTTTTGTTCCTTTACCGACTACATTTGATGTAAACTGGTTTCTAGTCTATTTATCAAAGTTCTGATAGAGTCTCGAATATTTTCTTATAATATTACTGCCATACATTGTCGAGCCTTTAACATATATTCTAAAATCTTTGCATTGAAAAGGTAGAATGACAACAGACTCTAAAAATAATAAATTCCTCTTCCCAAACATCAGGATGCAAGCGATACTGATAATCGTCGATCCATTGAAAATCACATGCGTACACACTTCTAAATAGACCTCCCCAAACACGGTCAGCTTGAATGACTACAATCAAGATTTCATCCATCACACTCGTGCTAAACGTGGTTAACAATCTTAACAAATAAGTGACTAAGTACTATTGATAACTCATTATTCTGCCAGCCTTTTTCTTGATCTTACAAAAGCATTTGACCTTGACAAAAATCTATTATCTATGGTTTTAATGATCAATCCATTTCATTAAAAAAAATTTCCAGTCCCATCTCGAAAACAGAATGCAAAGAGGGTATTTGTTTCAAGTTAATGCTTTTGAAAAAAATATTAATGAAGTCTGGTGTACCACAGGGCCCTATTCTTCATCCTGTGCTATTCTGCTTATTCATAAATGGCCTTCCACAATCCTTTGTAACGAAGTATCATGTTTCCCGATGGTACCTACCTCAGTAGTTTGAGCAAAACTGTCTCGGACTGTCGCATAAGTGTCTTTTCATACTGTGAGAGGCCTTGCTTTACCAATCACTACCTCTCTCCAGTGTGTTCTGTCTGAGGCAGCTTCTCATGACTTCAGGTGAATGCCTGTGGCCTGCAGGTCCCTCTTGCACACATTCTTGGTAGCACAGATGGGGGCTACATATTGGGTGGTTTCCTACTGTTAAGTCTCCGAAGAGGAGGTCCTTGGGGATTGTGTCATCCTCCATTCATACTGTGTGGCCAACCCAACGCACATAGAGGAGATCCTTGGGGACTATGCCATTCCTCTATTCATACTGTGTGGCCAACCCAACGCACATAGAGGAGATCCTTGGGGATTATGCCATTCCTCCATTCATACTGTGTGGCCAACCCAACGCACATAGAGGAGGTCCTTGGGGATTATGCTATTCCTCCATTCATACTGTGTGGCCAACCCAACACAGGCACCTCTGTTTCAAGAAAGTATACAAGCTATGGATTCCAGATTTCCTTAAGACAGTTTCATTGCTGGCTTTGTTCTGACAGGTGATGTTCAGGTTGTGCCGGAGGTAACATACAGGAGAGCCATTACTTTTGGACATGTAGAGACCAGGTCTCACTGCCATACAGATGCATGCTTTGTATACTTGTATCTTGGTACTCTCGATCAACTTGTCCCATACTCTTTTTCGGTCTGGACATAATAGTGGTTGCCTTTCCTATGCGCTTGTTTAGCTCATCAAGAGAGTCAGAGATGGTAAAGTGTAGATACACATTTAACTTGTAGTCACCTATTTTGATGTCAGATGGAGAGTCCACAGTTTGCCCCGTTTCATTATTCTCATTCATTACTAAATGCGTTATGAATAGAATGTCTTTGTCCATTACTCTTACATCCGCGATAAATCGGTCAACACTGGTGTATTGTCTCTATCCTTACTGTTGGAAAATAAAGATCTCGCTCTCTCTCTCTGTTGTACTACACCCTTTCAAGGAAACGAACCACTCAGTCAGTATGTTTTTCTTCTTAATCTACCACCATATCTTTTTTTTAAAACGTGCCTCAAAACGGCGTGGTGGCAGAACTTTATTTCTTTTTAACACATGACAAACTTCATAATCTAAAACTAATTGTCCCCCAGCACTAACTGCCAAAGGAAAAACCCGCATTGTGTTCTTCTTAGGGTGCCTCCTTAGGGTGTCTCTCTCATAGGTCGGAGGCCCTTTCTTTTATACACTTCCCTCGCATCAAATAATGCAAAATAATGCAAAAAACTGGAACTGACCAAGCGTGAATCCTTTAAAGGGATGTCCACCTTTTTACAATATCTAGGATAAACTAACCATTCAGTTCTCTTACTAGCTGGGCAGCCGATTATGGTCGTGTGACTGCCCCTTTTAGTTTACTGAATATGTAATGAACAGTGACAGGCCGTGTATGTCCATCACCAGTAACTTCTAAAGAGCTACTCGCCCTGGGCAGTCACGTTTGACCTCTCCGACCACTTAGAGTGACTTTTCCTGATACTATCACTCACTAGTGTACCTGGCCCTATTTCCATAGGGCCATAGGGCAACACCTATTGAAGTGTAACACTCGCCCCTTTCTAACAAACAAAAATATAATTACACATTATATTTTTGTATGTATGTAAATCGTATGGGAGATGGAATGTCGCAGTGAGTGAGGAAAATAATCAATTAACACAAGTATTATTAATTTCATTGCTCTGGGTCTATCCCTTTACCAGAGACAGTGTGACATAACGTCATCCCAACGGTGCCTTAAGGCAAATTCAGTCAATCAGTAACATGCATGATCATTACTTGTTAAAATGTATAATTTGTAGACAACAAACATATTCCCAACACCACTTGATGTAATACATAAGTTCCAAGTCAATCAATCGGTAATATACATGATGATTACTTGCAAAATTTGTAGACAACAAACATATTCCCAACACCACTTGATGTAATACATAAGTTCCAAGTCAATCAATCAGTAATATACATGATGATTACTTGCAAAATTTGTAGACAGCAAACATAACACCACTTGATGTAATACATAAGTTCCAAGTCAATCAATCAGCAATATACATGATGATTACTTGCAAAATTTGTAGACAACAAACATAACACCACTTGATGTATAATACATAAGTTCCAAGTGCACTTCTCCATCACCAAACGTGATGCGACGTCTCAACGGCTTCACTGCCCCAGGGATGGGTAAAACTTCACCCGTGACTCGTCCATGAACGTAACACCCTCCGGCGCAGGGGTAGTCCCCCTGTCGGCGTCAGTCGCGCCAGTCGAACCGTCAACCGCCGGAAGAACCGTGGGATGGAGGGTCTCCTGCCTGCTTCTCCAGAACCCTGCGACTGGACTAGTCAGAAGGGCTTTACTTCCAAACATTCTAACACGTATATACAACACGACTCCAGCGATAGCTATCGCCACTACTATTGCAATTAAAATATATACCCAGATGGGCCAACCAGTCCTTTCTTTTGGTATGGCCTTTAGCTGTCGAAGTTGTGAAATCAGTGGACCCATTCTAATTTCCTTCAGATCCTTAAGCTGTTTTGGTAGTTTGACAGGACCCAACTCGGTTAAAATTTGATTAACTGGTTTCCACAGTGAAACATTTGACAAAGCATACTTTGTCAGCCAGGCTAGGTGGAACTCGTTAACAGCAAAGACATTTTCTTGTTGATAGTAGGGTGTTAACGTTATAGAATCACTGGCCCCTGTACACGTCATACCTAGTGTTATTACACTTAGCGGTGGTTTAACTTCCATAGGTCTGACTGCTTGGACGTGACACAAAACATTAAGCGTAATGGGTTTAAGGGTGCTAATAACCCACATTCCATTGGAAAGATATTCAGCTCGGGGTAATGCAGTGTTTAACTGTACCTTAGTCTGACATTGCTGTTTAACGGCTACCGAATCATTCTTGAACAAAGCAAGGATGCAGAATTTATTTGAATACATAGGATATAATGGACTACGAACTGCACAAAATCTTATTAGAGGCTTTGAGCACGCTTGCATTTCATCTTCTTCGAGCAAAACAAATTTCGTTCTCTGCTTGTTGACTGCAATAGCCTTGGATTCAATTTCATAAGTGGCAGTCATGGATAAACCCCACTCAGACGTACCAATGGATGGTAAAGGTAAGTTATGAACTCGAAACACTTCGAATTCTTCCCTAGAGTCTAATAGAGGAATAGGAACTACAACCAGAATCTGGTTTGCTTCCAGAAAAGTTGTACACGTTAAGTACTGGTAGAAGCTCCATAGGTTTGCATCTGGATCGCCTGTTAGCTTCAAAGGAGATTGAATATGGTTTTGAATCTCAAGTAGTAGTTTCCTGAGATTCCGAGGTGTAATTGTACTGGGAGCCAAGCGCCCCAAGGACAGCATGTTCAGTTGTGGCTGGAGATGCTCCATGTATACAATCACCCGACTAATCATTGACCTAATTTCGGCCACCACAATGTCTACTTGAGTATATGCTGAAACAAAATTACTTAGTTCTCGAATTTCTCTCACTAATTCGTCGCTCACAGAACGCAAGTGTTCGTCTACCTGTTGTAATCCCTCCACTAGTTCATTTATTGTTTGCCGGTTTTCAGCAATCCTAACACGTGATGCGTTAATAATAGTGAGGCTCTCTTGCACTACATGCGAGATTCTAATTGATTGTCTGCCAGCCTCCGAACATTATTCTTGATACCCCTTAAATCTAAGTCCGACACTGTCCCGAAGAGAAAATGCAGTGCATTCCCTACAAATGGCAACAATTACCTTTTTGATCGTTCATTACCCCCCTGCAGTGTTCGATATTCGGCAAACTGGTCTAGCAACCCATCATATGTGTCCCGCACCAATTTAAGATCTTCATCGAGTCGTGCAAAGTTTTTTGAATACTGTTGGCCCTTGGTGAGATAGTGTTGTACTATTTCCCAAGATATGCCCATGGCGTTTTTTATGTTCTCTGACAGCTGATCCATCGCCCTGACATACGGATCAAGATCAATGACAAATGTGACAATCCATCTTGACCTGGTGGTTGTAATCTCATTGACCTTCTCAAACACCACATTATGAGAACCTAAATTGCCCTTGACCAGTCCAACGCACAACAATACCAACACTGCTGTAGACCTCATTTTCCCTCCTGGAACATAATTTCCCACGCATGACATATAGACCCCTGACATCCATATGTCAACATAAGTTCCGCATAGTGCTAGCTATGCAATCGGCGCAATTTGCACCACCCAATCCCTCACCCAATCAGTGAAAGGATTTTCTTATAGCGAAGCCTCTCATAACAGAGAAATAACGGCCTCGAGCAAAGTCTTTACTTTACTCTGGTTGCCCTCATCTCGCCCCTGAATGGACGACACCAGCTTTTCCTGAATTTGATCTGTGTCTACTTGCTGAGTTCCGGAAACAGTTTTTGAATCAGCCTCCTTATCTGACTGCACCTTGATGTCGGTCATGGTCACATGGTTAGCCTCTTTTAGCCTTGTTTGCCTAGCCCGTAATCTTTTCTGAAGCTCCATTAAGGGTATGTCATCCTCGTCTGAGGATCCCTCCCGTTCTTGCCGAAGGAGCCTCGTCATTCGTTCTGTTGGTGCTATCTTCTGCTCTCGCTCACTCTCATCTTCACTCGCATTCTCACTGGAAGATGACTCGTTTGGAGGAATTGCAAGCTGAGCTTTCCTCACTGGCTTACCTGTTTCTACCATGGGTGGAATGTTCCAATCACCAACCAGAGCTTTCCGAAGGTGTTCTACATGGGTTTTCTGTTCCGTACCATCCAACTGATTTCTGATTCGAAAGGTCACTGGGGTTAACTGTTCTACTATCCTAAAGTATGGTTTCCATTTCCGTTCTAACTTACTTTTTCTTTGATGATTGCGCAAATAAACCGGATCACCTACCTTTAATTCTGCAAGTTTTGCAGTCCTGTTTGCATAACGTGCTCCTTTCTTTTGGGATTTCTTTATCCTATGATACACTTGAGTGAACATTCGGTGTTGGTTTTCCAGCGCAATCTTATGCTGATCTTCACCCATATATTTTCTTCTGGGTCGCAGGATGTTGTCAAGCGGCAACACCGGATCGCGATTGTACAGGAGAAAGAATGGGGAATGCTGAGTGGTTTCTGACATGCTCACTCGAATTGCAGACAGGGTTTGATCTAAGTGTACATCCCATGTCTGGAGTTCATCTTGTATCTTTTTGGACATGATGTCATGTAACGTCCTGTGAAACCTTTCCACTTTAGCATTTGACTGTGCGTGGTAGAAACTTGTAGTGATATGATCAATGCGGAGTTCTCTCAACATCTCTTTCATGATCCTATTTTCATTTTCTGTGCCATTGTCAGTCACTAACTGTAGTGGACAGCTATGTCTAGGAATTACCTTTTCCATCAATAGCTGGGCCACCGTTTCTGCAGACTTGTCTGGAACTGCAAATGCTTCTGGCCAACCACTGTAATGATCTACAAATGCTACTATGTATTTGTTTCCTGACAAACGTTTTGGGTACGGTCCAGATAGATCTAGACTTACCTTTGCAAATGGATAGGGTGGGACATCCATTTCTTGCACGGGCGCCTTTTGTTTCTGCATGACTCTTTCTTGACACACAATACAGCCACTTACATACTCATACAAACCCTGGTACATGTCTGTCCAAAAATATTTCAGTTGTATGGTGTCATAAGTCTTATCTATGCCCATGTGACCGTTTTCATCATGATACTGACGTATCACGAAAGGAATGAGGTGTTCAGGTATAACTAACCTTGCTCTTGGCTCGTCATTCTGATGTGATAAGAAGTACAGAACATCATCAATGACCATATACCTTGTCCGTATCATCTTGGGTGCATTTTCCTGCTCCATCTGTTTCCTTATTTGAACTAGCTTTGGATCCTTGTCCTGTTCTACCTTCATGTCAAACTTGGCAAGCTCAATCTTGTCTAACTTTTCTGCCGGCTCATCTACCTGCTTGAAACTGGCAAATTCTTTTGGTTCACACCTACCTCAAACGAATTATCACTGACTTCTTTGACCTGTTCTACTTCCTGTGTATTTTGATCAAACGAGCCCTCTGGCATCCTGGATAGCAGATCGGCTAATACATTTGTAGGTCCTGGGATGTACTCTATAGTACAATTGTATCCAGCAATCCCCAGTGCCCACATCTGTATCTTCCTATTTTGCATTGGAGAGTTTAGCAGATATTGTAGGGGTCTGTGCTCCGTACAGATCTTGAACTGTGCATTATGAAGATAGTGATCTAGTTTTTGCAAGGCATAATGAATGGCAAATGCTTCTTTTTCTATGACGGACCATTTCTTTTGGCTCTCACTCAACTTGTGGGACAAGAAATAAATTGGTTTCTCTTCCCCTTCACACTCTTGTGTGAGGCATACCCCTATACACGAGTCACTAGCATCTGTGTATAGCACATATGGTTTTCTGGTGTCTGGATAGGCCAACAGTGGCACAACAGACAAGCTTTCCTTCAGATAATTGAGCGCGCGCTGACACTCTGCGCTCCATTTGAAACGGGCATACTTCTTTGTGAGAGCGATGATTGGTTCAGCTATCTTTGAGAAGTTGGGAAGGAATCTACGATAATAGCTCACCATCCCTATGAAGCTGCGCACTTCTCTCACAGTAGTAGGCGCAGGCATGTCTCTGATGGCCTTAACTTTTTCCTGTTCTGGCTTGACCCCATCTTCACTTACCACAAAACCTAAGTATTTGATTTCCTCTCTCATGAACTGACACTTTTTCAACTTGAGCCGCAGATTGTGTTGTCGTAACCTATCGAACACCATGTCGATGTGTGTGAAATGTTCTTCTAGGGTCTCTGAGAAAATCAAAATGTCATCAAGGTATGCTATGGCAAAACTCTCGTAGCCACATAGAACAGTGTTCATCAACATCATGAACACACTGGGTGCGTTCGTCAACCCAAAAGGCATGACATTGAATTCGAAGAGCCCCTTGTGACATGCAAATGCTGTTTTCTCTTTATCCTTTTCTGCCATCTTTACCTGCCAATACCCACTTTTCAGATCAAGGCTTGAAAAGTACTTGGCTTTTCCAACAAGGAAAGTAAATCATCAATCACAGGAAGCGGGTATGAGTTTTTCTTTGTGATTTCATTGAGCTTGCGATAGTCTACACAAAGCCGCTTGGATCCATCTTTCTTTGACACAATCACTAAACTAGAACACCAAGGAGACTGTGACCTTCGTATAACTTTGGCTTTTAGCATCTCTTCTAAGGCCTGGTCCACTATCTCCCTGTCTTGCAAAGGTACCCTGTACGGGCGCAGTTTAATGGGTGGATGTTCACCAGTATCAACGGTGCATTCGACAGTACTAGTCTGTCCCAGATCCAGGTCGCTACTCGCGAACAGATGTTTCTTATTTTGGACCAATTTCACTACTCGCTCTTTATACTCATCAGGAGCGTCAACCTCTGAAAACTCAATTCCAGCGGTATATCTTCTATTTGCAACCTTTGACTCTGGTGACACACCTCCCACTGTGACTGCGTTCACTTCCTGAACCCTTTCTACATGGCCTACTATACTTCCTCTCTTGATTTTGATTGTCTTATTAGTAGTATTCATCACTAACACAGGATAACAACCTTTCCTGTTTCTCTTAACTACAGTGTTTCCTAACATGACTCCCGGTTCTTCCGCCAAGAAGCCATTGTCACCACCCAAAATTTCTAAATGTTGTTCACCCTGGAAGTATGAGGAGTCCTTCATCCTAACACTCATGATCTGAGCTGTTTGCGGTTTCAGAACCGTAGTTTTGCCTGCTCTGACTAGTGATGCTATATGGATGTCTTGTTCGTAGTGAACATACACATCCCCTATTCGAACTTTCTTCAAGTCAAAATAGATACGAACTCCATGCTCAGTCATCCATTCCGTTCCCAAAATAAAATTTCTGTCTAGATCTTTGACAACAATGAAAGGGTGATTAAATTTCTTCCCTCCAACTGTAAATTCTAATGTAACTGACCCTTTCACCTTCAACTCCTCACCACTAACGGATTGAAGAGACACCTTTTGTTTCTTCAGTTTCTGTTTTGTACCTACTTTGGCTAATGCTTTTTCACTTATCAAAGATACCTCTGCCCCTGTGTCAATAAGACTTCTAAATCTTTGTTTCCCAACCTGTATACTAATACACTTTGGATTTCCCACTAAACTAACTCTAAACATTTCTCTGTTTTCCCTTTTGTTCCAGCCAGTGGCTTCTACCTGACCGGAACGGGCTAGTTTTCCTGTCGCCCAGGTCTGACTCGACAGTTCCTCTTTTTGTGTCCTAATTTCCCACATCTCCAACACCTGACATGCTGTTCCTGTGGCGTCTGACTGACCGCCTGCACCGCCCGTCTTGGGCAGTCTTTGATGCGGTGTTTCCCACCACAGCGGAAGCAACCTCTTGGACGGCTACCGTCCACTTCCATTGGCTCTTCCTGCCGGTGGTTTTCCTTATAGCCGAAGGTTTTTCTGGTATCCGAGGAAAATCTTAGCCTAAACTGTTTCCTCACATTTTCCTCCTGGGTAGCTTCTTGTACTGCTGTCTCAAAGTCGGCACAATTCATCCTAATTAACTTCATCTTAAGGTAATCATGGTAAAGACCGTTTTCAAAGTACCCTATCAACTGTCTTTGTATCAAGGGTTCGGCCAAATTTGCCGGCGGAGGAAATGCTTCTGCTGCCAATGCATGTACGCGTTCCGCGAACGCTGGCACTGTTTCATCCCGCCCTTGCTTGATCTTCATTAGCAAGACAAGTGCATGCTGTGTGTCTACCACATCGTTGAAACGAAGCCCCAGTTGCCGTTTCAATTCATCCCAATCAGGCCGTTCAACACTAGCTAAAAACCTAGCAATGAAGTCACTGACGACCCCCTTGCTGGTCTGATACGCGATGTTTAACTTTCGCGCGTCATCTGCCCCGCATATAGTAGCAACTTTTTCTACTTCCTTCATCCACTCTCTAAATTTTTGTGGATTCCCTGAAAATGGCTGGATCATCTGTGCTATACCCATTGCCTCTAACACCCCTGGTGGGTTTATGCTCTGCCTTTGCTCTCCTTGAGACATTTTTTTTTTTAATTACTAGCTTTTTTTGTTTTGTTTTTTTAAAGCCCTCCTTCCTAGTCAATCACAAGGTTAGGGAGAAACCACAAGAGACCTACCTCTTAGAAGGACCATTTCTTCCCGTTGTACAGGATGACCCCGTCCTCCTCGGACGATTCGTAGCCGGCAGGGATGTACCTCGGCTCGGCAGGTGGTGGTGTCGCCTCCGCAGTGCACTGAACCTGACGTACGAAGCCCAGCGGCCACCTGTTCACCAGCGTGATGGTCAATGGGTGACGACGGACGAGCTGCTCAATTCGCTTCCTCCTCCTATCCGTTGTTTTCTTGGATAGGGTTTTTTCAAACATTCTAAACCCGCTCTAAAGGATCCTGGTCACGGCACCAAAATGCATAGGTCTAGTGTTGTACTACACCCTTTCAAGGAAACGAACCACTCAGTCAGTATGTTTTTCTTCTTAATCTACCACCATATCTTTTTTTTAAAACGTGCCTCAAAACGGCATGGTGGCAGAACTTTATTTCTTTTTAACACATGACAAACTTCATAATCTAAAACTAATTGTCCC
>JAPXFY010000027.1:21070561-21110561 GCA_030674185.1 Monoplex corrugatus | reverse complement strand
AGAACAAAGTTATAAACATATAAGCACTATTTTGTGGATGTTCATTTTTGTACTACAGTATCACAGATGTAATCCTCTACAGAACAAAGTTGTAAACATATAAACCCTATCACGTGGATCTTCATTGTTTGTACAGAAGTATCAACTGTACCTGGCCTGGTTCATGCAGAGGTTGAGCACTCACCTTCCAGTCTGCCTCAATAAGTTTGCACAAGTGCCAATCACACTCATGGAACTTTACATGTGCGTGCAGCCTCCAGCCTACCCAGCTGTAAACGGGTACCTGACTTTTTATAAAGTTAGGGAAAGATGGAAGCAGCCAGGGACAGGAGATGCCTACCCTGAGAAAAGTTGTCTCTGCCACCTCACTCCTCTACGACCTCAGGGGTATGGGACAACCTTTACTTTTTGACTTTACAGGTCATCATATGGAAGGTTTTCTTCCTGTTCAAAAATCAACGATGGGCTGAAAATTGATGAAATAAAGTATTCAAAAATGACTCTTGTAGATTAAAAGTATATTTTAATAATATATTTACCTTCGATGGAGGTGAATGTACATTTCTCGCTGAATACGTTCATGGCTGAAACATACATACATACATATATATATATATATAAATATAATGTAAAACTGACGTTTTTTAAGTGTAAAATGTCCCCCTGCTATGTTTTTATATCCAACAGGCGAACTTAATATTTGTTTTATGTTTCTCAAAGTTGAAGGTAAATAATGAACTAATGAATTATCACTTTTCTGTGTATTATGATAAATGCTGACAGTACACATGTTGCCTTTGTCCTTCTTTTATATAAGGTAAGCCAAACGTAACAGATTTCATAGATCCACATATATTCTATTGAGTGAAAAGTCTGTATTGTCCGTTTTCGTTTTTTTTTCTTAACTTTGCAAGGTATACATCCCTCTTCGGGCTATGACAGTCTGTCCATATTTGCCTTACTTTGTACAAGGTCCCTGGCGGTCATTTTGTCTTTTTATAGACTTTTGTTTTTACAGTTCCACGTTGAAATTGTGTTGTGGAGTGATTGTTACTCCTGTTAACAAAATAAACTTTTAACCGAGAGGATGTTTTGTCTGTTCGTTTTCTCATTATCTTAATCACTCCTGTTAACAAAATAAACTTTTAACCGTGAGGATATTTTGTATGGTCTTTTTTTTCGTTCATTATCTTATTTTTATATTCAATAAAACATTTGATGAGTTTCGGAATGGCTTGGCGAATTTCTTTCCTTCAAATAGACTGTTGCGTGTGCGCGCGCGTGTGTGTACGTGTATGCATGTGTAAGTGTCTGGTATTTGTGCGTGCGTGTGTAGGTATATGTGGGTGCATGTATATATGAGTATTTGTGTAGGTGAGTGTGGATTTGTACACGTATGGATGCGAGTGTATGTTTGCACGAGTGTGCTTGTGTCTATTTGTGTATTCGCATGTCTGTATGTTTATCTGTTTATGGGCCTTTCTGTGTGTCTGTCTTAGCCAAAGGTCAATAGACCCGATTAAGGCAGTGTGTGTACTCAGGAGAGAGAAAGGGCAGGGGGAGAGGGAGAGAGAATATAAATACGAACATGAATGTGATTTATTCAATACAGGCTTAAGCCCCTTATTGACAGGGATTATGCATACGAAACATGAAACTAAAACACTATTCAAAGAAAAGCAAACATACATCATTTCACTAAGTGTAAATCGGTGATGTGACAGTAAAAATATATTCAGTGCTTCATAAGCATACATACTAAGCTGACGTAAAATGGTTTCATTACATGTTGACATCAATATGTCGACATCAATATCTTAAATTAGTGTCTCATACAACAAACCACAATTCAGTTCTATAGACTACAAAATTTGTTGAAAATTATGGTTTCACTTATCTGACAAGTATCTGTCTCTTCGCCCTCAATGAAACGGCGAGGCAGAACGAGCAGTTCAAACAGTAACCAGAAAAAAAAAATACACGAAAATAGAATCAGAACGAGTATTTAATACAATCAGACAGACAGGCACAAATTTTCGGACAACTGGCCTTTGTCAAACGTAAATGTAAGATCACAAACAAATAAACACCAAACACAAAAACTAGGAGAAAAAGACTAAAACTTCCCTGCTGCTTCGTCCAGTGGGAGAAAAGGACTAAGGCTAGAAATATAGTGGTCCGTACGACAGCCGTGCGCCGCGAACGGACAAGCCGCGAGGTCGGAAGGGGTGATTATATTGGTCCGCACGTCTCCCCACGTCTTTGCATAAAAATGGCGCTGATCAGGCGGCAGAGACTTTTGTTGTTGTGGTGGTGGTGGAGAAGAAGACAGAAAAGACAGCGTTTTCGGAGATTTGGAGTGCATCCCATAAACCGATCTAGAAAAGTACATGGAGCATACTATTTTTGTTGAAAATTAAATCTCTGGAGCGGACAGCAACGACCAGTCTTTCGTCGTCCATCTTGGCAGGAAATGACCTCACCAGGTGATAACGCAGACTGGCTTGCTGTGCGCTGTCTCCTCCCTCCCCCCTCCACCCTCTCCTCCCGGCGGGCATGAACGGAACGCTTCGATATCAAGGCGGGCCCATCCTTCCTGCCTGAAGAAGTGTGGTATGTCCGTACTTCCATTTCCGTCCGAGCGTCTAGTCGTGGCACTATGCGTTGCGATAGGAAATAAAGAGGAGGGCACGTCTTTATCCGTCTTTTATCGCGGCGCACTTCTAGAAGTGCGTGCCACTATATTTCTAGCCTAAAAGTAGCAGGGAAGTTTTAGTTTTTTTTCTCTTAATTTTTGTATTTGGTGTTTGTTCATTTGTGATCTTACGGTTACGCTTGACAAAGGCCAGTTGGCCGAAAATGTGCGCCTGTCTTGTTTGGTTGTATTAAATACTCGTTCTGGTTCTATTTTCGTGTTTGGTTTTTTTCTGGTTACTGTTTCCTTGAACGTGGGCCGTCGCACTAGTTTTAGAGTTCAAACAGTGAAAAACTTGCTCAAGAAGGCTGAAGATCGTTACATCGCTCTTCTGAACAAAAGATCTTACACCTCTACAACATGGACAGAGTCCAGCTGAGCTCCTGACAGGGACAAGACTGAGAATGAAAATTGCATGTACGCCGAAGCATCTTGTTCCAGTCAAAAGAAATCTACAACAATTCCAGCAAGATGATGCACGTATCAAGGAACAACAAAAGAAGACCAGCAAAAGAAGAACTTTGATCGTCATCACAGAACCACCCCTGAAGAAAGGAAAGAAAGCATGGATGAAAACTCCCAGGGACGTGAATTGCAGTGATCTTTGACTCTACGACACCATCATCAAACACAAATGGCCGCATTCGGAACCAACCCAAATAGACGTCCCGTATCCAAAATCAACTATTCCAGAACTTCAAGGATCTTCAGAAGCAGAACAGCAAGAATCTGAAGTGCAGTTTGACACAACACCTGATGAACAGCAGTGAGCAGACTACATAAACACTACCTAAAACTAGGGAAAGACCTTCGAGTCCCGCACACGCACGAAATCAGGGAGGCTTGTGAAACCTCCAAATAGACTCGATCTTGAATTGCACCAAAGACATTAGTTTTATTTATAACGTCTTTGAAGCACAAACATCCGCGAGTCAAATTGTTCAGAAAACAAACTGAAAAGGGAAAAAAAGTTAAACAGTTTACTTTTTATTCGCGAAAATTACAAGTTTATTTCAGTGCGTGTTAGACTTGCTAATTTTATTTCATGAGTTAATAAAAGTTTATTTGCAGCTTGCAATTTTCAAGAAGACTTTGTTATTATGAAGAAAAAAAGTGGGGGAGGGGGGAACACAACTTCCGATATTGGTTGATTTGGCAACGAATCTACTTAATAAACTTCAGTCGGCCCTATCGTCTCTCGTGGTGTATTTATTTATTTAGTGTTAATCTGCGAGTGCTAGATAACACGATAAGCAGGTGTTCCTTTGTCTGCGCTGGTTGCTTTACCTTGCAAAAGTGGCAGTTTTGAGCACAGCCAAAGAAAACTGACGTTTCCTTGACTCTCGTACAATGTGCGCACGATGCGTCGCCTGATTGGACGGCAACTATATACAGTTACTAAGAAACCGAGCATGCGCAGATGATAGAGCATCTGCTATAGTTACAGAAGTAGGGTACAGAACTAGCTAGTGATTATGAAGTGGGTTGTCGTTCAGTTGGGAGTGCAGCCATATCAGATAGTCCGTAGAAAGGTACGATGTTTATGGTGCTCGACGTTGTGATTGTTGAACTCACTGTGTCCTGATGCCTGAGACAACGATGATCACGAAGAATGAAAATCATGTGATTACTGTGGTTTGGAACATCAATGTCAATAGTAATAAACAAAGCGCCATTGAAGATAGCTGATTATCCACACAGCATGATGTGAGAAACTAGAAAATTCTGTGCACAGTATCATACACTCTATTTTTATATGTGCAGTTTGGATTATGTGAGTTACGTTTGACTCAAGTACAAATTATTTTGAGAAAATTGTTAACGGTAAAAGATTGTGTTCATCTACATCATCAGACAGTGAATGTGACTCTCCTAAAAATAAGACGACATGAAGAACAATGTCAAGACTGGAATTGAAGAGGTAGATATGGAAGTTTCTGTCCAGGAAATACTCGCAAATATTGCAAAAGGACTTGACACTTTAGATAGCTTGGCAACCAAAAGATATGTTCATGACTTGAACATTGAAATGAAGACAATGACGAAAACTTTTATGGAAACTATCAAACAATTGAAAGCAATGGTTTTTGATATAGAAAGAGGAAATGAAAGTCTTGAGGTGGATGTTAAAATCTGAGAAAGATAAAAGAAACTCTCAAGGATACAGTAAAGTAACAGGAAAATCAAATGAAAACTTCAGATTGAGCATAACATTCAACAGCATACCAGAAGATGGAACTAATGGGAGTATGAAGTTCCAGAGCAGAAAGGTGAAACCTCACATGACTGCCTGATAAAATGCATATTTTCACTCAAAAAGGAAAAGCAAATACAGACATGCAATATTGAAAGCTGGTCATTGTACTGGTAAGCCTAGTAGCAACAAACCATGATCAATTTCAATTTTCTGTCAAATACCCTCACATCTTTGACAGAAAATATAGGTACAGTGTGTTGCAAAAAGGAATAAACTTGAAAAACACAGGCATTTCTATTGGTAAAGATTCACCCCCAAACCAATTAGAATCTTTTCCAAGAGAGTTTCCAGCATTCTGCCTCGATGACCCTCTGGTCATCAAATGGAAAAGTTACGTGTAAACTTTTAAAAAAAAATTGTGTAACAGTCAAACTAGATATCTGCATAAATATTGATCAGAAATTTCAATGTTTGATGGCAGGGGGGTAGAATGGCTTTGAAGAAGACATATAAACACATGTGTACAAACAAAGATAAACATGTGTGTATGTAAGTAATGCAAAAACAAAAACAGAATGAAAAAAATCATCTATTTTGAAAATTTAAAAAATTTGGTAATGCTTCGTTTACACGAAGGCAACTAACTAGGCAACAACGGCAGTTGGCAGGTTTGGCAACTTGTTGCCACGTTGTGGCCTAGCAGTTGTCTGCAGTTGTCTGCAGTTGTCACCTTTTTGGATTTTCCCGATTCCAGTTGACTCGGCAGTTGTCATGTCCAAATAGTTGATAGATCAAACCGAAAACTTCGAGGTGCAAGGCAACTGTTTTGCGGCGGTTGGCAGAGCGTTCACACACAGTTGTATCTGTTGCCTCGTGAGGCAACCTATACGAATTGGCGCCAAAGCCAAGGCCAGCGTGGCAGACGTGGCACGCTTCACGGCGTGTCCCGCTCGCTCGCTGTGCGGGCCACACACACAGCGCCAGTGACGCAAACAGGGGGCGGAGCGTAGCTGTTGTATGGTAGTTGCCCGTACCGTTTACACTGACGGCAACTAAACCAGTTGCCTGCTATTAATAGATCACAAGGCAACTGGCTGGGGCCCGAGTTGCCTAGTAAGTTGCCTTCGTGTAAACGTAGTATAAGGAAGGTTGAATTAAAACAGAACGCATTATATAAAAGACTATGGAGACTACTGTGTGTATAAGAGAACAGCAAGTTCCCACCCTTCCCCATTCACGTCCTAATGCTAGGTTCACACTATGGAAACTGTGGGAAACTCTGGCAGTCTGCGCGTTAAAGAAACTGCTTTGGAAACCGTCTATAAATAAATGTGACTGGAGTTTCTGTCGACAATGTGAACGCTCGACGAAATTATACAGAAACTGCGAAGCTCCTCCCCTTTGCGTTTTGCACGGACTTCCCTGCTATTTTCGCCTTTCTTTTTTTTTTGGGTCAATTTCAGTCAGTCTCGTGTACAAAAACTTTGTTGCCTACCTGTTCACACTTTGGAAACGATATGGAAACTCGGTAGCGTCAGTGTCCTAGTTTCTTCTCGGCCTGTATTTCCAAACAACTTTTGCAGACTGAGATGGAAGGAAACAGGCTTGGCAAATCTATCGGGAATATCCGATAGAGGTAATGCAGTTTGTTGAAGGGGGTAATGTGAGTTTTCTCTGTGCAGATTTCGGTTACCCGACAAGAAATTGGGGCTGTTTCCAGGCCGGTTTCCATAGTGTGAACTAAGCATAATGACCTGATTTTCTCCATGGTAACTAAACAAAACTTGTGTATTTATTTCTTTGTGTATTGTACAAATGTAATTACATTTGTATATAGATAAAGGGAATAACTACAGTTGCGATTGTGGCATGGTGTAGCAGACGATAGACTCAACATAAAGTTAATTACCTTGACCTTTATTAGGCCATTTCCTTTCTGTAGAGGAAGACTAGATCTAGCATAGTGCAGTTTCAAATTTCATGGTGAGTATAAACAGAAAATGTTATGTTGATCTTCTCCATTATCACCAACACTCAGTTTATTTTGTAGCTGATTACGATAAGATACCAGCCGTAGTCTTTTAACTTTGTTGACAAAAAGTGAAATCGGAGAAACAGGAAAATAGAATCAGAAGGCATAATTAGATTATGACCAGTTTAATGATATATGTAATATCAATGTCATACTCCACGAAACAAGGAAGTTTAACTGGTTTTCTCCTGCTATTTTTGTGTGTGTGTGTGTGTGTGTGTGTAGAATTTGTTGTTTGATATGTGGTCTTTGTTGTCTTAGTTTACGTTTGGCAAAGGTCAGCTGGCCAAAGGTTCGCGCCTGTCCTGTCTCGTTCAGACGTTGTAATAAATAGGTTTTCTGATACTGTTATTGTTTTGTATGGTTCCTGTTTGCTTGAACGTAGGTGGTCACAGTTGTTTTGGACAAAAAGTGAACCGATGTCGAAGTCAGTGTGACCCACTTTGAGGCTTATTCTCAGTGACTGAATCAGGCTTAAAATGAAGTACATGTATAAAATATAGATCTATCTAGATACAGATCTATAGATGTGTAAATTCGTACTGTGGCAGTGTAGATACAATGATTATATAGATTGTAGGGTTTACTCATAATGATACAGTTTATAGGATGAAATCAAGAGTATGAAATCCTGTGAATTAGACCATTTCTGCAGACTGATTGATTAGATTAGCTAATGTTTGTGTGGTACAGGCACTGTAATACTAGCAGGCCTACTAATACACAACAGAACTAGAGATAGTGAAGCTACTGATTCATTTATCATGGTTACAAGTTTGAGGACTGACTTAGAAACTACATTTTATTGGTTAAAGGCACTGACTATGTAACTTGTAAGAATATCAAATGTAAAAAAGAAAAAGTTTGTGTCTGTACTTGTGTAAGTATGGGTTACAATGCACCTCACCTCAGAGTATCACTATATATGCATGTGTGTGCATGAATATGTGTGTGTGTGTCTGTGTTTTCATATATGAATGCATGTATGCAGCTTCATGTGTGCATGCACAGCATATCTATACACCCAACCACCCACCCGTTACATATACATATATATATATATATATATACATGTATATATGTATGTATGTATACATATCTACATACATACAATGTACATATACATACATATATGTGTGTGTGTGTTACATATACATATATATATATATATTAAATTCGTATCCTGAGGCACCACACACATATATGTATATATACATATCTACATACATACAATGTACATATACATACATATATGTGTGTGGTGCCTCAGGATACGAATTTAATTGGTTCCATAAGGTAGCTCGTATCGTGAAAAACTCGTATCTCGAAACGAATTTCCCCATTTAAAATAACAGAAATCCAATTAATCCGTTCCACACCCCAAAAATATCAATATAAAAATCAATTAACATGGTATTTTATGCAGAATGAAAGTAATTTTTCTAACATTAACAATGATAAATGATATATTGTACTTTACCTTTATGAAGAGTCGTGGCTGGCTTGAGGGAGACGATGGGGAGGAGGAGAGGGGTTACTGTGGATGACATCGTGGGTTATAAAATTTCTTCACGTAAACCACAAAAAAACACTGAAAAGCGCAAATGAATGCAGAGGTGCTTCCGCGACAAGAGAACAACGTATACTGAGAGTGGGATGCAGCAGCAGGGAGCACGTGGCATAACCACAACGTCGCTCGTAACGCGAGCAAATGCTTGAATTCCGAGGTGAATTTTTTCAAGCATTTTGTGCTCGTGATTTGCTCGTATCCTGAGGCACCACTGTATATATATATATATATATATATATGTACATATGTAGATACATGTATATACATACAGAAATGAGGGGTGGGTGGATAGGTGTAAGGAGTGTGCATTTGTATATATATATACACACACACATGGGTGCAACTTTTTCCGTTTGATGACGGAATCCGTTTTTTCAAGAGTCAGAAACAGAAAATCTGATTTTTGAAAAAGCTTCAGCATCTGGGGGGCTATCCCCCAGACTCCCCATACGAGGCGCTGCCAGGCCCTGGACCCCTTCAGTGAACTTTGCAATAATAATGGTTCCAAGTGAGATGTGAGATAGGGGATGATGTTTTCTTTGATTTAGACTGACTTTGATCTGTACTTATAGGTTGAAAGAGTGTGGGTGTGTGTGTGTACACACACACATAGTGATACAGAGAGAAAGAGATGAGCCAGTAACAGAGTGTTGTGATGATGTGCTCTTGTCTTTTATTTAAAATATAAATGTGATGATGTGCTTTTGTCTTTTATCTAAAATATAAATTATACAGAAACATTTTTCTTTGTTTGGTTATATTTTTTTAATAGCTTATCTCATAAAGAGATGAATACTACAATATCAAGTAAATAGGTTACGGTAAACCATTTTGTTAAAACTGATTTTTGTAAAAAGAAAACAGGCAAAATGGGCCATGCCAAAGTGGGACATCCACTGACTTGCCAAAAAGAAAAAAAAAAAAAAAAAGTCTGTATAGCTGTTGGAAAGTTTGGATGTAGACTGGAATGTGTGATATGATTAAACTGTATGTTTGCCAACATTTAAGTCCCCCAGAGCATTCTCACACCTTTTTTTTTAGTTAAGTTTTAGACAAATTCAAACATGAACTTGGTTGAATGTAGTTCCTCCTGTCTTGGACTAGTTGGAGAGAATTAAGTGTAGATTACGCCCTTTCGTGTTGGCCTTAAGAGGGGTTGATGTCCTGGACATGGTTGTCCTTTTTTGTTTGTTTGTTTTGTTTTTTGTTGTTATGGTAGGCCTACAAACTTTGTTACTGCTGTACACACATGTACTATATAGCAAGTGCTCTTTTTTGTGTTGCTTCTTTGGAGTTTGATGAATGGTTAACTCTGTACAATTATTCTTTAAATTGAATATGATTACTTGGTTGTAATACAGGTGTGGAGAAGGAAGTTCAAGAGATTACAACATTGCAGGTGTTTTTATACTGTCTGTGAGTATGAATACATGTTTATGTTCGTGCATGTGTATATGTGTATGTATGAATATATATGTATACATGTATGAGTGTCTGTGTGTGTGTATAGGCCTATATTCATATGTGTGAATGCATGTGTAAGTGTATGTGAATTAAATATGTGTGAATGTAAATGTATGTGCATATGTGTGTATCTGAGTGTATGTTTGTATGAATGCATGTACAAACAATGTATGTGTGGATATATGCATTTATGTATATGTTTGTGTGTGTGTGTGTGTGTATACACACACACACACACACACACATATATATATATATATATATATATTTATATATATATATACACATAATTCAAGCAGCATGTGCACAGAAAAGGCAACAAATGTAAAAATTTCCCAAATTTTCGGCGGTACACCCGCCTTCCTCAAGGGGACTTCAGTCACTGACTACGATATACTACACAAACACATCAGAATATTTTACGTAGGCTACATTACGTAGTTTTGACTCGATATTGTTGTGACGTCAATTGACAGAGTTCAGGCCCAGAGGAAATATGGTTTTCATTTTGTTCATCCAAAAAGACTCCCTCCTCAGTCTGGTGTCCAGGTTCTCAGAGTGCACCTTTTCCACTGCGATACATTTTAAGTTTTGAAGTGAATGGCCAGTTTGGTTGAAGTGTTTGGTGACCTGAGTGCCTGTATTTTTTTGGATGTTTGACCGGTGTTGGTAGAATCTGGTTTTGAGAGAATTTTTCGTTTGTCCTATATATTGAGTTTTAGGGCAGATATCGCAGTGGAGGAGATACACTACGTTGGTAGATGTACATGTCAGTTTGTGCCTTATTTGGAAAGTTTCACTCGTGTTGAAACTGCTGAAAGTTACACCTTCAATCAAGTGTTGTTCACAAATGATGCACTGTTTAGCTGAACACTTGAAACAGCCGGCATCAGGGTCAGGAGGGATTGGAAGGCAGGATGGCATGAGGAGATTACGCAGGGAGCGACAACATCTCTCCCCTAGGATGGGTGGGTCCGGAACAGCCTTCTGCATTTTGCTGCTGGTGTGAAGGATTGTGGAGTGGAGTTCCCTGACGGAGGGGTGGGTTAGATGGATGGTGGGTGACGATGAAGGGTGTTCTGGTGGCTGTCTGTTTGGGTTTGTATTGAAGGATCTGTGATCTGGGGATGAGGCCAGCACGATGTTTGGCATTCTGTACAAGCCTGGAATTGTATCCTCGGCGGGCAAAATAGTGTGTCATTTCTGCACAGCGTCGACTGAAGGTGGTAGGGTCAGAACACAGGCGGCGAAGTCTCAGAAACTGGCTGTATGGAATGTTTTTGATCATATATATGATTATACGCATGTATATATATCTCTGTGTGTGTGTGTGTGTGTATCACATTAGATGTGTGTGCACATATGAAAATATACACTAAGATGTTGGAGTATGCCAGTGTATGTAGAAAATGTATGTTGTAATTCTACATGAGGTTGGTTTCTGCAGTTTAATTAATGACTTTTATTTTTAGGTTTGAAATTGTTTCCTCTCTTGTTGCTCAGTTGTGGGGTTGATATATCAGGGGGTGGGTGGGGATGGGGAAATAGATGCAAGTACTAGCACATTGATAGTTGATAAAACTGTTGTTGTTTTTTTATAACTTTTCATTGCTGTTTGCATTTTCCTGCGCTGATTGTCTTCAACCATTTAACACCCAAAGAACATTTTTTTTTGTATTTTTGCCTCTGTGAAGGAACTGTTTGTCTTTACCATGTCAGTTCATGTCTACATGTTATCATCAATCCCCTTGGGGATGTTGGGGGCTCTTTCAGTATAAATAGTATCCCCCACATTCTGGAAATTCTGTGCTAGAAATTTCCTCTTTTTTTTTTTTTGTCACTGTTTTTGTTTCTGCTTTGTTCCTTTGCATTGTGTCATTTCTTCCTGTCATTTTCTGCCTTGCTAGTCCATTCACCTGTATGTGTTCAATATACTTTCTCTTACAAACTTTCTCTTAGGATTGATAATTGGGTACATGTGTTGAGGGCATTTTTGGCTCTAGGAAAATGAGACATGCAGAGACAGTTTTAGGTAACCTAAGCCTGTTTTTATATATTTTAGTGTCCTTGGTTATGTTTGAATTTGTATTCAGGTATGTTTTTTAAATTCCCTGTGTGAAAAATTGGACGGAGTGGTCAATGGCAAGGGCGTCTCCTTAGATTATGTGTGCGAATGCATTGATATGTGTACTTAATTTTCTTTTCCTTTGTCTTTTTTCCTGTTGAAATATTGTGCGTTTTGAAACGTTTGTAAACAAAAATGACAAATAACAAATATAGTGTCATCGCAAAATAGGTCCATCTTCAGGTTTCTAACTTACGTGGACCAGCAGCCAATATATCATGGTATTCAATGGTCATAGTAAAAGCAGTGACAAAATCCTTGGAAAATAAGTTTTCATGTGTATACTATGTAAGATATTAGATCAAGAAAGTCAAAGTAAGGTTCTGTGGCTTCTTAATACTGGGGGAAGAGGAAGAGACATGTCTGTTTATGTGTTGACAAAAGATTTTGGTGTACATGGATAATGGGGTTTTTTTTATATTTTTTTTAGCTCTGTCAGTAAATTGCCAAGGCCTAGTTGATAAACAAAAAAGAAGACAAGCTCTTGATTTCTTAAGAAATAAAAACTTTCCAAGACATTCAAGGGGATATCACTAAATATGGGTGTTTTTGCCACATACAGTTCAAATTCATCAAGAGGAGAGGCTGTTTTGTTTGGTAACGATTTTTAATTTAAAATGAGAAAGATTCATAAAGAAGAAATAGAAAGTGTATTGTAATTACAGTTCAGGTAAAGGAAATGACAGTACTTTATGTAATATCTGTGATGTGTTCAGTAGATTGCAGGAAGCTCAAATCCATATCTCCAGTGTGTGATAGTCAACCCTCCATGATTTCCAGTGCTTCTTTAATTTCTCTTCTTCAAAAGTGACTTTCAAAGCTCAACGTTTTTTGTTTATATTTTCCTCATGAAAACTGGTGTCCTGTTTCTTCACAGAATTTGTCCACTACTGTCAGTGAGTCACCTATGGTGTTTTGTGGCATTCAAATTGTAAAGCAGTTTTGTCCAAAAGTCAGTGATCCACACCATTTAGTTTGGAGACAGCTGATATCGTGCAATTTGTTCAACAGTATTTCCTGTACACATAAGGCTAGACTTTGCTTTGTTCTTGGAATGGGGATATCTACATTGTAGTGTAGCATGTCTGATTGATAGAAAAGAGAGTGACTGTATTATTGGAACATTTTCATTAATTTGTGCATCGTTATTCATGTGTGTGTGTGTGTGTGTGTGTGTGTGTGTGTGTGTGTGTGTGTGTGTGTGCGTGCGTGTGTGTGTGTGTGTCTGTGAGACAGAGACAGAGAGAAACAGAGAGCAACACTGACAGATATTGAAACAGACAAACAGCCAGCCAGCCATATAGACAGACAAAGAAAGAGAGACAGAGACTGAGCAGTAAGTCGTAGTCATAACAGCAGTAACAGTTACGTGTGTGTTACGTGTGTGTGTGTGTGTGTGGTGTGTGTGTGTGTGTGTGTGTGTGTGTGTGTGTGTGTGTGTGTGTTATATATTTCAGGATTGTGTTGTGGTACCAGTGACCAAAAGACACAAGATGAAATCCATGCTGGTGATGGGCCTGGTTCTTATGGTCTGTTTATCTCTGCTGGTGACAGACACACAGGGTTTTCATTTAAGAAGAAAGAGGAGATTGCAAAGTGGACAGCTAAGCCGCCTGCGCCCGCCTACAGGTCTTGAAGGTATGATGAATAAATGATCAAACAGACAAACAAACAATTGAATGAATAAATGAATGAATTGTTATTGTTACTGTTATTTTTGTTTAAAGTCCACTGACTGTGTAGAGCTATATTGGGGCTATAACAGTTTCAAAACATACACTATTCTTCAACAGGAAAAAAGGGAAAGAAAATTAAGTATACATATCAATGCATTTGCACACATAACCTTAGGAGATGCTCTTTGTGTTGACCACCCCATCCGGTTTATCACACAGGGCATTTAAAAATACATACTGAATACAAATTTAAACATAATCATGAACACTAAAACATGTATAAAACAGGGCAAAATTGCCTGTTATTGCTTCCGCATATCACATTTCCCTAGAGCAAAAAATGCACTTAATACATGTATCCAATTATCACTCCTAAGAGAAAGTGTGTAAGATTTTATCAAATGGACCAACTAGGCAGAAAATGACTTCTAGCACAGAATTTCCAGAAGGTGGGAATACTATCTGTAATAGAGAGCCCCTGGCATTCCCACAAGGGGAAAATGAATTTACGAATGAAAAGATAGATGAATGAATGCATAAATCAATCAATCAATCACTGAATCAGTCAATCAATCATTCATTAATAGACAGACATATTGATAGATGTGTAGAAAAAGTCAAGTCTGTTTAGAAAGTCTGTATCTGTCTGTCTATCTGTCGGTTGGTCTCTCTCTCTCTCTCTCTCTCTCTCTCTCTCTCTCTCTCTCTCTCTCTCTCTCTCTCTTGTATAGGTATACATATATCATATATCTATCAATCCATCTATCCATCCATCCATCTAGCTAGCTAGCTATCTATCCAGGAATGTGTCATTAAAAGATAAATTCAGACCGGAAAATAAGTTTACAGAGTTAAACAAAACAAAGCAAAACCAAAAATACCAAAGGAACATCATAAAATAAGAATGAATCGTAGAACAAAGGTATTCATCTGAAGTTGTATCCAGAAATGAAAAACAAATGCAACGCTGCCACCATAGGTAAAGCGATCAGTGCTGCACTAAAAAAAAAAAAAAAAAAAAAAAATTCATGAGCACAGATGAATACCATTCTCTGTTTCTCCTAGTGACTTTAACTGTGACGGTATAACTCATGAAATGAACAGACCACACTATCCTTTTGGTGTCCTAAATCTCTTATTGACTTCTACAATGGAAAAAAAAAACTATGCTCAAGAAAGGTGTTTTCAGTTCTTCTCGGCATCAGCATCATCATGTGCCCTGCCACATGATGGTGGCAATCATGGCCCTCAATATGAATCTATCCCTTGTGACTGCAAGTACATCTCCCACCCTCTCCATCCTCAGACACTCTGCATGGCCATCCAATATTTTCTCCCTGGGTCTATTTGGTGTTCTCTTTCCCTCCAGCTTTCCTGTTGTAACCAGGTGCTCCTTTCCTCATAAAATGTCCTATAAATGTTGCTTATCTTTTTCTAATCTTCTTTATTAATATCCTCTTGTGTCTGCCTCCTTCAGTAATCCTGAACACATATGCTGTTTGCACATGCCAAAGACCCTATGGCAACAAAATAGTTGCCTCTGGCTGATCTCTATAGAAAAATAATCACTTTCACAAGTGAACAATAACACACGTGTTTAAAAAAAAAGTGAAAGAAAAAGAAAATATGTGGCACTGTAGTGTGGCAACGTGCTTTCCCTAGGAAGAGCAACCCACATTTCACATGACAAAATTCTGCTGTGACAGATATGAATCCAGTCCAGTCGAATCCAGTGCCAAAGACAGGCCACAATACCAAGTTGTCAGTTGTATGGAGTTTGGACTTTGTTTGAGTGGGATTCATGACACTCAGACAATTCCATATGTGCTCAACCCAAATCTGCCAGCAATTGCATGGCATACTTCCTGAGCCTTTGCAACACTCTATGCATGGTAAGGTCTTGAAATGGGGAGGGTGGAGATGGACCTATAAAACTGTAAGCTGACACCACCATAATGATGGAAACATTCAGATGGACAGCAAACAAGTCAGCCCTTAATGTTGCGGGTTGGGATTGAATTTGAAGTGTTAGATTTTGAGCCCAGAGCTCTAGCAGAAATAAATAGACAAACAAACAAACACACAAATTATATGCTGACTTGAAACCAACTGAGGAAATATATCAGTACAGTTTATTTGGAGTAGTTTTGGCAATGAGCTTAAATGGTAATAATTTCACATTAAGAAAATCGAAAAGATTCTTGCAAAACACATACTTCATGTCAAGATTTAAACATTACACTTGCCACACAACTCTGATGCCTCACATTTAATACATTTTTAATCAGTGTATAAACATGCTGTAACCATGGTATGTTTTCATGTAAAACTAATTAAACAAAATTTGCTTCTTTTCAAAAACAGATTAATTACAAAAAGATGCATATGTACACAAAGCTGTACACACAAAGCACTAGACTATCTCAGAGTTCTCCCCCCCCCCTCCCCAAAGGAAAGCACACTCATCACATCAGAAAACATTTATTCAACTTACTGAAACCAAGAACTGATCTTTTCAAATCAAGCTTTTCATTATCTGTTGCTTGCCTTTCGAATGAAATACCTAACTCCCCTACGCAAATACATTCAACACAAAGTAGTGATCACATAAAAAAAAATTATAAACTCCTGTATCTTTAGTGTTTAAGTGGAATGAGATTATCAGTAAATGTAATGTTTATCAGGAATAGGTAATGATTGTATGTGGACTTGTGTGTTTCTATTTTTTGATATGTACATATTTGGGGGGAAAAAACACTCAGCTTAGTATCCAGGTGTTTTGCTGGCAACTGTCAGTCTCAGAAAACCATTGGGTTGCAGTCTTGATGTCGGTATGTCTTGGTCAGGTGCAGCATCGTGTATGGCTGGATAAGCCTATTCAGAAGTGACAGTCCCTTCCACAGACGGCACAGATAAAGCTTGACACTGGTTTGTCCACTTGGTTGAAGCCTCTCTTCTTTTCTGCTTTACCTCTGTTGCATAAGTGTTTGTTCATACAATGGGAAGCCTTGCTTCACTAACTGCCTTCAGTGTGTTCTGTCACACGCAGCGACTTCCCATGACTTAGGTGGATGCCCATGGCCTGCATATCCCTCTTGCACACATTCTTGTAGCGCAGATGGGATCTAACTGTTAGCTGGTTTCCCTCTGTTAAGTCTCTGTAGAGGGGGTCCTTGGGGATTCTGCCATCTTCCATTCGTACTGTGTGGCAACCCAACACATGCACCTCTCTTTCAAGATGGTATACAAGCTGGGGATTCCAGATCCTAAGGCTGGCATTGTCCTTCCAAATGATGTTCAGGTTGTGTCAGAGGCAACATATAGGAAAGGGCAGAGTTTCCGTTCCTGTTGGGCATGTAGAAACCAGGTCTCAATGTCATACAGAAGAGTGCTCACTACGCACGCTTTGTATACCTGTATCTGCAAACAGGTATATCTATATATGTCCATGCAAAATAACAGCAAATGGCACAGCCTTGACACAGGTTAATAAGTTCAAATACCTGGGAATGGTCATTTCATCAGACGGCAGATGCACATCGGAAATAGCCGGCAGAATCGGCCAAGCCAAAACAGCATTCAAGAAGATGACAAGCATTCTTACCAACAAATGCCTATCAATTAACATCAGGAAGAGAGTCCTTGAATGTTATATAGAACCAGTACTGTTGTACGGATGTGAGGTGTGGACAGTCAGCAAGCAAAGCCAGAGCAAGATTGAGGCAGCCGAGATGTGGCTTCTAAGAAGAAAGTTGAGAGTTCCATGGACAGCAAAGAAAACAAACGAGACAGTCTTGATGGAGGCAGACACAAGTAGATCACTCATAAGGAAGATTAGGAAAAGACAGGCAACATTTATGGGCCATTTTATGAGGAAGGGGGATTTGGAGCACCTGATCACAACAGGAAAGCTGGAGGGAAAAAGAGCACCAGGTAGACCCAGGGAGAAAATGCTAGACGGACTTGTGGAGTGGCTGAAGACGAGGAGGGTGGAGGAGATGCCTGGGGCAACAAGAGATAGAGACAGATGGAGGTCCATGATCGCCAACGCCATGCTGCAGGACACCTGATGATGATGATCTATCTATGTCTGTCTGCCTTTTTGTATGTCTGCCAAACTGTCTAAAAGTATCACATACTTTTATTGTATCTATGAACAAAGCAATGATTATTCCCCCTTATTTTGCAGGCCTGGAGGAGAGAGGAAAGAGAGATACTGTTTTTGGTAGGTGTCAAACATGTATTACAGAGTATTTTTACAACTGTAAATGAAATGTATTGTAGCAAAGTGTATTGCATTGTATTGTAATTCATTGTATTTTTTTGTGTCATGTTAATACTGTATTAATTTGCTATCATATTATGTTGGTGTGATATTACATTGTGATGTTTTGCACTGTGCTGTTGTATCATTTTATGTTGCACTGTGTTGTATTGCAATGTGTAGTGTTGTAACATGCTGCACTGTGTTGTATTGTATGGCTTTGTGTTGTGTTATTTTGTATCATATTATGTCATATTGTGTTCTATTGCATTGTGTCCTTTCTATTGTTATAAAATGTATTACACTGTGTATTACTGCATTCAATTGGTTAGGTGTCATGCTTTTTACATTCGTGTGTGTGTGTTGCGCGCGCATGCATGTATGTGCTGTGGTTGTTGTTGATGTTGTCGTTGTCATCACCATTGTTGTTGTGATTTACTTATTAAAATGGAAAATTATGGAAAGTGAGACCAGTACATTTATTTTTATTTTTCATGTATAAGAAAAGCGTATCCTTCCAAAGTCCAACCCCTCGTCCTAGTCGTGGAAGGTGGAAACAGGTAAAGCTGGCAAACGGGGCACTGGTGAAGCTGCGACGGGCCTAGCAAGCCGGCGGTGGATTACTCATTGCTCGAGAAAGTAAAAGGAGAAAGAAATGGACGGATCATAACGGAAAACGAACTGGAAATGGAAAAGGACTACGAGAAAGAACAAGCACTTGGAATGTGTGTGGAATCAGAGACAAGGAACCAGAAATCATTGACTTCATGAAAAAATGGAGAATAACAGTGATGGGAATTTCAGACTGTAGGCTAAAGGGTACGGGGACCAAACAGATTCACGAGGATTATGTACTGACCTGGAGTGGTGTGGACATGACAACAAGGGCAACACACGGCGTAGGCTTTTTCTTACACCCAGACACAGCAAAGAATTTGTTGGAAACAGAGTTTATCTCAGAGAGACTAATAAAAATCCGAGTAAGAGGAGAACGGGAGACCACAACCTTCATCCAGGCTTACGCACCTTGTAATGACTCTTACACTGAAGAACAGAAGGAGGAATTCTTTGAGAAGATGGCAGACACCATCAACACAGTCCCAGACACAGAACAACTCATTGTCATGGGAGACTTCAATGGGAGAGTGGGCAAAAGAAGAGCACCTTGGGAACAGCACTTGGGCCCACACAGTGACACCAATACAGAGTGCAACTACAACGGGGAACAACTTCTAGCACTCTGTGCAGAGCATGGGCTGTGGATTGCAAACACCTTTTTCGAACACAGACACAGCCAGAGACAAACTTGGTACAGGTGGAATGATCTGAATGTGTCATCTCAGATAGATTTCATTCTAACACGAATAGAAGAACGAAGCAGGGTCACAGACGCAAGAGCCATTCCAAATGCAGATCTGGACACTGACCACCGCCCTGTGATCTTGGTCTCTACGATGAAGAAAAGAAGAACACCGAGAACAAAGAGTAAAGCGTGCGACAGACAGATAAACCTAAGAAAACTCCAGAAGGAAGAGGTACAATGGGAGGTATAGACAGAAATCACAAAGAGGCTGGAAGAAGTAGACAGCACAGGCATGACAGCAGAAGAAGCATGGTCAGTCTTCAAGAACACACTGACAGACACACTTAGTAAAACCTGCGGCACAAAGACCGGAAAAGGGCAGGTAAAGCAGACAGCCTGGTGGAATGACACAGTAAAGGAGGCCATCAAGGGAAAGAAGAAGTTGTACAAGGTGTGGGTGAAATCAAAGCTAGAGGAGGACTACGTGAAATATAGAGTGGCAAGAAGACACAGCAAGAGGACAGTCAGAATGGCCAAAGAACAATCATGGAAAACATATGGAGAGGAACTAAGCGAACTGTGCAAGCTCTCGACACGACATTTTTACAAAAGCGTCAAAGCAATGAGATTACGAGACGAGCCATACAGCCCAACAACAGTAGTCAATGACAGAGATGGAAACCCTATCAGTGATGAAGACGGCATCAAGAAGAGATGGCAAGAATATTTTAAGGAACTCCTCAACCCAAACAGACAGGGATACACACAGAGCCAGTTTCACCCTAGCTATCCAGAACACGAAGAGCCAAACATCCTGAGATCAGAGGTACAACAGGCGTTGAAGACCAGCCCAAAGAACAAAGCAGCAGGAATTGATGGCATTACAACCGAAGCTATCCTGGCATGTGGAGAAACAGGAACCACTTGGCTGACCACAATATTCCAGAAAGCATGGACAGAGAGGAAAGTCCCAGAAGACTGGCAGCGTGCAGTCGTGGTACCAATCTGGAAAAAGAAAGGCAGCAAGAAAGACTGCAGCACGTATCGAGGTATATCCCTTCTGAGCCACACGGGAAAGATGTATGCAAAGATCCTTGAACAGCGCACAAGGTACAAGGTGGAACCTCTACTGAGTGAGGCGCAGATGGGTTTCAGAAAAGGAAGAGGATGCACTGACGCTATCTTCGCTCTCAGACAACTGAGCGAAAAGACTATCGAACACAATAAAGAACTGAACTTCGTGTTCGTGGATCAAGAAAAGGCCTTCGACAGAGTAAATAGAAACAAGTTGTGGAAAACGTTAGAAGAATATGACGTTAGGGGGCAACTTCTAGACAATATAAGAGCCATCTATACCAACAGCATGAGTGCAGTACGCACCCAAGATGGACTCACGGAATGGTTTGGGGTGACGTCGGGAGTGAGGCAGGGGTGTGTTCTATCACCACTGCTGTTCATTGTATATATGGACAAAATCACGTAGGAAGCAAATCCCAACCCTGAAGATCTGAACGAGATGCTGTTTGCAGATGATCAAAGCCTTGCACATGAAAAAGAAGGGGAACTCCAGGAGCACACGAACAAACCTGAACACACAATGTGAGAACTTCGGCATGAAAATCAGTATCAGCAAAACCGAGACACTGACAGTCAGTAGAACACCTGGCCGCCTCAACATCAACATTGAGGGGACAGCACTGAAACAAGTCAGCGAGTTCAAGTATCTTGGAAGTATCTTCACAGAAGATGGACGTCTCAACAGAGAGATCGAGACAAGAGTTCAAAAGGCCAACAGCGTCAGCTACCAGCTTGCCCCACTCCTAAGACACCCCAACATCCCCATCGAGACCAAAGCCAAACTCATCGAGTCCATATTTAGACCAACCTTGACCTACCAGTGTCAGACATGGACCCTTACCAAAAGTCTTGAAAGAAAGATCACCACCTGCGAGATGAGATGTCTAAGGAGAGCAGTCAACAAAACCAGACATGATAAGATCAAGAACATCAAGATCAGAGAAATGATTGGAACAACACCAATTCTCCACTACATCCAACAGCAGAGAACCAGGTGGTTCGGGCACCTGACACGCATGGCACCTCACCAGCTTGCCAGTAAAGCTTACAACACAAAGGTGTCAGGGTACAAGGCAAGGGGTAGACCGAGGAAGACCTGGATCGAGGGTGTGAAAGAAACACTGAAGACCCACAACATCCCACTCAACCAGGCCTTCAAACTTGCCGCAGACAGAAAGCTCTTTCTCCCCTCGACGCCCAAGATGGTATAAGAGGACGGATAAAGTAAAGTAAGTAAGTAAGTAAGAAAAGCGTATTGCACATTAAACACTATTTAATTCTATATTAAACAGCAAATGCATGCTCTTGCACATTCATGCATGCACACACACACAAACGCGCACACACACCCACATGTACATACACACCCCACGCATGCACAGGAGCACATTTGCACCATCACTCGCACGCACACGCAGGTACACTCCCATGCATGCATGCAGGTACACTCGCATGCATGCACGCAGGTACAAACAATACACTCGCACGCATGCAGGTACAAACACTCAGATGATGCAACATTCTCCGGTCTCTAGATTATACAATAATATAGATGGAATGTGGACAGCACGCCTAACAGTTTGAGTTCTCCATGCTCCACTAAGAAGTTTGATTCTGTGTAGTGCACAGTGAGTTCAGAAGAGTTTGAAGAACAGGGCCATAAAGAAGGGTTTGTAACTTCTTCCAAGACTGCTCTGAAAATCCATTTGTTTGAATTTTATTATGATTTATCTTGATCATTCTTTCCATTCATTTTACAGTACTGGAAAGCTTTCTATCATTGTAGGTTAATGGGACTAGAAATTTTCATTGTTAGTTATTGTAAAGTTTAGTACCACTACTACTGCTATAACTATTACTGCTACTACTACTGCACTACTGCTGCTGTTTGTTGCTGCTACAACTACTACAACTGTTATTACTGCTACTGCTACAACTATTACTACTATATTGTTCTTGTATAGCCCTATCCTGCAAACTTATTTGGACTTACTGCATATTACTATTGTCATTATCAAGATTTTTATGATGATAATGATGATTATGATGATGATAGTTGTTGTTTTTTGTTGTTATTGTCATTATTATTGTTGCTATTAATATTATTATTGTTATTATTGCTGCTGCTGCTGCTGGTGCTACCAACCACAACTACTATCATCACTACTACTACTACTATCGTTATCATTTTTTATACTTAATGTGATTACTGTTGATATTAACGTCATCATCCTTGTCATCATGAACATTATTATTGGTGTTCTTGTTGTTGTTGTCATTATTGTTATTGATGTCATTGTTATTATTCCAGACCTGGTGTGGAGAGAAGCAGTGGGTGCAGAACCGTATCTTGAAAGAAAACATGGACTCCACTTCCCAGACAAAAAATAAGATCGACACTTTGTGATACATTCAGAGTTATTGATGCAGTTTCTTTATTAAGTGTAGAGTAGGCCTCAAGTAGTATACGGATTGTAATACTCGCTTTGTTCCTCTGTCCAGCTGGCTGTTTCTCTCTTCATTTTTTAGTCTGTTTCTCTGCCAGGCTGCCTGTCTGACTGGCTGATTCTGTCTCCGTCTTTCTGAGCATCTGTCTCTCGCTGTCTGTCTGTCTGTCTCTTGCTTAAGTCTGTCTGTCTGTCTGGCTGGCTGACTGGCTCTCTCTCTCTCTCTCTCTCTCTCTCTCTCTCTCTCTCTCTCTCTCTTTCTCTCTTTGCTTCTGATCAAAACTCAAGAAATGTAAATATGTATATGACAAGACTTCAACTTGTTTTGTCAGTGCTTTGTAATAGAAGTCACACACGAACACGCATGCATGCACACATGCACACGCGAGCGCGCACACACACACAATTACACGCACGCACGCACACTCACACACACCACACACACACACACACACACACACACACACACACAGAGTCACACACACACACACACACATTGTTATATATATGATTTTTTGCTTCTCTATAGATGAAGTAACAGAATCTGTTTTATTGTCAACCTGTTAACCACTGTTTGGTAGTGGAAGGTCACAACTGTAGAGGAGTGTGGTCAGCATGCTGTAGGACAACTGTAGGCAACTCTTATTTACTTGCTTGCTTACTTGTTTACAGACTGACGGATTTGCTTACTTATTTGTTAATTTATTTACTTACTTATTTACATACTTTCTGCCCATTATCCCACTGGTATGTAGGGCTGCAACGCAGACTCTCCACATCTCTGTTTTGGACCAGCCTCTGTATAGTACTTCAAGTGTTTCAGAGCCTAGAGGTTTTTTAGTATTGTTCGTCGCCAGACGACGTTCTTGGGTCTTACATCTTCCTTCTGATGTCCAGTGAAGGGTAATAAGAGTGATGTTAGCATGTTCTTTTTGGATGGTGTGTCCAGTCCATCTCCATCACATCTTGATGATGATATTATTGATATTCAGCTGTAGGCAACTTTAGTCAACAGATGATAGTGTTGATATTCAGCTGTAGGCAACTTTAGTCAACAGATGATAGTGTTCATATTCAGCTGTAGGCAACTTTAGTCAACAGATGATAGTGTTCATATTATGATAGTGTTGATATTCAGCTGTAGGCAACTTTAGTCAACAGATGATAGTGTCCATATTCAGCTGTAGGCAACTTTAGTCAACAGATGATAGTGTCCATATTATGATAGTGTTGATATTCAGCTGTAGGCAACTTTAGTCAACAGATAGTGTCCATATTATGATAGTGTTGATGTTCAGCTGTAGGCAACTTTAGTCAACAGATAATAGTGTCCATATTATGATAGTGTTGATGTTCAGCTGTAGGCAACTTTAGTCAACAGATAATAGTGTCCATATTATGATAGTGTTGATATTCAGCTGTAGGCAACTTTAGTCAACAGATAATAGTGTCCATATTATGATAGTATTGATATTCAGCTGTAGGCAACTTTAGTCAACAGATAATAGTGTCCATATTATGATAGTGTTGATGTTCAGCTGTAGGCAACTTTAGTCAACAGATGATAGTGTTCCATAATTATGATACATTAGTATGATTATTCAGCTGTAGGCAACTTTAGTCAACAGATGATAGTGTTGAATATTCAGCTGTAGGCAACTTTAGTCAACAGATGATAGTGTTCATATTCAACTGTAGGCAACTTTAGTCAACAGATGATAGTGTCCATATTCAGCTGTAGGCAACTTTAGTCAACAGATGATAGTGTTCATATTCAACTGTAGGCAACTTTAGTCAACAGATGATAGTGTCCATATTCAACTGTAGGCAACTTTAGTCAACAGATGATAGTGTCCATATTCAACTGTCGGCAACTTTAGTCAACAGATGATAGTGTCCATATTCAACTGTCGGCAATTTAGTCAACAGATGATAGTGTTCATATTCAGCTGTAGGCAACTTTAGTCAACAATGATAGTGTCCATATTATGATAGTGTTGATATTCAGCTGTAGGCAACTTTAGTCAACAAATGATAGTGTTCATATTCAACTGTAGGCAACTTTAGTCAACAAATGATAGTGTTCATATTCAGCTGTAGGCAACTTCAGTCAACAGATGATAATGTTCATATTCAACTGTAGCAACTTTACTTTAGTCAACCTTAACATTATCTTAATTACTCCTGTTAACAAAAAACGTTTAACCAAGAGGATGTTTCGTCTGCTGTTTTTCTCATTCATTGTCTTTTTATATTAAATAAAACGTGATATTTGAAGAGTTTCAGTATGGCTCAACGCTTTTGTCTTTCCTTCTAACAGACTGTTGCGCATTGAGGTGTGTGTGGGTGGATGTATGTGTGAGTATGTGAGTGTGCATTTGTATATGTATGGATGTGAGTATGTGCATGCATGAGTGTGCTTGTGTCTGTGTGTTCACATGTCTGCCTGTTTGTATATTTGTTTGTTTTTGGGTCTTTCTGTCTGTCTGTCTTAGCAAAAGGTAAACAGACCTGGTTTAGGCAGTGTGTGTACACAGGAGAGAGAAAGGGGAGAGGGGGAGAGAGAATACAAATTTATATGAATATGAATACAGGCCTTGGCCCCTTATTGAATGGGAATATGCATATAAAACATTAAACTAAAATATTGTATAAAGAAAAGCAAACATAAATCATTTAACTGAGTGTAAGTCGGTGATGTCACAGTAGGCCCACCAAATATTTTCAGTGCTTCATAAACATACATAATAAGATGAAATAGAATGGTTTCATAAGATGTTGACATCAATATGTTGACATGAAATATCTTAAATTTGAATTTACAGGGACCACGGTGAAACTTAAGCAGTATCCATTTCAGTTTGAGATTATGTAATACAGTACAACAAAGTAAGAACTGTAGTTCATGTCCTTTGGTTATATGGCGTATGTGATACAGAAATTCCACTGTCTGTTCTTATGGTATGTCTGAAACGATGATAATGTCAGAGATACCAAATCTGAATTTTGGTCAAGGAACTTGTAACAATCCTGTTCATTTTAATATAGGTGTATAGTTTTGTATTGATTTGTCTTAGCTTGTACTGTACAAATCTGTCACTGCTATGCATGAGAGAGAGAGAGAGTTGAAGGACTACTATTGATTAAGGGCCTGATCATACCATCAACACGGGGTTGGGAAATTAAGGGAAAACTGAAGACTGAAAAAAAAAAAACGCTCTGTGATAATTCATCCAAATGGTAAACAGTATCATTCAGACACACACAAACACACAACACACGTGCACACACACACGTCCACATGCAAATATGTAACATGTTAGTGGGTAATTATTTCATGACTAATTGAACATGTTCTCTTCGATGTTCGAAGTTCCAAGTATTTTCTCTGATTCTGCACCCATTGAATAGCTTAACGCACTGACCTGAATGTCAAACAATTCTTTTGTCAGAATTGATGCTGTGCGATGCCTCATGAACTGTTGCTGCCATGTGGGCCGACCATTCAGTGTGAAAACATCCAATGACGTGGGTTGCTGCTCCAATTTTCATTGCTGTTCCAAAGAAAATAGGGGCTATAGAATGCGAACTCCATCACACAATCAGCTTGATGAGTCCTGTAACAAAAATCCTATGAAGAATAATCATGATGAGGGCAAGGAATAGAATCAAAAGAGAAATAGCAGAAGAACAGTGTGGATTTGTCGAAGGGAAAGGAACTACTGATGCCATGTACACCCTAAGAAGTATCATAGAGAGGTCAATGGAGTTGAATAAGGATTCCTATTTATGCTTTGTTGATTATACCAAGGCTTTTGATCAGGTAAGACATGAAGAATTGATCAACCAAATAGAAAGACTCAATATTGATGGAAAAGATCTACGAATAATCAGAAATATGTATTGGGAACAAACAGCTGCAATGAGAATAGAAACACGATATAAGCTCTTTCCAAAATATCAAAAGAGAAATCAGGCAAGGTTGTGTTTTGTCACCAGATCTGTTTTCACTTTACAGTGAAAACATCATGAGACTTAGAAGAATACCCTGGATTAAAGGTTGGAAGAAAAATAATAAACATCACTCGATGGGCAAATGACGCCATGCTCATGCTAATTGCAGAAAATGAAATGGACTTAAAAAACCTTGTGAATATAACAGAAATAGAAAGCAAAAGTATAGGGTTGGAGGTAAATAGCAAGAAGACTGAAATCATAGTAATCGGTAAAAAACATGAAATCCCCTCATGCAAAATAACAGTAAACGGCACAACCTTGAGACAGGTTGTTAAGTTTTAATATCTGGGAATGATCATCTCACCAGATGGCAGATGCACATCAGAAATAGTCAGCAGAATCGGCCAAGCCAAAACAGCATTCAAGAAGAAAGTTCTTGTATGTTTTATAGAACCGATAATGTTATACGGTTGTGAGACATGAGATGTGGTTTCTAAGAAAAATGTTGAGAGTTCTATGGACAGCAAAGATAACAAACGAGACAGTCTTGATGGAGGCTGACACAAGATCATTTATAAGGAAGATTAGGAAAAGACAGGCAACATTAATAGGCTATTTTGTGAGGAAAGGGGAATTCAAGCACCTGATCACAACAGGAAAGCTGGAGGGAAAGAGAGCATCAAGTAGACCCAGGGAGAAACTATTGGATGGACTTGCAGAGTGGCTGAGGACAGACAGGTGGAAGATGTGCTTGCAGCAACAAGGGATAGATACATATAGAGGGCCATGATCGCCAACGCCACGCGGCAGGGCGCTTGATGATGATGATGATGAGTTGCAATGGAAATCCACTGAGGAAATCTGTATCCAACTTGCTTCAGCCACCTGCCACCATGAAATGTGATGTAGAACTAGTGGAGATCAGCCTTCAAACTTATATGCAATGAAAGGAGTTTCTTCAAAGAAGTGAACAAGAAACACCACAAGTGCGCATGGAACCCAGAGCACCAATGCCTTGCCACTCTCCAGACAATCACCTCCCAAGCTCAAAAGATGTTTCTTCAAAGAACTTATAACTACACCTAACAATAATTCCAACTGGTTTGAGCACTGCCAAGCAAAACAGACGTTTCCTAGACTCCCGAGCATGTGCAGACACTGCGTAGCCTGATTGTACGGGAACTGTATACAGTTACTAGAAACAGCGTCTACTATAGTTACAGCAGTGGTAAAAGGATTAGTGGTAGTGGGGTGAGTTGTCGTTCAGGTGGAATGCAGGCATATCAGATCATCCATAGAAAAGTGCAATATTTATGGTGCTCAGCTATGCGATTCTTTAAATCTGTGTGTGTATCCTGAGACAACGATGATCATGAAGAATGAAAATCATGTGATTACTGTGGTTGGGGGGACATGGGTGCAGGATTTGTGTTAATAGTTATAAACAAGGTGCCATTGAGGAAAGCTGATTATCCGCACAGCATAAGGTGAGAAACTTGAAAATTTTGTGCATGGTATCATATGTTCATTTTTTTAAAGAGCGGTTTGGATTATGTGAGGCATCTTTAACTCAACTACAAATTATTTCAGACAAAAGGCTAAAGGTAAAAGTTTCCATTCATCTACTTCATCAGATAGTGAATGTAACATTCTTAAAAATAAGACAACATAAAGAATGATGTCAGATACTGGTATTGAAGAAGTAAATAAGGAAGTTTCTGTACAGGAAATGCTCGCAAATATTACTAAAAGACTTGACACTTTAGAAAAGCTTGGCAATCAAAAAAGATGTTAATGACTTGAACAATAAACTGAATGACGAAAACATTTATGGAAATTTTTCGAGAAAATGAAAGCCATATTTCTGATAAAGAAACAGAAATGAAAAGCTTGAGGCAGATGTTAAAAGTCTGAAAAAGGTAAAAGAAACTCTCAAAGACATAGTAAAGTACCAGGAAAGTCAAATGAAGCATCTTCAGAATGTAGAATGCATTGACATTTTCACTTAAAAAGGCATGCAATATTGAAGTTGGTCATTGTACTGGTAAGCCCAGTGTTCAGAAGACAAATAATTACTGACTGCCTGAAGGTCAGAGTAAAGATGAAATGTGAACAGAACTGTTCATTAAAATAATTGCATTCACCATACTGGTAAACAGTGTCTACAATTTTTTTTTTCACTGGGATATTGGTAACATGTGTGTTTATATAATGAGAAAAACAAAAAGTAAACAACCTAATTTGGAAATATAGAAGTAGGCAAGGAAGGTTAAATTAAAAAAGACTGCATTATATAAAAGGTCATTGAGCGTACTGTGTGTATAAGATCACAAGCATGGTTTTCCCATCCTTTCACCCTGCCCCTCCTAGTGACCTGATGCTGACAGTGTATTTATTTCTTTTTAATGTGCTATACAAATAACGGCTTTGCTGAAATGTAAAGGCAGTTCATTAATGTAATTACATTTATTTATAGATCAACGGAATAACTACAATCGCGGTTGTAGCATGTTGTAGCAGGTAACAGAATTACGTAAAATTAATTACCTTGACCTTTATTACGTCATTTCCTTTCTGTAGAGGAAGACTAGATCTAGCGTAGTGCAGTTTCAAATTTCAAGGTGAGTGTTAGAAGAAAATTTAATCTTCTCCATTATCAGTGACACTCAGTTTATTCTTTAGCCGATTACCATCAGATGTCAGCCATAGTCTTTGAACTTTATTGACAAAAAGTGAAACCAGAAAACCATGAAAAAAGAATCAGAAGGCATATTTATTTAATATTATATTTAATAAATCTATTTGACTCGACGGAAAAACAAGGAACCAGGAAGTTTAACTGTACTTCTTTTATACCACGAAACAACAAGGAAGTTAAATTGTTCTTCGCCAAAGTTTTGTATAATTTGTTGTCTAATATTTGTTCTTTGTTGTCTTAGTTTACGCTTGGCATGGCAAAGGCCAGTTAGCCAAACGTTTGCAAGAGTTCTGACACTGTTTTCATGTTTTCCTGGTTCCTGTCTAAAACTGAAAAGGCTGTTTGCTTGAAGTTGAACGTGGGCAGTAATGAGTAACACTCTTGTCAGTTGTTTTGGACAGAAAGTAAATCGAAGTCGAAGTCAGTGTGTCCCTCTTTAAGGCTTTCTCTCCGCCACTGATTCAGGCCTAATGAAGTATTTTGAAATACAGATCTGTCAACATCTACATAGATCTACATGAATTCATACTGCGGTGGTGTAGATAGAATGTATGTTTCATTCATAATGATACAGTTTATAGGATGAAATCAGATTGTGAAATCTTGTCACTTTAACCATTTCTGCAGATTGATTGATTTGATTAGCAAATGTTTGCATGGTACTGCACGGTAATACTAGCAGGCCTACTAACACATAAAACAAATAGAGAAAGTGTAGCTACTGATTTATTTATCATGGTTACAAATTTGAGGACTTACATTATTTAGAATGTAAATTTTATTGGCAAAATGACATGTCCATAATTACTTTTAAAATCACTATGTAAGAATATCAAATGTAAAAAAAAAAAAAAAGTGTGTCTCAACTCACATATAATGTATAATTACCTATATATTATGGATTACAATGCACCTCAGTATATCACTGTAGATGCATGTGTGTGCATGGACATATATCTGTGTGTGTGTTTGTATATGAATGCATTCAATTTCATGTGCTCACCTGTGCATACACCCACGCACGCACACACACACATACACACACACACACTCACAGATTATATGTGCATGTGTGTGTGAGCATGATATCTGTGTGATGGGTGCAACTGCAAGGAATGTACATTTGTATAGATTATATGATATACATATGTGTCTACATACATACGTTTTTGAATCTGACCCAAACGGCCAAAGGGCAATAACTAAGATAGTATGATAAAGGTTAAATGAAATTTGGAATGATTATGATTCCAACTGGGAAAAGAGATGTGAGGTAATGGGATGACTTTTTTTTAAGACTGACTTTGGTCTATACCTATGGTGATAGGTTAAAAGTGCACATGATATACTAATGGTGCTTTATTTTCATTTGAATTGTTTAAAACTTTATTACTACTATATACTTTATCATGTAATGTATACATTTATCTATACAGTTAAAAAGATGGTCTGTTTGCACTTGTATGGATTACAACATGCCTCAGTATATGCATGTATGTGCATGTTTTATATATATGCGTGACTGTATATATCATGTGTGTGCACGCATTTATGTGATTTGTACACATGCAGGTGCATGCGCATGCTCACATGTATGTACACATGTGCCTATCTACTTCTCTATCTACAGAGAGAGAGAGAGAGATGAGCTAATGACAAAAACGTCGTATAATTACGTGCCTTGTGTGTTTTGGTTTGAAAAATAAATTTACTAAACAGTAAAATAGTTTTCTTTGTTTGGTTATATTTTTTTGAAATAGCTTATCTCATAAAAGAGATAAATAGGCTACGACACTATCAGGTAAATAAGTTGGATTGTGTTGTTAATACTGATCTTTGAAAAAGGAAAACCATCAGAACCAGTCATGCCAAAGTGGGACATCCACTGACTTGCCACAAACATCACGTCTGTTTAGCTGTCGCAAAGTTGGAATGCAAACTGGAATGTGTTAAATGATTAAACTCCATGTTTGCCAACATTTTAGTTCCTGGAACATGCTGACACTTTTTTGGGTTAAGTTTAAGTCAAATCTGAAAGTGAACTTTGTCAAATGTGATTCATCATGTCTGGGAGACATATCAACAAACTTAAAGACCACTGCTGTCTGCTTTCTTGGAAACAGTACAATGTTTTTATCTTATTAAATCAAAGTGTGTCTCTGACACAATACACCTATTGATTAAGACATTTGGTAAACATATTTTTCAAAAACCGAACAAATCTCCTGTGCACTGTTTCTACGTCCATACATCACAACTGACATTTTGGTGACAGAAATTTAATGTGCCACGCGCTTCAATCATTTACACTGTGTATCCCTCTGTCAGTGTCAGGTCATATGTTTTTACCCAAAAACAAAAGTGAGAGAAAATCAATATGGTATAAGACAGGAGAAAAATAGGTTAAGTTTTAATCATGTCCGCTCTGTTTAGGCTGACTCTTGGAATCACATTTAACCAGATTGTATTGATAAACACTTTCAGTCAATATTACTATGGTGAAGAATAAATGCTTTGAAGAGATGTCTTAAACATTGTTTGATTGATTGAACTCAAATGCGTTGATAATATTTTACTGTCCTTTATTATCATTCAAGTAGTTTAAAACTGTGTTAATGACATATACTGTATCATCACTGATGGAATTACAGATTTGGATGCTTTTAGCCTGTGCCTGTGAGATCTAAAATTAACAGCGTTCAGCTGAACATGATGTATGGGTACATGTAAATATAAATTGTAAGTGAAAATGTCTGTGCTATATGGTTACCTGGCCCCATTCAGTTGTGGAGAAGGTAAAAAGGAGAGAATTAAATCTGGATACCATTCTGTGGTGTTGACCCACAAAGGGATTGATGGCTTGGGATTTTGTGATTTTGTTTCTTTTGTAATGGGACAAACTCTGAACACACGAACACACATACGCTACATAGCAAGAGCTCCCCTTTGTGTTGCTACTTTGGAATTTGATGAATGATCAATTTCCTGTACAAGTATTTTTTTTAATTGAATATGATTATTTGGTTTTGATACAGGTGTGGAGAAGAGAGTTCAAGGGAGTGCACTACTGCAGGTGGAGTTCAAGGGAATACAGCAGTGCAGCTGTTTTTTTGGTATTATATGAGATCATACATATTTGTGCGTATCTGTGCATGTGTATGTATATACTATATGTGTGAATGTGTATGTATATATTATGTGGGTGTATATATGTACAAATATGTATGTGTATGAATGTATACGTATATATACTACACGTCATTATTGAAGGGCCAGGAACGTTTTTGAGTCAATTTTTGAAAGGAGAAATAACCTATTTTCTCTTACTCTTTTCTCCAATTCGTTGCCGTAACTGAATGGATAAGAGCTCAGACAACATTGCAGTTTCCTTTTGGCACGTGTTTGGGGATTTGCCGATTTGCAATGGGCGGCCCAAGGAAGACAATTTCCACACGAAATTGTCGAATCTTCAGCAGGGTCTCTCTGACGACGCAGGCAAGGTAGCGACAAAATTCGCTTTGCACGTGCAAGGCAAGCCCTTTTTGAACACTACTCCAGCCAAAGTTGCCCGCAGACGAGGATAAAAAGGACCCGTTCTTGGTTCGTTTTAACCATGCTTGCAAGACGACGGATGACGGATGAGCAGCGGGGGAGAGCCCTCGCTCTGCTTGATGAAGGCCTAGCGCAGCGGGAAGTTGCTAGACGACTTGAAGTGTCGCATTCCACAATCCAGAGACTGCTGGAGCGCTTCAATGAGACTGGAGCAGTCCAGGAAAGGCGTCACACGGGTCGACCCAGAGTAACGACAAGACAGCAAGACCGCTACCTTGCCCTCTCCGTCCTGAGGGAAAGGGCATCCACTGCGGTGACCTTGAGTGGTCAGCTGAGGGACGCAACAGGTGCTAACATCAGCTGCAGCACGGTGAGAAGACGGCTACATGAGGCAAACTTGAGGTCACGGAGACCGGCCGTCCGACCCGTGCTGTCACCGGTCAACAGAGTGCGCCGCATGACCTGGGCCAGGGAGCACGTGACCTGGACAAGGCAACAGTGGGCCCGGGTCTTGTTTTCGGATGAGTCCAGGTTCACCCTGACCTTTAACGATGGCCGGGCTCGGGTGTGGCGACGTCAAGGGGAGAGGTTCGCTGACGCCACTGTCCAAGAGCATAACCGGTACGGCGGCGGGTCAGTGATGATGTGGGGTGGCATGAGCCGTGGTACCCGGAACCCCCTGCTCCCCATTGACGGCATCCTGAACGGGGTCCGGTACCGGGACGAGGTTCTGGCGGCCGTGGCACTGCCTGCGCTTGTGGACCTTGGTCAAGGCGCCATCTTCCAGGACGACAATGCACCTGCGCATCGAGCACGCCTTGTGACCGACTTCCTGGAGCAGCATGAAGTCGTCCGTATGGCCTGGCCAGCGTGCTCACCTGACCTGAACCCAATTGAACACCTCTGGGATGTGCTCGGGAGGCGCATCAGGGACAACCACCCCTCACCGGGCACCCTGGCCAGGCTGGTCGACATCCTGCAGATCGAGTGGGCGGCCATCCCTCAGGACACACTCTGTACCCTTGTGGGGTCGATGCATCGGCGCTGTGAAGCATGCATCCAGGCTCGGGGCGGACACACGCGATATTGAAAACAGATTGGCCAAATCTGACACTTTCTGTTTTTTGAAAAGGGGGGGATGTTCCTTTAAATGCATGTGCTGTTCACTAATGGGTCATTGTGCTAATTTCTTTTTCCAAAACAGGTGTGGAAATGATGAAATAAAACATAGAATCAATTCTAAACATTGTCAATTATTTCAACTTAAAATTAGAGAGGAAGGAAGAAGTGGCCCTTAAATTATGATTAGGAGTATATATATGTGTATGTATATGTATGTACATATGCGTAGTTGTATACACATCTGTATGCATGTGCATTTAATGTATTATTGTGGATATGTACATTCATGTATATGTACATATGTAAGTGTTGTTTGTGTGTGTATATGTATTTAATGGTACATGTGTGTATATGTAGGTAGTGTGTGTAGATGTGTTATGTGTATATAGCTCATGAGATGTTAGTGCATGTATATATATACATACACTGAGATGTTGGAATATGTCAGCTTATGTAGATTACATATTTTGTAATCATGTTTTTGATCATGCATGAGATTGGTTTCTGCTGTTTGATTAATAACCTTTTTTTTTAAGGTTTGATTTTTTTCCACACATGTTGCTCAATTGTGAGGTTGATATTTCAGGGGGTGGGGTTACTCTCTCTGAATAAGGTGCCATTTCTAGCACATTCATGCTAATAGTAATACTGATGTTGTTTTTTGAAAACTTTTTATTGCTAATCATATTTTCCTGTACTGATTATCTTCATCGTTTCCATACCAGAACAATTACTGTTTTTGTATTTTTCCTCTTTGAAGGAACTGTTAATATTGTTTGTCTTTAGAATGTCATTCAGTTTGTATATATCATCAATGTAGAACAAGTCCATCAGATTTCTATCTTTTGTACGTCAAGAACCAGCAGCCAGTATATCATGGTATTTAATTGGTCATAGTAAGAACAGTGACAAAATATTTGGAAAATTATCTTACACATGTATACTATGTAAGATATTGGATCAAGAAAGTGAAAGTAAGATGCTGTGGCAAACTAATACTGTGAGAAGAGGAAGAGGCATGTCCGTTTATGTGTCAGTAATATGAGTTGTTTCGACAAAATATTTCGATATACATGAATAGTGTTCTTTCACTCAGTTCTGTCAATAAATTGCCAAGGTCTAGGTGATAAATAGAAAATAGATTTCATGATTTCTTAAGAAATAATAATAATAAAAAAATTTCCATATATTTTCTCAGACATTCATTTAAAGTAAAAGTAGAACCTTCCAATGTAGTTCCATGTCAGCAGAATAGAGATATCAGAAGTGTGTTTGCCTTATATAGTTCAAATTCAAGAGAAGTGGCAGCTTTTTTTTTTATATATAACAAACCTGATTTCTGATTTTGAAATGAGAGAGACTTATGAAGAGGAAAATAAATGGAAGCTTTTTATTATTGTAGCTGAAGTAAAGGAAATGACAATGCCTTTATGTGCCTTTATGCAATATCTATGATGTGTTCTGCAGATTGCAGGAAGCGCAAATTCATATCTCCGGAGTGTGATAGTCAACCCTCCATGATTTCCAGTACTTCTCTAATTTCTCTTTTTAAAAAGTTGACTTTCAAAGATAGAGGTTTTTTTGTTTGTTTTCCCCAAGAAAATTAGTGTCCTGTTTCTTTACAGAGTTTTCCCACTGCTATTAATGATGTTTTATGGCATGCAGTTTGTAAAGCTGTTTTGTCCAAAAGTGAATGATCCACAACATTTAGTTTGGAGACAGCTCAATTCATGCGATTTGTTCAACAGTATCTCCTTTATACAGGAGGCTGGACTTTGGATGGTTCTTGGGGATGGGGATATCTGCTTTATAGTGTACTGTGTGTGATTTATAGAGAAGGGACTGGCTGTGTTACTGGAGCATATCCATCTATTATTCCATGCATGACTACTCTGTGTGTGTGTGTGTGAGAGAGAGAGAGAACTCAGAACTCAGAACTCAGAAAATGTTTATTGTACATCGGCCTTAGGCCACAATACATGCATGGGAAAGGGGAGGGGAGGAGATCAGGTTTTCTTATACATTCATACAAGTTATACTCTCAAACTGCAGTGAACTCTGTCACATTGTCCCCTTCTATCGTTTACCGTCACATAAGCTGGGATACATTCATCTTTGCATTTACAGTGGTCCTTTCATTTGTATTCTAGTCCATATTCCTTAACTGGCCAGCTAAGAATATTTGTCATTAACCGCATCTATATCATTCGTCCAATTGTCAATTTTACAATAACTGGCTATCAGACAAACAAACCATTCAATTAGTGCACAGATCTGACATTTCTTGTACCCTTCGGAGATCATACAGTTGATCAATATATTCAACCACAGGTACTTGACATAAACACTCAATCCATCAATCGATCAACCAAACAACCAATCAATCAAACAGTCAACCAATCAATTAACCAATCAATCAACTGATTTACCAGTTGATCAATCAAATAAAGCGCCATTCAGCCCGTGATTCAACTGACAAATCAGCTTTCAATTGACTGGGTCAGATGCATCATCCAACTGTACAATCGATATCACTTCAGTAACAATCATTTAACGTAATCACTCCCTCTCTCAATCAATCAATCGATCAGTCATTTAACCAGTTAATCAGTCATCCAGTGACTTAATCGACCAGATAACCTAGAATTTAACTGAGTTCAATATATCAATTTGCAATCGTTACTTCAAATAACGCGAATCAATCATCCATACATTCCAAAATTCAATCACTGATCGATCAATAGCTAAAACCATCAATCTATAAATCGATCAGTCGGTGAGCCACCCATCGCCATCAATTAACAAATCATATAATCATTCCGTTGTCAGCTAATCATGCGTTCAGTTTATCAATTTATTCACCAGTGAATCTAAACCAATCAATGGAATTAATGTACAATGAAGTGAAACAAGAAATATATGACATAAGAGCAATTCGACCCACAAACAGTCGGTTAATTGGCAAAAACAGACATTCATAATGCCAATCCATTAATCAGACTAATCGCAGATCAGTCACTCATTTACCAAAACAATTGACATTGAGACAATACTAGATGATCATTCAACGCATATTTAGCACTTCGTGCATCTTTTAGTTCAGAGATAACTCAATCTTCGGCGGTCAGCAATGGTTCAGGCCATAGACTGAATTGAAGGTTATGTATAAACGCACATACACACATACACATCTATATACACGCACACATACATAATCACTCATACATATATACATACATAGATATATATACATATGTACCCACACATATACATAATGTAGATACTATCACCTATATATGCACATAAGTACACCAACGTCAATGTGAATACACAGGCACCTATGCACATGTGTCTCTATATGAGCACCCCTTTCATATTCAAATAAACATTTTTTTTTTTCTTTACAATTAAAATTAATTATTGTCTGAAATTCTAGTGCTAGTATCTACATAACTATTTACTTTTCTTCTCCTTTTAACAATTTTTTTCTCCTATTCATGGCGTGGAAAACGTATCTGGATACGCTGTGGCTTCGGTGGCTATTTGTTGATTGGAGCAGTATGCACATAGGCATGCTGACTAAATCCTTTAAAAATTTCGCCCTGAGATCAGCGTAAGTGGAACATCTAAATAATAAGTGTTCTTCGTTTTCAGATTCTGTCCTGCAAAATGGACACACCTTTTCTTGATCAGATTCACTGTATCTATTTATATTATTGTTTAGTGGTAAAACGTTCAACCTTGTTTGTGAAAGGGCAACTCTGAAACAGTATATATCAATAGAGTCAATGTACTTCTCTTTTTCAAAGATAGTCTTAAATGATCTGTAACTTTCATACCTATCTCTGTCTCTGAGTGACCCAGACCATTCTTGAATATATAAGTCTACAAGTCTCCGTTTAAACACACGCAAAAAGGCTTTTACATCACCAACACCTTGTTGCAGCCACACGATATTAAATCCCGTTTCACACAAAATGTCCCTTATTTTTGAAGCCCAGCATTCTTTCCCAGCCCTGTCAAGTTCCACTAACATTTGGTAAGCCTTATAAGGTAACCTATTTGGATTCATTTCCAGTAATTTAAACCAATATCTAAGACAGGTAGTTGAGGAGTTGACATAAAGAGGATATCTTCCCAAATCCCCATATACCATCTTGTTAGGTGCCCTGACTGGAACACCCAACAGTCTTTTGCACGATACCAAATGTACTTTCTCTATATGCTCGAGTCTGTTAAGTCCCCATATCTCAGAAGAATACAACAAAATAGGTTGAATTTTTGCATCAAACAACTTGAAGAAAGTTTCTATAGTCATGTCTTTATATTTTTGAAAAGTCCTGTTTAATAGCAAAGTTGCTTTTTTACCTTTTGTCACCAAATGTTCTGTGCCGGCCTTGGTGCTAATCATTGTCGTGAAACTGAACCCCAGATAACAATATTTACTAACTACTTCCAATTTTGTCCCTTTGTAAAACCATTGTTCATGTCGTCCTAAGAAGCCCCCTCTTCTGAAAACCATAACCTTAGTTTTTTCAAGATTAACTTCCATTTTCATGCTGGCACAGTATGTCTGCAAGACTCTTAACTGGTTTTGCAAACCATTTGGTGTTGATGACAGAAGGGCTACATCATCTGCAAAAAGAAGAATGAATATTTCCATTGAACCTGGCATCAACTGGATGCCATGTCGCCCCTTTTCATCCATATAATTGGCTAATTGATTTATTAATACCGAAAATAAAGTAGGGCTTAAGACACATCCTTGTCTCACGCCTATGGGGTTATCGAATATTTCAGATAATTCCCGGTTTGCCCGAATACATGAGCATAATGATTCATACATTGCTTTTAGCGAAGCCAAAAACTTCCCTTTTACTCCTTGATTTTGAATACACTTTAAGAGTTTGTCATGCTGAACCGAATCAAAGGCTTTCTTAAAGTCTACAAAAGCAACATATAGTTTTCTACCTTTCTTGCACATAGTTTTCTGAACCATAGCGTACAGACTGAAAATTTGATCCACTGTAGAATATTTTTTCCTAAAACCTGCCTGACTTTCTGATATTAAATTATTGTTTTCTAACCAAGCATACAATCTAGTATTGAGTATTGATGTGTAACATTTTGAAACAATGCTTAATAACGACACGCCCCTGTAATTGTCCACTTTATCAGGATCTCCTTTCTTAAATATTGGTATGATAATAGCTTTTGACCAGTCTTGAGGATAAATTCCTCGGTCGAATAAAGTGTTAAACAGCTTCAAAAGAAAATTATGGATATTTGTGTTACCATTTTTTAACATCTCCGCTGTAACACCGTCCATTCCACTGGCTTTACCTATCCTCAATTTTCTGATGGATTCTCTGACTTCTTCTATAGTTATCTTAGAATTTAATGGGTGTTCTGTTGATTCATTTAAATCTACTTCGACAATGCAGCGCTCATCATTTGTTGATCTGTTATCTTGAAATACGTTTTTAAAATGACTGAACCATTCATCAATACTTACATTGTTAGTGAGTTTGTTTTTGGTACCATACCCTATATTTCTTAACTCAGTCCAAAACTGCGATGAATTTGAAATATTTCTGGCTAAGCATTCTGCTTTTTGTTTATTATACTGCTGTTTTTTATTCTTTAATAATTTTTTATACTTCTTCCGTGCTTCACAATACACAACTCTATCATCCTCATCTTTTGTTTTTCTGTAGTGTTTGAGAGTTTTTCTGCTTTCTGCTTTTGCTTTCTCACATTCACCATCAAACCAATCAGATCTTTTTCTCTTCTCTGTACATTTCTTACGGTACATACAAGC
>JAPXFY010000027.1:21007649-21070461 GCA_030674185.1 Monoplex corrugatus | reverse complement strand
GATGACAGGAGTTTATGATCTGTCTGTCCTAGTGATGACAGGAAGTTTATGATTTGTCTGTCTGTCCTAGTGATGACAGGAGGTTTATGATCTCCCTGTGCTAGTGATGTAGGAGGTTTATGATCTATCTGTCTGTCCTAGTGATGACAGGAGGTTTATGATCTCCCTGTGCTAGTGATGTAGGAGGTTTATGATCATCTATCTGTCTGTCCTAGTGATGACAGGAGGTTTATGATCTGTCTGTCCTAGTGATGATAGGAGGTTTATGATCTACCTGTCTGTCCTAGTGGTGACAGGAAGTCTTTTATCTGTCTGTCCTAGTGATGACAGGAGGTTTATGATCTACCTGTCTGTCCTAGTGATGACAGGAGGTTTATGATCTACCTGTCTGTCCTAGTGATGACAGGTTTATGATCTATCTGTCTGTCCTATTGATGACAGGAGGTTTATGATCTATCTGTCTGTCCTAGTGATGACAGGAGGTTTATGATCTATCTGTCTGTCCTAGTGATGACAGGAGGTTTATGAACTATCTGTGCTAGTGATGACAGGTTTATGATTTATCTGACTGTTCTAGTGATGACAGGAGGTTTATGATCTATCTGACTGTGCTAGTGATGACAGGTTTATGATCTATCTGACTGTTCTAGTGATGACAGGTTTATGATCTATCTGACTGTTCTAGTGATGACAGAAGGTTTATGATCTGTCTATCCTACTGATGACAGGACGTTTCTGATCTGTCTATCCTAGTGATGACAGATTTTTTTATCTGTCTGTCCTAGACATGACAGGAGGTTTATGATCTCTTTCTCCTAGTGATGACAGGAGGTTTATGATCTGTCTGTCCTAGTGATGACAGGAGGTTTATGATCTGTCTGTCCTAGTGATGACAGGAGGTTTATGATCTGTTTGTTCTAGTGATGACAGGAGGTTTATGATCTGTCTGTCCTAGTGATGAGAAGAGGTTTGTGATCTGTCTGTTCTAGTGATGACAGGAGGTTTATGATCTGTCTGTCTGTACTAGTGATGACAAGAGGTTTATGATCTGTCTGTCCTAGTGATGACAGGTTTATGATCTGTCTGTCCTAGTGATGACAGGAGGTTTATGATCTGTCTGTCCTAGTGATGACAGGAGGTTTATCATCTGTCTGTCCTAGTGATGACAGGAGGTTTATGATCTGTTTGTCCTAGTGATGACAGGAGGTTTATGATCTGTCTGTCCTAGTGATGACAGGAGGCTTGTGATCTGTCTGTACTAGTGATGACAGAAGGTTTATGATCTATCTGTCATAGTGATGACAGGACGTTTATGATCTGTCTGTTCCAGTGATGACAGGAGGTTTATGATCTACCTGTCTGTCCTAGTGATGACAGGAGGTTTATGATCTGTCTGTCCTAGTGATGACAAGAGGTTTATGATCTACCAGTCTGTCCTAGTGATGACAGGAGGTTTATGATCTACCTGTCTGTCCTAGTGATGACAAGGTTTATGATCTGTCTGTCCTAGAGATTACAGGAGGTTTATGATCTGTCTGTCATAGTGATGACAAGGGGTTTATGATCTGTCTGTCATAGTGATGACAGGAGGTTTATGATCTGTCTGTCCTAGTGATGATAGGAGGTTTATGATCTGTCTGTCCTAGTGATGACAAGGGGTTTATGATCTGTTTGTCCTAGTGATGACAGGAGGTTTTTGATCTGTCTGTCCTAGTGATGATAGGAGGTTTATGATCTGTTTGTCCTAGTGATGACAGGGGGTTTATGATCTATCTGTCTGTCCTAGTGATGACATGAGGTTTATGATCTGCCTGTCTTAGTGATGATAAGAGGTTTATGATCTACCTGTGTGTCCTAGTGATGACAGGAGGTTTATGATCTGTCTGTCATAGTGATGACAGGAGGTTTATGATCTGTCTGTCCTAGTGATGACAAGAGGTTTATGATCTGCCTGTCCTAGTGATGACAGGAGGTTTATGATCTGTCTGTCCTAGTGATGACTAGAGGTGTATGATCTGTCTGTCCTAGTGATGACTAGAGTTTATGATCTGTCTGTCCTAGTGATGACTAGAGGTGTATGATCTTTCTGTCCTAGTGATGACTAGAGGTGTATGATCTGTCTGTCCTAATGATGACAAGAGGTTTATGATCTGTCTGTACTAGTGATGACAGGAGGTTTGTGATCTGTCTGTCCTAGTGATGACTAGGTGTATGATCTGTCTGTCCTAGTGATGACAAGAGGTTTGTGATCTGTCTGTCATAGTGATGACAGGAGGTTTGTGATCTGTCTGTCCTAGTGATGACTAGAGGTGTATGATCTGTCTGTTCTAGTGATGACAAGAGTTTATGATCTGCCTGTCCTAGTGATGACTAGAGGTTTGTGATCTGTCTGTCATAGTGATGACAGGAGGTTTGTGATCTGTCTGTCCTAGTGATGACTAGAGGTGTATGATCTTTCTGTCCTAGTGATGACTAGAGGTGTATGATCTGTCTGTCCTAATGATGACAAGAGGTTTATGATCTGTCTGTACTAGTGATGACAGGAGGTTTGTGATCTGTCTGTCCTAGTGATGACTAGAGGTGTATGATCTGTCTGTCCTAGTGATGACAAGAGGTTTGTGATCTGTCTGTCATAGTGATGACAGGAGGTTTGTGATCTGTCTGTCCTAGTGATGACTAGAGGTGTATGATCTGTCTGTTCTAGTGATGACAAGAGGTTTATGATCTGCCTGTCCTAGTGATGACTAGAGGTTTGTGATCTGTCTGTCATAGTGATGACAGGAGGTTTGTGATCTGTCTGTCCTAGTGATGACTAGAGGTGTATGATCTGTCTGTCCTAGTGATGACTAGAGGTGTATGATCTGTCTGTCCTAATAATGACAGGAGGTTTATGATCTGTCTGTCCTAGTGATGACAAGAGGTTTATGATCTGTCTGTCATAGTGATGACAGGAGGTTTGTGATCTGTCTGTCCCAGTGATGACTAGAGGTTTATGATCTGTCTGTCCTAATGATGACAGGAGGTGTATGATCTGTCTGTCCTAATGATGACAGGAGGTGTATGATCTGTCTGTCCTAATGATGACTAGAGGTTTATGATCTGTCTGTCCTAGTGATGACAGGAGGTTTATGATCTGTCTGTCCTAGTGATGACTAGAGGTTTATGATCTGTCTGTCCTAATGATAACAGGAGGTTTATGATCTGTCTGTCCTAATGATAACAGGAGGTTTATGATCTGTTTGTCCTAATGATAGCAGGAGGTTTCTGATCTGTCTGTCCTAATGATAACAGGAGGTTTATGATCTGTCTGTCCTAATGATAACAGGAGGTTTATGATCTGTTTGTCCTAAAGATAACAGGAGGTTTATGATCTGTCTGTCCTAATGATAACAGGAGGTTTATGATCTGTCTGTCGTAGTGATGACAGGAGGTTTATGATCTGTCTGTCGTAGTGATGACAGGAGGTTTATGATCTGTCTGTCCTAGTGATGACAAGAGGTTGTGATCTGTCTGTCCTCGTGATGACAAGAGGTTTATGATCTGTCTGTCCTCGTGATGACAAGAGTTTATGATCTGTCTGTCTGTCCTAGTGATGACCGGCGGTGGCCGACTGTCTGTGGTGTTCGTTTCTGTCATTTCATTGTAAAATAATATGGGACAGTATGGCTTGACCATCTTATTTGTGAATGTGTGTATTTGTGTGTGCTGCGCGTGTCTGCGTGTTAGTGTGAGTGTGAGTGTGTGTGTGGTGTGTGTGTGTGTGTGTGTGTGTGTGTGTGCGCGTGTGTGAATGTGTGTGTGGATGTGTGTGTCTAGAGAGGGGGGGGGGTGTATGAGAGAGAGAGAGAGAAAGAGAGAGATTTGTGTGTTTGTGTGTGTGTGTGTGTGTATGTGTGTGTATGTGCGCGCAAGCGCGCGAGTGCTTGCGTGCGAGTGAGTGTATGTGTCTGCGTGTGCGTGTGTATGTGTACGAGAGCGTGCGTGTGTGAATGTGAATGAGTGGTCTTGCTTGTGTGCGATGTGTGTGTGTGTGTGTGTGTGTGTGTGTGTGTGTGTGTGTGTGTGTGTGTGTGTGTGTGTGTTTGCGTGTGTGTTTGCGTGCTTGTGTGTGTGCCCATGTGTGTATGTAGGTGCGCGCACGCGCGCGCGCGCGCGTGTGTGTGGTGGGTGTGGGTGTGAAAACATTTACAGAAGCAAATGAATGAACCGATTACAAGAGAACAAAATATCAGGGTTGTGAAAGATGAAATGATAAATTCAACACATCACTGATCATTTTCAATAGGCCTACATTTTATTGGCTCATTTGAATAAAGATTAAGTCAAACAACAACAAAACAAAACAGGGTGATACAGTTTAAACAACGTCATACAAAGAAAACATGACATTCATTGACAAGACAACATAAGGTAAAACTTATCTAATACTTGTCCAATAACCACTAAGGTCGTAGAGGGGGGAGGTGGTAGAGACCTCAGATTTTTTCTCGACCAGCTCATCAAAGAAAAGAAATAGAAAAATGAAAAACAAACAAAAGACACACACATCAAATGAAAAGCTGACGTAATGGCACGTGATAAATGCAATAAAACCGAAAAATAAAAGAAAAGTGAGATAGTAAAATCAAATAAGATAAAACGGAATTAAGCATATAGATAAATCAATTAACCTTTTGACTATCGCACCCTGTCTACCGGCATCATGTCAACTATGCTAGCAAAGCAAAAACTTAACCCTTTGATTCCTTCACTCTATCCACCATCTTCCTACAGGAAGCTGGTGGATAGGGTGAGGGAGTCAAAGGGTTGAGTTTTTGAAGCTGGAGGATAGGGTGCGGGTTAATAAAGGGTTAATAAATAACTAAACAAATGAATAGATATATAAATCATTTACATAGACCATTAACGAGACTATTAGTACAAATACACGAACCTTTCGCTTTTCAGTTGGGTAGTAGCGCGTTGTGGAGAATAATCAAATAAACTGAAGCAATTTTTAAAAAAATGAAATAAATAAATAAAACACGCGCGCGCATGCATACACACACACACACATACACACACGCGCGCGCGCGCGTGCACACACACACACACACACACACACATGAAAAAATGACAGCTTTAAAGGCATGACTGGACGGGAAGCATCCATAGTTGTTTCATGGCAACAAGCTCTGAGGAAAGAAAGTATCCATCGTAGTTACAATGCCATGCATCGTGACTATAGATGTGCTGGAACAACTTAAAGACAACATCCTTGAGATCATCAAGCAAATGCAATGTGTCGTGAACAGTATAAGGACGAAGGAATGTATCGAGAGCATACAAGTGGAGTTTGCTGACCAAAAACAGCTCTTGAGTTGAAGTTCATATTGCTTACGACTCAAAAAGACAACATCCTTGAAATCATCAAGCAAATGCCATGTGATGTTAGCAGAATAAGGACAAAGGAATTATCCAGTGCATACAAATGGAGTTTGCTGACCAAAACCAGGTCTTGAATCAAGTTCATATTGCTTTCGACTCATAAAGAGAACTTCCTTGAGATCATCAAGCATATGCCATGTGATGTGTACAGTATAAAGACGAAGGAATCTATCGAGTGCATACAAACGGAGTTTGCTCACCAAAAACAGGTCTTGAGCTCAAGTTCATATTGCTTATAGACCATAAAGACAACATCCTTGAGACCATCGAGCAAATACCATGTGTCGTGAACAGCATAAGAACGACGGATTTATCCAGTGCATAGAAATGGAGTTTGCTGACCAAAAACAACTCACTCTTGAGTTCAAGTTCATATTGCTTATAGCCCAGCCGACTATTAGAGCCATATCAGGGCTAACACCACGTCAAAAACGACAACCAGCCCCCTATTTGTGGCACGGGCCCGCAGTCAGACTGCACGGGTCGATCTGGTCGGCCCATTTTTTGATTGACATTCAATAAATAGACACTTGCCCAAACGATCTGTAAGCTTGCCTGTGGTTGGTCAGAGGTTTGTTCTGTGGCATAGTAAACTGAAAATAGGGTGTCCAATGAGAATTCTTGTTGCAAAAGTCTTTCAAAAACACTAACCCGATCATTCAAACCAAGATGGTGGACGAAGGCGCAAGCATGAGTCGGGTGAGTCAAAGACCTGGCATTTTTAAAAGTTTTTCAAGGGGATAAAGATGGGTCTGGCAGTGAAAATGAAAGTGATTTGGACATTCCTAAGAATTCGAGTGACAGTGACAATTCTAACAACGATCGACATGCGATTAGTAGCTCACACAGTGAGTCAGATGAGACGGTCCGACCTAGTACCTGCACTTCGGGCCGAAGTTTACCTGGAGCTCGTGTTGTTGCTGATGAAAACGACTGGCACTTTATTCAGCCTCCTGAAGGTGCTAGAGCAGATATTCCAACATTTTCAGGCCATAAGTCTGGCCCACGAAATGCTCTTCCAAGAAACTCTGACCCAATAGATTATTTTACAAAATGTTCCTCTTGAGTGCCCCATGACTGACTAGTCCATCATGCTAAAGTGTGCAAAAAAATGCCCCATGACTGACTAGTTCGTCATCCTCATTTCATGATTTTTCACATCTCCAATTTTAGACAGGGGTTCCCCCATTTGCTCCAATCAGAAAGTGTGGTGTATCAGCTTCAAGTTTTCATTAGGTTCGAAGTGATATCTCAATGGGCATTGGTCAAAGAACTCGGTCAACTGACCCACCCACCCCTCACTTTCACTCAACTTTTCAAAATGGCAGACGACGAACCACAGCCAGGCCCAAGCTCGGGAAAAAGAAAGCGTACACCCAAGGATTTTTCTGATTTTTACACGAAAGATCCTAAAGAAGTTTTAGAAGTCATGGAGGATACAGAATTTCTGAAGATGTATGGTGAAGCATCGTCAGATGATTCTCTGGACGAGGAAGATGAAGGCGATGAAATGAGGCGTGTCGCTGGTGACGTCAACATTGCTCAGATTGTGCGAGCGAACGCTGACAGAGAAGAAAGAGCTGAATTAGAAGCGGAATACGAGGATATATATAGATGACCCAGACTACCAGCCAGGTGACGTACAGTCCAGTGAATCCAGTGACATGAGGGAAAGTGAAGAAGAGATAAGACAACTGACATCGGAGAGCACTGACAGTGACACAGCTAGGCCCGGCACTTCAACTGAAACGCCTACAGGCAGTCAGCGTGTTCGTGGCACAGCAGGCCGTGTTCGTGGCACAGCAGGCCGAACAAGAGGACGGGGAAGAGGTGGGTGTATGACCTATTTTTATCTTGTATAATACTTCGATGACCGACCGTAGCCTGTACTAACCTGTACGTTGAGTATATGTGTAATTTGGCCAGTGTGTAGTGGGCGTGGCAGTGTGTGTGTGGGGGGGGGAGGGTTTTGTGTGTGTGTGTGTGTGTGTGTGTGTGTGTGTATGTGTGTGTGTGTTACTAATACTAGTAATAATAGATATTGATTATAGGCTACTTGCATGTGTGTTTGTGGGTGGGTGTGTGAGATACTAATACTAGTAATTGATTGTACTTGTGTGTGTGTGGGTGGGTGTGGATGCATGTGTGTGTGTGTGTGTGCGCGAGGGTTCAAGATGATAAGCATATTTATACATTATACTCTTTTTCCAGCAGAAGTGAGGAGGGGGCGTGGTGGAAGAGGAAGAGGAAGAGGAGGTGCTCAGCAGCAGGGGAGAGGGAGAGGCTTGGTCTTGGATTTCCAGTTAGAAGATCCAAACAGGGCACAGCCAGAGGTTCCAGACTTCACTGGTGAACCTGGTCTCAAGGTGCAGCCTGAGGGGACAAGACACCTGCACTACTACAGACTCTTCCTCACAAATCAGATTCTAGACCATCTTGTGAGTGAAACCAACCGCTACGCAAGGCAAGTCATTGCAGTGTCCCGCCCACAGAAACGGTTTGCACGGATCAAGGACTGGACCAAAGTTGACCGGGAGGAGATGGAAAAATTTATAGGACTGATTTTACTGACCTGACTTCTCACTAAACCAACTATTTCATCCTACTGGACCACCTCACCTATACTATACACCCCATCTTCTCCCAAGTCATGGCCAGGAACCGGTTCCAAGCCCTGTTGCGGTTTTGGCACTGCAATGACAACAGCCAGGAGCCACCCCACAACGCACCTGATAGAGACCGGCTCTACAAAATCAGCCTCTGGTACAGCATCTCCAGGAGAGATTCATGTCAGTGTATGTAGCCTACCTGATAAGTACATAGCCATTGATGAATCTCTGCTTCTGTGGAAAGCCAGCTTGTCTTCAAGCAGTATATTCCACTGAAGCGTGCTAGATTTGGGATAAAGCTCTTCAGTGTGTGTGAAGATAGTGGCTACACGTACAAGTTCCACATCTACACAGGCAAAGAGGATCCAGCATTCCAAATCCAACAGCACATCCCGGATGATGCTGCCCGCCTCACAGCGACCGAGAAAATTGTTGTGTTCATGACAGGTGGTCTTTTGGAAAAGGGTTACCACCTGTACATGGACAACTGGTACACAGGTCCAAGGCTGTACCAGTACATGAAGAGAAAAGACACTGTCTGTTGTGGCACTTTGCGTGAAAATAGGGCACCACCTGAAGTGCGACAACTGCAGCTTATGCCTGAACAGCCCATGAAAGCTCTCTGGTCCACTTCTCTTTGTGAAATGGCAGTCCAGCAAGGTCGTCTACATGCTGTCAACAATACAGGATGAGAGCATGCAAGAGGTGGTGAAAAGAGGTGGGCGCCGAGTCTCCAAGCCCAGTTGCGTTGTCGCCTACAACTCCAAGAACAAGGAGGTGTATTGATGTATATAGTATGTTGTATTTTCAATTTTTTTATGTGATAGGCCTATCTTTCATTTCATGTGTTTAGTGTTGTGAAAAATATCCCTGAGGAAAACACGCAAGTGTGAAAATTCTACTGTGGATGCAAAAATGTGTGCTTTTGTGTGTGATGAATACCTGAAGAATACTCTGGGTTTTGGATCACTAGTCAACATCTGATACCCGTATTAGGTAAGGAGATAGGCCTACATTTTTCTTTATATTTCATGCTTATCTTTTGGGCTTTCAGTTGTTACTACAGGCATCCTATGAGATTTTATCACAAAACATAGAGGGAAAAAAGTAATTTTCAACTTTGTAGGCCATGTACAATGAAAACATTAGATAAAAAAAAGTTACATGTATCATAAATGAAAAGTGTGTTCAATTTCCTTTCAGAAAAACATGTTTTATATACTTTCCTTCAGTAGTTTGCATACTAGAATTTTTTGTTAATTATTACCGTCCGCAACCAAAAAACCCTTCGCAAATAGTTGTCACTGATCATAAAATAGGCTTGGCAGTGAAGGGGTATTAATGAAAATTTGTTCGTGCATATCGTGAAACAAACGAACAAGTACGCACGTTGTTTTCTTCAATCTGAAAGTGTTGTCACCTGGATAGAAAAACATTCACAGTCTAGATTCAGGCATTGGCCTGACAAGGGAATAACTGTTGTTGATATAAACAAGTTTTTGGGTCTTAAGATCAACATGGGCTTGGTGAGAAAGACAACACTTGCCAGCTACTGGGCTACTGCTAGGCCAGCTTTGCAAACTCCTTTTTTCAAGTCATTGATGTCACAGCGTTTTTTCTTGCTTTTAACAAGAATGTTTCATGTCAGTGATCCAGATAAAGAAAAGGAAAGGGGCCAGGAAGGATTTGATCCTTGGCATAAAGTTCGGCATGTCCTGGACACGCTGAACAAGTCATTCAAGAATTTCTATGTTCCATCGGAAAAAGTCTGTATTGATGAAAGGATGATAGGGATGAAAAACAGACGCTGTTTTATCCATTACATGCCAAAACAAACGCCATGCGAGGTTTGGTATAAAGAAGTTTCAGTTGTGTGACACAAATGGGAATGTTCGTCATGCTGAGCTGTATAGGGGAGAAAGACTTGACGTAGAGACTGATGACAGACAGGCACAAAGTGTTGTCATGAAACTCATGACTTAATGCCAACTGCTGAACAAAGGAAACCATTTGTTCACTGACAATTTTTACACCAAACCAAAGTTAGCTGACACTGTTTGAACAAAAAACATTTCTGATAGGGACAGTTAAGGTCAATTCAAAGGGTTTGTCCAAAGACATAGCAGGTGCAAAATTACAGCCAGGAGAAACGCTTTACACAAGACAGAATCACAAATTATTAGTAGCATTCTGGGGGGGAAAAAGCCAAAGAAAACCAGTGATTCTGCTCAGCACTTTCCATTCTGCTGAAAATGTTCAAAAAGTAGTGAGAGGAAAACAAAAACAAAAACCTGTCATGGTCTTTGACTACAACACCCATATGGGAGGAGCTGACATCGGCGACAAAAACGTCTGTCACATCACTGCGGAGAGCCCAACCCACCGCTACTGGGTCAAGATTTTCTACAATCTTCTGGACATCGCCATCCTCAATGCCTAGGAAATCTACAGCCAAAATACAGATGAAGACAAGAAGATGGAGAAGCAGGACTTTTGTTGTTTCTATTGTGGAAAGTTTCTGTGCTGCCAGGGACCATCAACAGCAAGACCCTGTCAAGCCACGTGCCCCCCTTCACCGCCTTGATCGTTTGCCTGGAAAGGGGGAGAGGGACTGTGTTGTGTGCAGTGACAGACATGGTAGTGGGGGGGGGGGGGGGTAGGAAGAGATCAAGGCGCTGGTACCCTGGATGTGATGTTGGCTGCGATGAAAACTGCTGGCCCCATCTGGAGCACTACCCACATATACAACAACGTGGTTGGAAGCGGCGCCATGATCCAGATGCAGATGGTGGAGACAACTGACTGTTCATCTGGTTTGGCTGTGAGCAGACCCTGTGACTTCTCAGTGGTGAGCACTTGCATGTTATTGTCAGTCATTTACAGTAACCCAGACTAGGCTATGGAAAAACTAGACATCACAGAAGGTATGGGTGCGCTTTTATTGCAGCGTATATACATTGAACATTATATTGGCAAGTGTGAGCTTTTTGGAATGCTTACATGGTTTTCTTCAAATTGGTGTAGTTTTTATTGTCAGTGGCAGCTTTGTTTTTGAGAAAATGAGGTGGTTCCCCAGCAAATACTCTTTGACCTCATTTCAGTCAGCGGCCATTTTGAGTCAAATGATCACCACAGCAGCGCCACCACGATAAAAATTAATGTATACAGTTGTGTGCGAACATTTATAAGCTTCAAGAAAATGTATACTTTTTATATGATTTGTTCAGTAGTTCTCCTATAAATAGATTTCTTAATGTCACTGAACACACTGAAAACGCTGTGCCAATGGAACAAGTTACTAGTGTAACAAATAGGGGATAAAAGACAACAGTTAAAATCCATGCTCACTGTTAACCTTACAAGTCCATGTTCATATTGCTTAAAGCTCAACCAGCTACTAGAGCCATATCAGGGCTAACACCATGTCAAAAACGCCAAGTTAAGATAAAAGACAACAGTTAAAAGCCATGCTCACTGTTGACCTTACACGTTCATGGTCATATTGCTTAATGCCCAACCAGCTACTAGAGCCATATCAGGGCTAACACTACATCAAAAACAACTGGGTTAAGATAAAAGTCAACAGTTGAAAACCATGATCACTATTAACCTTGCAAATCTAAAACGCAATGAAAGAAAAACAGCCGTAGAATCATATCAAGTGAAATCTATTGATCTCTTATGAAAACTGGAAAATTGCATCAGGAGGGACGTTTCGGAAGAGGTTCTTTAAGGAGTCCACCGTGTAGTGCTTTTGTCTCACATTGTACAGGTCCCAGCAATCAAGGAGGAGGTGTCTGATGTTCAACGGCTCACCACAAGGTATACACCAAAGTGCTTCTTCACTTTTTAAAAGGAACGGATGAGTGTAGGATCTGTGATCCGTGTGTAACCTACATAACACCGTCGTTTTCTTACGGTTCCCTGCAGAACATAAGAGAATTTCTTTCAGGCTAGGGCGGATTAGGAAAAGTTCGTTACTTGTCTGATCATTCCAATCTTCCTACCACAGATTTCTAACGTAAATGTGTACTTTTGGTTTTACATCTGTATAAGCAATACTTGCAATTCTAAAATGCAATTTAAAAAATAAAAATATTCAGACGTCAAATATGTTGAAGAGGTAACAAAACTTTTTAGATACGTGTGTAACCTAGAACTTTCTGAAGGACAGAAAATACTCTTCAAATGCCCCTTCCCTTTCACTTTGCAATGCAGTTGCTAACCGTGAACAGCAAAGCCTCACGACGTTTCTTAAAGGCTGGTATCATGACCAGGAACCAGCCTTTTCAAGTCTGGGTCACAAACTGTCTGCACGTGTTGTGGAGTTTTTCAATGATAACACCTGTACCAGATCAATATACATACAATCAGTGGGGGCTGCAGTGTCTGTTCTTGGACTGGCAGTACCAGCATTTTCTAAAAGTTTTCGATCAGGAGTATAGCAAATGGTAAGGGAAATCGCCCATGGACAGGTAGTTGAGAGATCTCTATGAACGTTTGGCCCAAAGATACAACTATAACAGGTTGTATATTGAGGATTACTTAACAGATTTTAATTCATCTGTAATAAGTATTAAAAGAAATTATTGATTGAAGAAAATTGCTTATCAGTTAGATAGTTGGATAAATTAGTTGGACTCCTCTTTTCTCGGCAGCCATCTTCCAGCTCGCCTCGTACGCTCTGAGCAGCTAAGTATTTTTCGATTTCGCTACGCGATCGATCGATTGTCGTTGTTGTTTTTGTGTCTTGCCTATGTTTTCGTTTAAGGGAGAAACTTATGTGAAGCGATTGGGTGGCAAAGCGAGGGTTAAGAAGATTTCGTCCGCCGAATTCTCAAACCCACAAAGGGGTGGTTCCACCGGTGCACAAACCGCTCTCTCTTCAACTTCGTCTCTCCCTTTTACGTCTTCTCTCTTTCACACTATCGACAAGTCATCGCAACCCAGCTACGGTTCGGTTGCGGTGACCACGAGCCCTCAACTCAGCTCCGGCTCAGTTGAATTTTCGTCATTTTACGGCCCTCACACTGCCCGGCACGGTGATCGACTCAACTCCGGTTCTGTCGATTCTGTGCTCGCCCCCTTCGTACAGCTTAACTCCGGTTCTGCTGGTACTGTTTCAGCCTCCATGGCTGATGGGCGCATTGGGCATGGGTCTCCTTCGGGAGGCAAGATGGACTGTAATGTGAACGGAACCGGCTCACCCCCTGGTTCGCCAGGCGGGACACCCCCTGGTTCGCCAGGTGGGCCAAGGGAGACAACCCCACCCTTACGGGCGTCAGATCGTCGATCCGCCCCGGTTGTCTCCCTTCCTCCCCCACAGCCTGCTGCTGCACCCGCCACAACCTCTCTGTCCCATTCCGGACAGAGCACTTGGGCGCCTTGGCAACTACCAAGCGACCCATGGCGGGCTGCCACATCTCTGTCCCATTCCGGACAGAGCACTTGGGCGCCTTGGCACATGCCTAGCCGCCCCCAGCAGGCTGGCCCTTTGGGCACTGGGGACCGGGCCAGGCCCTACCCTTCATGGGGTCAGGGTCCTGATGCCCCTTGGGCTCAGCCCATGCCGCATCCCATGGCACCGCACATGGTACCGTGGCACCCATCCTTGGGATTTCCCCCGGCCTCGGCCACGGGATGCACGTGGTGGCCCGGCTTTATGCCCGGCGCCCCACCAGCGCAGGACTCACCCTGCCCAGCCCCCCCGGCACCACCCGTGTTGGACACAACACCGGGGCTGCCTCCTGGGGGCTCTGACCCGGGTCCCACAACCGTGGCACCCCGGTCAGACTCTCCGCAGACTCTCGCCCCCTCCATAGGCGGGCCAGAGGACTCGGACTCGGCCTCAGAGGATGAGGCCCCTGCCCACATGGCATTCTGCTTCCAGGATGCCATGGACCGGATGGCACAACTCACACCGGAGGCGGTGTCCACTGTGCCAGAGCCCAAGGCTCCCAAGCTTGGCTCGGCCGAGCGCCTTTTCAGCGCTCACCCTACCTCAGCCCCACGGGCCTCCTTGCTAAAACAGTCCGACATGGTGGCTGACTGCCTCAGGCAAGCCCAGGACACCGCCAAGGGGAAAGAGGCACAAGATTTCGTTCCAGGATCTGTGCCTGACTTCCCGGGAGCCTTGCCCTTCAGGAAATTCCTGAAGCCGGCACCGCTCCCCTTCCAGCGGAAGCCCTTCATGGCCCAAGGGCCTATCCCTGACGCTCCCCTCTCGCTCACACAGGAGAACCTCCTCCTTGTGAACGATCGCTCTCGGGCCCAGCCGCAGCATATCTCCATCACGGAGAAATGCTTGACGGAATGGGAGGAGAACGCGAGACGGGGGCTGGTGGCAACCTCCGCCCTGGACTCATTCTTGGGCGGCCTAGGGGAAGCCCTGAAGGACCCCAACCAGCAGTCCTTCACGCTCCGCCAGGCGCCTGACCAGGCAACCATCGTGGCCTTTATCCAGGCCATGGCGCAGGGGCTCAGATCCGTGGCCGAATCGCAAGCACGCACGTATCTGAACGCCGTCATGGCGAGGCGGGATGCCATTCTCGCGGCATCCTCGGTTGCCACCTCACCGTCGGCAAGGGCCTCCTTGCGCGCGGTGCCCGTCCAGCCGGGCTCCCTCTTCGGGAACCATGTTCAGGCCGTCCTGAAGCACCAGGCGGACATAAAAAGGGACCTCGCCCTCCATTCGAGGCCCTCTCGCCCTGCCGTGAAGCGCCCGGCTCCAGCGGCCTACCCGCCAAACAGGCCCACCCACACCAAGTTTCGGGCCGATCCCAGGCCCCAAGGGCACAGGAGACCGCAACAGCATTCGGGCAGGCCGGTGGCCCGGCCTAAGGCCCGCAGGCCGGCTCCCTCTCAGCCGGCCAACCCCCAATGACTCACCCCCGGCCTGAGGCCATCACCCCCCACGGGCGATCCTGTGGGCAGTCTCTCCAGACACATCGACGCGTGGGAGAGGCTGCCCGCCAGCCCGTGGGCCCTGCGGGTGATCAGGTCGGGGTTCCGCCTTCCTTGGGGCCCAAGGAAGGCTCCTCTCACGCTCTCTCCCCCTGCTTTCGCACTTCCTCAAGATCGCTCGGCCTCGCAGGCCCTGGATCAGGAGGTTCTTTCAGCCATCTTCCAGCTTGCCTCGTACGCTCTGAGCAGCTAAGTATTTTTCGATTTCGCTACGCGATCGATCGATTGTCGTTGTTGTTTTTGTGTCTTGCCTATGTTTTCGTTTAAGGGAGAAACTTATGTGAAACGATTGGGTGGCAAAGCGAGGGTTAAGAAGATTTCGTCCGCCGAATTCTCAAACCCACAAAGCGGTGGTTCGACCGGTGCAAAACCCGCTCTCTCTTCAACTTTGTCTCTCCCTTCTACGTCTTCTCTCTCTCACTCTATCGACAAGTCATCGCAACTCAGCTACGGTTCTGTTGCGGTGACCACGAGCCCTCAACTCAGCTGCGGCTCAGTTGACTTTTCATCATTTTGCGGCCTTCACACTGCCCATCACGGTTATCGACTCAACTGCGGTTCTGTCGATTCTGTGCTCGCCCCCTTCGTACAGCTTAACTCCGGTTCTGCTGATACTGTTTCAGCCCCTATGGCTGAAGGGCGAATTGGGTATGGGTCTCCTTCGGGAGGCAGGAAGGCCAGCACTTTGACTGAAACTGGCTCACCTCCTGGTTCGCCAGGTGGGACACTCCCTGGTTCGCCAGGTGGGACACCCCCTGGTTCGCCAGGTGGGCCAAGGGAGACAACCCCCCCTTTACGGGCGTCAGATCGTCGATCCGCCCCGGTTGTCTCCCTTCCTCCCCCGCAGCCTGCTGCTGCCCCCGCCCCAACCTCTCTGTCCCATTCCGGACAGAGCACTTGGGCGCCTTGGCAACTACCAAGCGACCCACGGCGGGCTGGCACATCTCTGTCCCATTCCGGACAGAGCACTTGGGCGCCTTGGCACATGCCAAGCAGCCCCCCGCAGGCTGGCCCTTTGGGCACTGGGGATACCCCGACCCACGGGGACCATTACCAGTGGGCCAGGCCCTCCCCTTCATGGGGTCAGGGTCCTGGTACCTCTTGGGCTCAGCCCATGCCGCATCCCATGGTACCATACATGGCACCATGGTACCCAACATGTGGTGGCCCAGCTTTATGCCTGGTGCCCCATCGGCGCAGGCCTCATCCTCGCCAGTCCCTCTGGCACCCCCGGTGTCGGATTCCCCCCCAGGGGTACCTCCTGGGGGCTGGGACCTGGGTCCCACCGGCGTGGCACCCCAGTCAGACACTCCGCAGACTCTCGCCCCCTCTATAGGCGGGCCAGAGGACACGGACTCTGGCTCAGAGGATGAGGCCCCTGCCCACACGGCCTTCTGCTTCCCAGAGGCCATGGACCGGCTGGCAAGCCACACGCCGGAGGCGGTGTCCACAGTGCCAGAACCCAAGGCTCCCAAGCCTTGCTCGGCCGAGCGCCTTTTCAGCGCTCACCCTACCTCAGTCCCACGTGCCTCTTTTCTCAAAGAGTCCGACATGGTGGCTGACAGCCTAAAGAGAGTCCAGGACACCGCCAGGGGAAAAGAGGCACAGGATTTCATCCCTGGATCCGTGCCTGACTTCCCGGGAGCCATGCCCCTCAGGAAATTCCTGAAGCCGGCCCCGCTCCCCTTCCAACAGAAGCCCTTCATGGCCCATGAGGCCATCCCTGAGGCTCCCCTCTCCCTCACACAGGAGGACCTCCTCCTTGTCAATGATCCGTCTTGGACCCAGCGCAGCACATCTCCCTCATGGAGAGATGCTTGGCGGAATGGGAGGAGAACGCGAGACGGGGGCTGGTGGCAACCTCCGCCATGGACTCCTTCTTGGGCGGCCTGGCGGCAGCCCTTAAGGACCCAGACCACGAGTCATTCGCGGTACGCCAGGCGCCTGACTCTGTCACCATCGTGGCCTTTATCCAGGCCATGGCAGAGGGGCTCAAATGCTCCACAGAGGCCTTGGCCCAGACGTACCTCAACACTGTCAAGGCGAGGCGGGATGCCATTCTCGCGGCATCCTCGGTCGCTAGCTCACCGTCAGCCAAGGCCTCCTTGCGCGCGGTACCCATTCATCCGGGTTCCCTCTTCGGGAGCCACGTTCAAGCCATCCTGAAGCACCAGGCTGACATCAAAAGGGACCTCGCCCTCCATTAGAGACCCTCTCGCCCTGCAGCAAAGCGCCCGGCTCCAGCAGCCTACCCATCCCATGGGCCCACTCAGGCGAAGTTTCGCGGCTCTTCCAGGCCCCAAGGGCACAGGAAGAGGCAACAGCACTCGGGCCGGCCGGTTCCCCGGCCTAAGGCCCGCAGGCCGGCTCCTTCTCAGCCAGCCAACTCCCAATGACTCACCCCAGCCTGAGGCCATCACCCCCCATGGGAGATCCTGTGGGCAGTCTCTCCCGACACATCCATGCGTGGGAGAGGCTGCCGCCACCCGTGGGCCTGCGGTGATAGGTCGGGGTTCCGCCTTCCTTGGGCCCAAGGAAGGCCCCTCTCCCCCTGCTTTTGCACTTCCTCGAGATTGCTTGGCCTTGCAGGCCCTGGATCAGGAGGTTCTTTCGATGCTAGCCAAAGGGGCCACGAAGGAGGTTTCCTCCAGTGCGTCCCCGGGATTCTATGGCCGCATCTTTGTGGTCCCAAAACTTCGGGGGGCTGGAGGCCCGTCCTGGACCTCTCCCCCCTAAACCGGTTCCTCCGCGTCCTCCATTTCCATATGGAAACCCCTATGTCCATCCGCGATGCCTTGCACCCAGACGACTGGGGGATATCCATCGACCTCAAGGATGCATACTTCCACCTCCTTATTCACCCCAGGGACAGGAAGTACCTCAGATTCGTCTGGAGGAACCGGATCTTCCAATTCAGGGCCCTGCCCTTCGGTCTGGCACCTGCCCCTTGGCTGTTCACGAAGGTGGCGAGGGAACTGTGCATGCATGTTCGGGGGAAGGGTATCCGCCTCAAGGCCTATCTAGATGATTGGCTTCTACTTGCCTCCTCCAAGGAACAGTGTGCACAACAAGCATCCCAGGTCCTGCGACTCTGTCACAACCTGGGCTTTTGTTTGCAACGAGGAGAAGTCGGACCTCACTCCCTCCAAACAGTTCCAGTTCCTGGGCATGTCCTTCGACACATCCAAGTGGAGGGTGACCCCGACTCTCCAGCGCTTACTGCGCCTTCAGGGCCTCCTAGCCCAACTGCTCCCTCAACCTCATGCCCCGGCCAGGAAACTGGCCTCCCTACTGGGCCTTATGGAGTCGCTGGCACCCCTAGTGCCACTGGGTCGTCTCCTCAAGCGGCAATTCCAACGCGGATTCCGGAAGCGTTGGTCACAGTCGCTTCAGCCTTCCGGTCCACCTGGGTCCTTGGTTCAAATCATCGGTGCTCCCAGTCATGCCTAGCCCAGGGAGTCCCTATCACACTGCCCCCTCCTTAGGAGGACTTGTTCACGGACACGTCCACCTCCGGATGGGGAGCCCATGTGGGCACGCTGACAGCAGCAGGTCGGTGGTCAACCGAACTCATGCCCTGCCACATCAACATGTTGGAACTGGAGGCAGTTTTTCAGGCACTCAGGGAGTTTCTCCCCTTTCTGAGGGGAAAACATGTCCGTATCAACACGGACAACACCACAGTAGCTTGTTACATCAACAAGCAAGGGGGCGCCCGCTCCCACTCCCTGTCTCGGAGAGCGGAACAACTCCTCCTCTGGTGCGAGGAACACTCGATTCGGCTCTCAGCAAAGCATGTCCTGGGAAAGATCAACATACTTGCGGACTCTCTCAGCAGATCCCACATGGTTCTTCCCTCGGAATGGACACTGGTCCATGCAGTCCTGGAGCCAGTATGGGCAGCATGGTTCAAACCACACGTGGACCTCTTTGCCACCAGGTTCAATCACCGCCTCCCTTTGTACGTCTCTCCAGTTCCGGACCCAGTGGCCTGGGCCGTAGATGCCCTATCCATTCCATGGTCGAACCTCATTGGCTATGCCTTCCCCCCGTTCCCCATTCTGGGGAAAGTACTGCGGAAGGCCAGGGAGGACTCAGCGACATTGATCCTTGTCGCACCCAGATGGCCAGCCCAAGCCATGTGCCGCCGCTAAAACTCGCGGTGTCGGGTCGCTCCCTCCTTCAACCCAGGTCAGGCATTCCGCACGGCAATCCAGAGGTTCTAAACCTTCATGCCTGGATGCTATGCGGGATTTGATATCTTCATTAGGCTTGTCCCCAGCCGTAATCGGCCTTGTGCAGCAAGATCACAGGCCGGGCACACAGGGGGTGTATAATGCCCACTGGAACGGCTGGCTCTCTTGGTGCACCTCAAATGCGGTGTCACCCCACTCACCCTCTCACTTGCAGTTGGCCAACTACCTCGGCTTTCTGTCAACCAAGAAAAAGCTTTCGTCCTCCTCAGTGAAGGTTCACAGGGCGGCCATCTGCACCACCATCAGTCAGTTGGGTGGTCCGTCCTTTGCGGACGATCCCCTATTGCGGGATCTTGTCAGAGGGGCTTCTCTCCAGGAAGCCAGAACCCCCCGCCGAACCCCAGCGTGGGATCTCTTTCTCGTCCTCTCATCCCTGAGACTCCCCCCTTACGAGCCCATCAGGGAGTGTTCTCTCAAGTTCCTCTCCTTCAAGACGGCCTTTCTCGTCTCTCTCGCGTCGGGGAGGCGCTGCAGCGAAGTGCACGCCCTTAGTGGTCTCCCCGGAGATGTTGCTTTCGAACCTGATGGCTCGATGTCTCTCCGCCTACTCCCTGAATTCTTAGCCAAGAACCAGTCGCCAGGTTCTCCCTCGCCGACCATCCCCATCCATCCCCTCACGTCTATCCTCGCTCCGGACGACGCGGATCGCACGCTCTGCCCTGTTCGCGTCCTGCGAGCGTACAGAAAGCGGACGAAATCTTCTTGCCAGCAGCAGCGCCATCTTTTTCTCTCTTACAACGAAAACTATAGAAAGGACATTAGACGCACGCCCATCTCTCGATGGCTGAGGGAAGTCATCAAGGCTGCGTATGCGAGGTCGAGCTAGAGCTAGCTGTCTTCTCCCCAAGGCCCCATGAGATCAGAGCATGGGCTTCTTCGCTGGCAGTCACCCACAATGCCAGCATCCAGAGCGTCCTAGACGCCGCGTACTGGCGTTTCCCAGGCACGTTCATTCAGTCTCCCGTCTGCGCGAAGACGGATCCAGGGGTATCGCTTACGCTGTGGTGGCCCAACACCCCATCTCAGCCACATGCCCTGACTCCTACCATTCCTCCAGGCGTTAACCAGGTAAGCCCTTCATCCGGGTAGTGCTATTCTGCATTTGTGAGCCACGGTATAGTATGTGTAATTAAAAGGAAATTTTCCTTCTAAAATTACGTTTAATCTAACATACTTACCGTGGCTCACGCAGAGTCCCTCCCGTCCTCCCCGCCTTCCTGGTTCCTTCTTTCTATCCATAGTCAGGGTCTAGGTCTCATCGAAAAGAGGAAGAGCACATGCGCATCGCAAGACATGGATACTGTCAGAGTTACTGTCCCTTCGGACTTTATTGTTACGAGGCAGAATTGGGAAACCGCTGCCGCTTATTGCATTTGTGAGCCACGGTAAGTATGTTAGATTAAACGTAATTTTAGAAGGAAAAATTTCCTTTTCAATAGTTCCAAAGAGGAATGACCTCGATCTATGCTAGAGAACAGGCAGGGTCATCTACCTCGGGGAACAAAACAAAGCAAAAGACAAACAAAAAAAGAACTTTAACGTGATTTAAGGATTGTTGTTGTTGTTATTGTTGTTCAAAGCCCAACCAACTGCATAGAGTCATATCAGGGCTTTAATTGTTTCAATGCATACAAAACTGCAGCAACAGGTAAAAAAAGAGAAAATTTAGTACACAGAAAGAATAATATAAGCTATATATGTGTGAAAACCGTGCACCAGCTGAAGTGAGGGATTTGCAAGTCAGTCAACAAGACCCGGTACAATCTCTCAGGTCGGGATCACTGCTGTTTGTGAAATACCAGTCCAGCAAGGTAGTTTACATGATAACTACCATGCATAATGAATCCATGCAGCAAGTGGTTCGAAGAGGTGGGCAGCGGGTTTCTAAACCCACCTGTGTGGTTGCGTACAACTCGAAAATGGGCGCAGTCGACAAGGCAGACCAGATGCTGCAACCATACGACGCGACACGCAAAACCACCAAGTGGTACAAGAAAGTCATGATCCACCTCCTTCAGGTAGCCCTGCTGAATGCCTACCAAGTGTTCAGGAAGGACAGGCAAAGCAACATGGACTTCCTCACCTTTCAGTGTGAAGTCATCAGTGAGCTGCTTTACACTGACAACCCGGCACCACAACCGGATCTCCTCCGCAGCGAAGATATCGCCCGACTGACGGAGCGCCACTTCCTAGTCGGAGCGCCACTTCCTAGTCAGCATCTCGGAGGCTGTAGGAAAGCGGTCCTCAGGCAGAAAATGCAAAGTCTGCACAAAACAGGGCAGGAGGAAGGAGAGCAGCTACTTGTGTGGACAGTGTCCTTCGAAGCCGGCTCTATGCATCACGCCATGTTTTCAGGTGTACCACACCAAGAAGAACTTTTAGGTGATGACAGCTGCCTGCTGATGTATATTTTGTGTGTGTATGTGTGTGTGTGTGTATTTCTAGTGTAATTGTTTTTCCAAATAATGTAGAACTTTGCAAAAAGAGGCCAAGAAATGATTGTGTAAAGGTTACTATAACAGGCTATATATTGAGGATTACTTCACAGATTTTCATTCATTTGTAATAAGTATTATAAGAAATTATTGATTGAAGAAAATTCCTAATGGGTGAGATAGTTGGATAGATTAATTGGACTTTTAAGTACATAAATGACATAAAGAAGAGAAAAGCAAGGGCTTCATTTACAAAAACTGTTCAAACTGTTCAATGATTCCAAACAGGAATGACCTCAATCTATGCCAGAGAAAAGGCGGGGTTATCTACCTTGGGGAACAAAACAAAGTAAAAGACAAACAAAAAAGAACTTTTAAGTGATTTAAGGATTGTTATTATCATTATTGTTGTTCAAAGCCCAACCAACTGCATAGAGTCATATCAGGGCTTTAATTGTTTCAATGCGTACAAAACTGCAACAGGTAAAAAAAAGAGAAAATTTAGTACACAGAAAGAATAACATAAGCCATATGTGTGTAACAGAGTGCCTTCCTGTGTTACGATCTTTCCCATTTACCGACAACACTCAAAGGCAACACCATGTAGTGTGCTTGCCTAGATCAAAAATGCTTTGCGTTCTCTCGGCCAAATTATACTGTTATCTTACAGCCTCAATCTGTACCCATAGCTATGCACTGAACATCCCAAAGATCTAACCAATATATGACGCATATAACACACTGCTAGATAATGAGCAGATTTACATTGTGTACATGTACTCTAAAAGCTGGGCCTACAAATTCTGTCATCATTATGGTCCCAATCTTCAGTCTGCCACACGTTGTAGTCCTACAGAGCCTAGAGGGGACCGTTGTTGATTTATGCCGCCTTCAGCACATTGTAAAACAAACGCTGTGTAATAGCCAGTACGTAGCTGGCGGGAACACACAATGACCGCAGGGTGTGTTGCAGCTGTACAGAGCCCAGGATGGACTGTCTCTGTCCCACACCACCCTTTGGTATTTGCTGCGTAATAGCGAGTACATAGCCGTCCACGAAACTGCTGGACGGTGACTGGTGTACCAGTTGTGTGTACCGAAGCGCTGTGTTAAAAGTACACACCAAGTGTTGATTGTGTAGGTGAGAACAACCAATAAGACCTTGTCATCTGAAAAGTTTGAAAGTATGACCATCATGCTTTGTTCCCAGAGTATAAATTAACAAGGCGCATCATCAAAGGAGTGCCCATGGAGGACAATGCCAACACACTGCTTCGAGACGACATAGAAGCCCAAGGCCTCTCCGTTGAGTCAATTCAACGACTTTTGATTTTACATCTGTATAAGCAATACAGAGTTTGCATCATCACTGTTTGCAAGAGCAGAAGACAGTTAAAGGCTAAAAGAATATTGAAGCAATCCAAATTCACCATGCCAAGACAACGGAATCAGGCATGGCGCGCGCCTCTAAGAATCTGCCGGCTCTATGGTAACCGAGAGCCAGAGGAGGAAGACAGAGCGGTCTACCAGTTAAAACCCACTGGGGACAGACAGTAGAAAACTCGTAAACCTATGAGACTTCACCTGTGGTGATTAGGGTGGAACGTCTGGCACTTCAAGCTGTGAGGACTAGTATGGAAGAAGAACTGAAGAGGAAGAGAAGACTCGTTGGTCTGTTTTGGGGAACAACCAATAAGACCTTGTCATCTGAAAAGTTTGAAAGTATGACCATCATGCTTTGTTCCCAGAGTATAAATTAACAAGGCGCATCATCAAAGGAGTGCCCATGGAGGACAATGCCAACACACTGCGTCGAGATGACCTAGAAGCCCAAGGCCTCTCCATTGAGTCAATTCAACGACTTTTGATTTTACATCTGTATAAGCAATACAGAGTTTGCATCATCACTGTTTGCAAGAGCAGAAGACAGTTAAAACCTCTTCTCTGCTTGGAACGAGTAACGCTCGTAGTAAAAACCGAAATTCACCACGCCCGTATACGAGTGCCACTCGTAGTAAACTCATCACGGAATGCGAGCAAATCTACACAAGAGATGACTGCGTAAAATGTTTCCAACTCTGTTGCTGATGTCAGCGAAGAGCCCCATATCCTTCACGTCACCAGTAACTGACCACAGGATATGCAAATCGCGAGTTGAGAGGTTAGAGTGATTAGCGAATTCAAGATGGCAGCGAGACCCAGCACATCGTCGGCTCGACCTGTTTTCAAGCGGTACACTGCGCTTGATGTGTTGGATGAGATATTCAACGATCAAGACAGTGGAGAAGAAGACCTGGGAGGATTGGATCCTGACATCAGTGATGAGGAGGAGACGGATGGGAACCAGCACCATCCACTTTTATCGGAGATAGGTGCTGGTGATGACGTGGATCCTTCGTTCGCTCCCAGTGAAAGCAGTGAGCCGAGCGAGGAAACCAGTGCTAGCGAGGGTGAAGAAGAGGGAATGGGGGATCCTCTACCATCAACAAGCACTGCACCCCTCCTGTCAGGAGGGGACGGGGTCGTGGACGTGGTAGGGGGTCTGGACGACGGCGAGGGTTCCGTGGAAGCGGCAGGGGGCGTGGCGTGAGGCGTGGTCAGCAACAGCTAGTTACAGAATGGCGAGAAGCTGATGCACAGCACCCCAACCCTGGTGTAGTTTTCACTGGAAATCCGGGGTTGAAGGTCAGCTGTGCTAATTTTAGGCCGGTTGACTATTTAGAATTATTTTTTTCTGACCTAGTCAACCATCTCGTCATTCAGACAAACCTGTATGCTGACCAGTTTCTCGAGGCACACCCCAATCTTCCACAGTTTTCCAGGGCCAACAAGTGGGAGAAAGTGGATGGTGCAGAAATGAGGAAGTTTCTGGGCCTGGTTCTGCTGATGGGCATTGCGCGGCTACCTTCAATTGAACTGTACTGGTCTAAGAAGGTGCTGTACAGAATTCCAGTCTTCAGCTCCATCATGACAAGAAACCGGTTCCAGGCAAGTAGCTCTATTTTTTTTTTCTTTTCTTTTTTTCACTACTTGATTCTTCATCCCTCCACTATTCATTTTTGTGTGTGTGTGTGTGTGTGTGTGTGTGTGTGTGTGTGTGTGTGTGTGTGTGTGTGTGTGTGTGTGTGTGTGTGTGTGTGTGGTATTTTTATATATTCAAGTGTGTGTGATACTGTCAGTGTGTGCTTGTGTAAATGTGTGTGTGTGTGTGGTGTGTGTGTGTGTGTGTGTGTGTGTGTATGTGTAGGCTGTGTGTGTGTGTGTGCACGTGTGTGTGTGTGTGTGTGTGTGTGTGTGTGTGTGTGCGCATGTGCGTGTGTGTGTGTGTGAGTGCACATGTGTACATACGCATTATTTATTTCTGTTTGCAAGTTTTCCATACAAGTTTGCTGATTTTGTAAAACACAAAAGCACTTTTTTGGTACACCAGTGTGGTGTTTTTATATTCATGTGTGTGTGATACTGTCAGTGTGTGCTTGTGTGAATGTGTGTGTGTGTGTGTGAATGTGTGTGTGTGTGTGTGTGTGTGTGTGTGTGTGTGTGTGTGCGCGCGCGCATGTGTGTGCATAAGCATTATTTATTTTCTGTGTGTAAGTTTTCCATGCAAGTTTGTTCATTTTGTAAAAGACAAAAACACTTTTTTATACCAGTGTGGGTTTTATATATTCAAGTGTTATACGTCAGGGGCTTGTGAGTGTGTGTGGTGTAGGCTGTGTGGTTACTGTTGTGTGTGTGTGTGTTTGTGTGTGGTGTGTGTGGTGTGTGTGTGTGTGCCATTGTGGTCTGCTACTATCTTGAAGTTACTCTTATTTCAGATTCTTCTCAGTTTCTGCACTTCAACAACAATGCAGCCATGCCAGCGCCAGGTGATCCAGCGTACGACCGGCTCTATAAGATCCGTCCTATTCTGGATCATCTGCATGAGAAGTTCCAGGAGGTGTATGAGCCCCGCAAGCGTATGTGTTGATGAAAGTCTACTTCTTTGGAAGGGTAGACTGATATTTCGTCAATACATACCGTTGAAACGTGCCCGGTTTGGCATCAAAATCTACCTGTGCTGTGAGTCTGACGGCGGTGTCAAGGAAGTGGTGGCTACTGCTACCGCTTCAAGGTGTATGCTGGAAAGGAGGACCCCATCAATGAGGTGCAGCCTGTCCTAGAGTCCGTGAATGCAGACAACCCAACTCTCTCGGCCAGCGAGAAGATGGTGCTGTACTTGGTAGCCCCTCTCCTGGAAAAGGGCTACCATGTCTACACGGACAACTGGTACAGTAGTCTGCGGCTGTACCTCTACCTCCTGGAAAGGAACACCTTGGCCTGCGGCACCATCCGGGAGAACCGGGGTATTCCAGAGGAGCTACGTGGTGTGAAGCTGGACCCCGGATCATCAGCTGCTCTTGTGGTGACAACAAGATCGTCGCCACAAAGTACCACAGCACAAAAGTGGTGCACCTGCTGTCCTCTGTGCATGGCCACACTGAGGCACCCATTCCACACCGGGGACGACGGGTGTCAACATGCGTCCGTCCGTTTCATCAAATTACAACAGGAATATGGGTGGAGTCGACAAACAAGATCAGCTGCTTCACCCATATGACTGCTCCCGTAAGTCGATGAAATGGACAAAAAACTGTTTTTTCATTTTCTGCAGGTTGCAGCCTGCAATGCATTCATCTTGCAAAAGTCAAGAGTGATGACTCCTGTAACACTTTCCTAAGTTTTTTGGAGAGTGTCATCACCTCTTGGATTTGGCCAGATCAGGTGCCAGCTGTGGAAGAGGGAAAAACAGATGACGAGGTGAGGGTGGGTGCACACCACTTTTTGTTTCCACTGCCACCGACACCAAACAAATCTAACCCCACCAAGCCATGTCGGGTCTGCACAAAAAAGATAAAAGTGCGGAAGGAATCCCGCTACCACTGCCCCTCCTGCCCATCCAAGCCTGGATTGTGCTTAGGCCAATGTTTCAAGGACTACCACACCAAGTTTGTGTATTGGCACTTCAACAACAATGCAGCCATGCCAGCACCAGGTGATCCAGCGTACGACCGGCTCTATAAGATCCGTCCTATTCTGGATCATCTGCATGAGAAGTTCCAGGAGGTGTATGAGCCCCGGCAAGCGGTATGTGTTGATGAAAGTCTACTTCTTTGGAAGGGTAGACTGATATTTCGTCAATACATACCGTTGAAACGTGCCCGGTTTGGCATCAAAATCTACCTGTGCTGTGAGTCTGACGGCGGTGTCAAGGGAAGTGGTGGCTACTGCTACCGCTTCAAGGTGTATGCTGGAAAGGAGGACCCCATCAATGAGGTGCAGCCTGTCCTAGAGTCCATGAATGCAGACAACCCAACTCTCTCGGCCAGCGAGAAGATGGTGCTGTACTTGGTAGCCCCTCTCCTGGAAAAGGGCTACCATGTCTACACGGACAACTGGTACAGTAGTCTGCGGCTGTACCTCTACCTCCTGGAAAGGAACACCTTGGCCTGCGGCACCGTCCGGAGAACCGGGTATTCCAGAGGAGCTACGTGGTGTGAAGCTGGACCCCGGATCATCAGCTGCTCTTTGTGGTGACAACAAGATCGTCGCCACAAAGTACCACAGCACAAAAGTGGTGCACCTGCTGTCCTCTGTGCATGGCCACACTGAGGCACCCATTCCACACCGGGGACGACGGGGTGTCAACATGCGTCCGTCCGTTTCATCAAATTACAACAGGAATATGGGTGGAGTCGACAAACAAGATCAGCTGCTTCACCCATATGACTGCTCCCGTAAGTCGATGAAATGGACAAAAAAACTGTTTTTTTTCCATTTTCTGCAGGTTGCAGCCTGCAATGCATTCATCTTGCAAAAGTCAAGAGGTGATGACTCCTGTAACACTTTCCTAAGTTTTTTGAGAGTGTCATCACCTCTTGGATTTGGCCAGATCAGTGCCAGCTGTGGAAGAGGGAAAAACAGATGACGAGGTGAGGGTGGGTGCACACCACTTTTTGTTTCCACTGCCACCGACACTAAACAAATCTAACCCCACCAAGCCATGTCGGGTCTGCACAAAAAAGATAAAAGTGCGGAAGGAATCCCGCTACCACTGCCCCTCCTGCCCATCCAAGCCTGGATTGTGCTTAGGCCAATGTTTCAAGGACTACCACACCAAGTTTGTGTATTGGCACTTCAACAACAATGCAGCCATGCCAGCCCAGGTGATCCAGCATACGACCGGCTCTATAAGATCCGTCCTATTCTGGATCATCTGCATGAGAAGTTCCAGGAGGTGTATGAGCCCCGGCAAGCGGTATGTGTTGATGAAAGTCTACTTCTTTGGAAGGGTAGACTGATATTTCGTCAATACATACCGTTGAAACGTGCCCGGTTTGGCATCAAAATCTACCTGTGCTGTGAGTCTGACGGCGGTGTCAAGGGAAGTGGTGGCTACTGCTACCGCTTCAAGGTGTATGCTGGAAAGGAGGACCCCATCAATGAGGTGCAGCCTGTCCTAGAGTCCATGAATGCAGACAACCCAACTCTCTCGGCCAGCGAGAAGATGGTGCTGTACTTGGTAGCCCCTCTCCTGGAAAAGGGCTACCATGTCTACACGGACAACTGGTACAGTAGTCTGCGGCTGTACCTCACCGTCCTGGAAAGGAACACCTTGGCCTGCGGCACCGTCCGGGAGAACCGGGGTATTCCAGAGGAGCTACGTGGTGTGAAGCTGGACCCCGGATCATCAGCTGCTCTTTGTGGTGACAACAAGATCGTCGCCACAAAGTACCACAGCACAAAGTGGTGCACCCTGCTGTCCCTGTGCATGGCCACCACTGAGGCACCCATTCCACACCGGGGACGACGGGTGTCAACATGCGTCCGTCCGTTTCATCAAATACAACAGGAATATGGTGGAGTCGACAAACAAGATCAGCTGCTTCACCCTATGACTGCTCCCGTAAGTCGATGAAATGGACAAAAAAACTGTTTTTTCCATTTTCTGCAGGTTGCAGCCTGCAATGCATTCATCTTGCAAAAGTCAAGAGGTGATGACTCCTGTAACACTTTCCTAAGTTTTTTGGAGAGTGTCATCACCTCTTGGATTTGGCCGATCAGGTGCCAGCTGTGGAAGAGGGAAAAACAGATGACGAGGTGAGGGTGGGTGCACACCACTTTTTGTTTCCACTGCCACCGACACTAAACAAATCTAACCCCACCAAGCCATGTCGGGTCTGCACAAAAAAGATAAAAGTGCGGAAGGAATCCCGCTACCACTGCCCCTCCTGCCCATCCAAGCCTGGATTGTGCTTAGGCCAATGTTTCAAGGACTACCACACCAAGTTTGTGTATTGGCACTTCAACAACAATGCAGCCATGCCAGCGCCAGGTGATCCAGCATACGACCGGCTCTATAAGATCCGTCCTATTCTGGATCATCTGCATGAGAAGTTCCAGGAGGTGTATGAGCCCCGGCAAGCGGTATGTGTTGATGAAAGTCTACTTCTTTGGAAGGGTAGACTGATATTTCGTCAATACATACCGTTGAAACGTGCCCGGTTTGGCATCAAAATCTACCTGTGCTGTGAGTCTGACGGCGGTGTCAAGGGAAGTGGTGGCTACTGCTACCGCTTCAAGGTGTATGCTGGAAAGGAGGACCCCATCAATGAGGTGCAGCCTGTCCTAGAGTCCATGAATGCAGACAACCCAACTCTCTCGGCCAGCGAGAAGATGGTGCTGTACTTGGTAGCCCCTCTCCTGGAAAAGGGCTACCATGTCTACACGGACAACTGGTACAGTAGTCTGCGGCTGTACCTCTACCTCCTGGAAAGGAACACCTTGGCCTGCGGCACCGTCCGGGAGAACCGGGGTATTCCAGAGGAGCTACGTGGTGTGAAGCTGGACCCCGGATCATCAGCTGCTCTTTGTGGTGACAACAAGATCGTCGCCACAAAGTACCACAGCACAAAAGTGGTGCACCTGCTGTCCTCTGTGCATGGCCACACTGAGGCACCCATTCCACACCGGGGACGACGGGGTGTCAACATGCGTCCGTCCGTTTCATCAAATTACAACAGGAATATGGGTGGAGTCGACAAACAAGATCAGCTGCTTCACCCATATGACTGCTCCCGTAAGTCGATGAAATGGACAAAAAAACTGTTTTTTCCATTTTCTGCAGGTTGCAGCCTGCAATGCATTCATCTTGCAAAAGTCAAGAGGTGATGACTCCTGTAACACTTTCCTAAGTTTTTTGGAGAGTGTCATCACCTCTTGGATTTGGCCAGATCAGGTGCCAGCTGTGGAAGAGGGAAAAACAGATGACGAGGTGAGGGTGGGTGCACACCACTTTTTGTTTCCACTGCCACCGACACTAAACAAATCTAACCCCACCAAGCCATGTCGGGTCTGCACAAAAAAGATAAAAGTGCGGAAGGAATCCCGCTACCACTGCCCCTCCTGCCCATCCAAGCCTGGATTGTGCTTAGGCCAATGTTTCAAGGACTACCACACCAAGTTTGTGTATTGGCACTCAACAACAATGCAGCCATGCCAGCGCCAGGTGATCCAGCATACGACCGGCTCTATAAGATCCGTCCTATTCTGGATCATCTGCATGAAAGTTCCAGAGGTGTATGACCCCGGCAGCGGTTGTTTATGAAGTCTACTTCTTTGAGGGTAACTGATATTCGTCAATACATACCGTTGAAACGTGCCGGTTTGCATCAAAATCTACCTGTGTGTGATTGACGCGGTTCAGGAATGGTGGCTACTGCTACGCTTCAAGGTGTATGCTGGAAAGGAGGACCATCAATGAGTGCAGCCTGTCCAGAGTCCATGAATGCAGACAACCCAACTCCTCGCACGAGAGATGGTCTGTATTGGTACCCTCCCTGAAAAGGGCTACCATGTCTACACGGACAACTGGTACAGTAGTCTGCGCGTACCTCTACCCTGGAAGGAACACTTGCTGCGGCACCGTCGGGAGAACCGGTATTCCAGAGGAGCTACGTGTGTGAAGTGACCCCGGATCATCAGTGCTCTTTGTGTGACAACAAGATCGTCGCCACAAAGTACCACAGCACAAAGTGGTGCACCTGCTGTCCTCTGTGCATGGCCACACTGAGGCACCATTCACACCGGGGACGACGGTGTCAACATGCGTCCGTCGTTCATCAAATACAACAGGAATATGGGTGGAGTCGACAAACAAATCACTGCTTCACCCATATGACTGCTCCGTAAGTCGATGAAAGGACAAAAAAACTGTTTTACCATTTTCTGCAGGTTGCAGCCTGCAATGCATTCATCTTGCAAAGTAAGAGGTGAGACTCCTGTAACACTTTCTAAGTTTTTTGGAGAGTGTCATCACCTCTGGATTGGCCAGATCAGGTGCCAGCTGTGGAAGAGGGAAAACAGATGACGAGGTGAGGGTGGTGCACACACTTTGTTTCCACTGCCCGACACCAAACAAATCTAACCCCACCAAGCCATGCGGCTGCACAAAAAGATAAAGTGCGGAGGAATCCGCTACACTGCCTCCTGCCATCCAAGCCTGATTGTGCTTAGGCCAATGTTTCAAGGACTACCACACCAGTTTGTTATTGGCAGAGGTGTTCTGTGTTAGTTTTTTTTTTCCCTCATTATATATTTTCATTTTTTCTGCTTTTTGTGTTTTGTTTTGGTCTTAGTTTCCATTCACAGTGCATTTTTTCCTCACCTGTGGTGTGTTCACCGTTGTGAACGCTGTGACAAGACTGTGTGCCATCAGTGAAAGAAGACAAGTGAGTATAGAATGATCCCCTTGTGTTTCTTGACCACATTGGACAGACAAAAATGAACACCATCCCAAAGTTATGAAGTAACGAATGTAGACACCTGAGGATTATGTCCAGCGCAAGTGCTGGATTCCTATAGAACAGTATGGCAGTAATGTAGTACATAGTTCAGAAACACTAACACAGTTCCCACAGTGTTTGTTGATAACAAATGGACAACAAGTGTGTGTGTATGTGGGGGAGGGTCTTCTTTGAACAGACAATGTTTTTTTTTCTTCAGACTTTTTTCCCATAGTTGTCATTTGAAATTTACCAATATTATATATTATACTATAACAATTTGGACCATACTGTGTACTTACAGTGATGTTGAGTAAACACTAACAGAAGTTTTTGTCAGTGTTTTACAGGTTTTATGTGTTGTAACATGTGTATGTTTTTAGAAACTTTTATTTTCTGTAAAACCACCATCCGTTATATCCCTGGCCATCTTCCCAATGGCTAACAAAATTACACTATTGTTATATGGCATTATAACTTGGGGTAAAATGAAAGAGAAGCCATAAAATCTAAGTCATATGTCAACAAATGAATAAGCAGTGATTGCGGTACTGAACCTACCCCAAATAGTAAAATTATGCCCCTTTCCAGTAGAATTGGGGTACCCCCAGTAACATACAGATTGTTACACAGAGGGACATTTATTGACATCAGTTTGAATCCCAGGTGTTTGTAATATTGCTGAGCAAACACCAAAAGGTATTTTGCTTTGTTCAGTGGGCTTTTATGTGCTGAATTGTTCTAAAACTCTCAAATTGAAAACAAAACAAAAACTGATTTATCACATGTTATTAGTGTGAACCATCATCATTACCAACAAAATCAAATTAGAATGATGTGAAATTGTAAACAAGGGTATAAGGAAGAAGTCCACAAAAAATCTAACAAATAACTCAATAAGTGGATGAGTAATGTACATGTTAGTGAACATACTGCAAAAAGCATGATTATGCCCCTTTTTTCCTAAAAAATAGTACTCCCAATTATGAGCAGATTATGATCAAGAGCAACATTCCTTGGGATTTATATGACTGTCATGTGTTGGTGCTGATGTTGAATAAATAGTAAAACCACTTTTCCAATGTTCTGACTCATTTTGTGTGGCACAGTGTATTTGTGTATACTCGAAAGCTGTTATTTTTTGGTAATTTTTTGTAGTTATGTCAGTTTCTGCTATACTAATTATCAACATAATCAAGTTATTTTGACAGGACATTGTAGACCAATGCATAACAACAAAACATGCAAACAATCTGAGAGATCTGTCAAGAAATAAATAAGCAGTAACCATTTTATTGAACCTACCCTAAAAAGCTAAATTTTACCCTGGCAAGCAGTTATTCGAAAGTGCTATTATACTGAGCAGTTAAGGGCTAAAAGAATATTGAAGCAATCCAAATTCACCATGCCAAGACAACGGAATCAGGCCTGGTGCATGCCTCTAAGAATCCGCCGGCTCTATGGTAACCAAGAGCCAGAGGAGGAAGACGAGCGGTCTACCAGTTAAAACCCACTGGGGACAGACAGCAGAAAACTCGTAAACCTATGAGACTTCAACCTGTGGTGATTAGGGTGGAACGTCTGGCACTTCAAGCTGTGAGGACTAGTATGGAAGAAGAACTGAAGAGGAAGAGAAGACTCGTTGGTCTGTTTTGGGGAACAACCAATAAGATCTTGTCATCTGAAAAGTTTGAAAGTATGACCATCATGCTTTGTTCCCAGAGTATAAATTAACAAGGCACGTCATCAAAGGAGTGCCCATGGAGGACAATGCCAACACACTGCATCGAGATGACCTAGAAGCCCAAGGCCTCTCTGTTGAGTCAATTCAACGACTTTTGATTTTACATCTGTATAAGCAATACAGAGTTTGCATCATCACTGTTTGCAAGAGCAAAAGACAGTTAAAGGCTAAAAGAATATTGAAGCAATCCAAATTCACCATGCCAAGACAACGGAATCAGGCCTGGCGCATGCCTCTAAGAATCCGCCGGCTCTATGGTAACCGAGAGCCAGAGAAGGAAGACAGAGAAGATTGCTTAGTTATTCAAATTTCGATGTTCAATGAAAGACAGGTGGGAAGGTTTGTGACAAAAACAATAGAAACGCACTGTATAAAAGCCAGTAAGTCAATCACTATAGAGAGTGAACCTGGAGTCAGCCAATGAGTCAGCTTCCAACCTATCTTAGAGGTATGTAACCCACGTCTCGTTTTATACTTTCGTTAGGGTAGGGATAGGAATAGGTAGTATGTTTGATTTTCCTTGAAGCAAGAGAGAGGGAATAGAGTAGGACATAAGAAAGTGTTCAGCATTCTAGTGATATGCAAGTTCTGATGATTCGTAGTGCATCTTAGGATGTTAGGAATATTAGGACCCAGGACAGTAGGAATGGTGAACCACGTTTATGCTGAAGTTGATTGATTAGATAAGTACGTTGTAGTTATTAACTACCTCAGGGAACAAAACAAAACAAAAGACAAACAAAAAAGAACTTTTAAGTAATTTAAGGATTGTTATTGTCGTTATTGTCGTTCAAAGCCCAACCAACTGCATAGAGTCATATCAGGGCTTTAATTGTTTCAACACATGACTAATTGCCAAAAGGTGGGCCTGAAGAGGGTCTCCAAGTTATTTTGGAAATAAAATGAATATGCAAAAACTGATTGTGAGTTTATTGTGTGAATTGTGTGAAAGAATGAATGAAGAGATAATAGAGATAACATCAGGCAAGAAATTTCCTTACTTTGGATGATATGTGCCGTAAATGTTTCAAAGTGACCTAAAATCGTGCCCCAGAAAACAGACACATCACCACTCGGTGTGCAGTATTGCCAGACATTCAGTCCAGCGTGGAAAAAGCTGACTGATCCTTTAAAACAATGTTGACGATACATTAAATAATCTTTACAAATGACCATGCAAGCCATTTTTTTTAAAAACACGTGAAAAATGCTCTGTCAATTTCGTGGTGTTACCCGTTAACGGTCTTGTCAGGCGATCAACAATCTTTCAACCAAGTTTAGATTCTAAGCACTTTGGGTTAGAGAGTTTATATGACGTCACAAAATTCTCTCAAAAGTGCTTTTCAATTCAAAGTAACTTTAAAAATAATAATTTTTGCGTTAGAGTGGATTTTATTGAGCCTAATTAAAAAATACCGTTATTCCAAACTTTTCACGGTAATTCAGTTTCGCGCCATTTCCTACACTTCCACTGAATGGTTGTTCCTTTGTTTTGACGCTGTGTGTGTGCAGACTCAGTTACTGGAGACATCGAAAGGTACGTTGTCAGATTTTTTTCTGCTTTCACGGGTAACACTTTTTTCACGAGTAACACAAACTTTCATGATATTATGCAGGCTAGTTCTTAATTGCGAGACGATTTATCTTTGCTAACTCGATAAATAGATTGCACGATTGTTACAGTGTGTATCTGAGGCACAAACGATACCCTAGTCACAAATGAGCAAACAGGCAGTTTGATTTTTGTGAAATCTGACAACGGGAACAGTCGTGTCAGATTCACAGATAACACCAGTATCGGCGTTGTCAGGTTCACGAACGACACTTGTGAGGTAGCTTTTTCAAATAATTCGTGGACATAACGATATATTCGTTGTAGAATAGTAGTTGGCTTTTGTTCTTACTGTCATCTGCCATACTCGGTTTCGGGTAATTGTTATTTTGCGATGTCTGAGTATTTCTTTTCCCATTTTCTCATGTTTAAGGTGTCGCCTGTTAATCTGACTTAGCCGTCTGCGATGTCAGAAGGACGGGTGACACCAACAAATTCATTTCCAAATCTTAGGTCATAAAGGAAATTTTCCTTCTAAAATTACGTTTAATCTAACATACTTACCGTGGCTCACAAATGGGGGTCAGGGTCCTGATACCCCATGCGCTCAGCCCATGCCGCATCCCATGGCACCGTACATGGCACCATGGCACCCAACCTGGGGATTTCCCCCGGCCTCGGCCGCGGGATGCACGTGGTGGCCCGGCTTTATGCCTGGTGCCCCAACGGCGCGGCCTCACCCTGGCCAGCCCCTCCGGCACCCCCGGTGTCGGATTCACCCCCGGGGGTACCTCCTGGGGGCTCTGACCTGGTCCCACCAGCGTGGCACCCCTGTCAGACACTCCGCAGACTCTCACCCCCTCTATAGGCGGGCCAGAGGACACGGACTCTGGCTCAGAGGATGAGGCCCCTGCCCACACGGCCTTCTGCTTCCAAGAGGCCATGGACCGGCTGGCAAGCCACACACTGGAGGCGGTGTCCACAGTGCCAGAGCCCAAGGCTCCCAAGCTTTGCTCGGCCGAGCGCCTTTTCAGCGCTCACCCTACCTTAGCCCCACGTCAGACATGGTGGCTGACTGCCTGAAGCGAGCCCAGGACACCGCCAGGGAGAAAGAGGCACAGGATTTCATCCCTGGATCCGTGCCTGACTTCCCGGAGCCATGCCCTTCAGGAAATTCCTGAAGCCGGCACCGCTCCCCTTCCAGCGGAAGCCCTTCATGGCCCATGAGGCCATCCCTGAGGCTCCCCTCTCACTCGCACAGGAGGACCTCCTCCTTGTTAGTGATCGCTCTCGGGCCCAGCCGCAGCACATCTCCCTCACGGAGAGATGCTTGGCGGAATGGGAGGAGAACGCGAGACGGGGGCTGGTGGCAACCTCCGTGATGGACTCCTTCTTGGGTGGCCTGGTGGCAGCTCTTAAGGACCCAAACCATGAGTCATTCGCGCTACGCCAGGCGCCTGACCCTGCCACCATCATGGCCTTTATCCAGGCCATGGCACAGGGGCTCAGATCCGCCACAGAGGCCTGGTCCCGCACGTACCTCAACACGGTCATGGCGAGGCGGGATGCCATTCTCGCGGCATCCTCGGTCGGCACCTCACCATCAGCCAAGGCCTCCTTGCGTGCGGTACCCGTCCAGCTGGGGTCTCTCTTCGGGAGCCATGTTCAGGCCATCCTGAAGCACCAGGCGGACATCAAAAGGGACCTCGCCCTCCATTCAAGACCCTCTCGCCCTGCAGCAAAGCGCCCGGCTCCAGCAGCCTACCCACCCCATGGGCCCACTCAGGCCAAGTTTCGCAGCTTTTCCAGGCCCCAAGGGCACAGGAAGAAACAACAGCACTCGGGCCGGCCGGTTGCCCGGCCTAAGGCCCGCAGGCCGGCTCCCTCTCAGCTGGCCAACCCCCAATGACTCACCCCCGGCCTGAGGCCATCACCCCCCATGGGTGATCCTGTGGGCAGTCTCTCCAGACACATAGATGCGTGGGAGAGGCTGCCCGCCAGCCCGTGGGCCCTGCGGGTGATCAGGTCGGGGTTCCGCCTTCCTTGGGGCCCAAGGAAGGCCCCTCTCACGCTCTCTCCCCCTGCTTTCGCACTTCAAGATCGCTTGGCCTTGCAGGCCCTGGATCAGGAGGTTCTTTCGATGCTAGCCAAGGGGGCCATGGTGGAGGTTTCCTCCACTGCGTCCCCAGGATTCTATGGCCGCATCTTTGTGGTCCCCAAAACTTCGGGGGGCTGGAGGCCCGTCCTGGACCTCTCCTCCCTAAACCGGTTCCTCCGCATCCTCCATTTCCGTATGGAAACCCCTATGTCCATCCATGATGCCTTGCACCCGGACGACTGGGGGATATCCATCGACCTCAAGGATGCATACTTCCACCTCCTCATTCACCCCAGGGACAGAAAGTACCTCAGATTCGTCTGGAGGAACCGGATCTTCCAATTCAGGGCCCTGCCCTTCGGTCTGGCACCCGCCCCTTGGCTGTTCACGAAGGTGGCGAGGGAACTCTGCATGCATGTTCGGGGGAAGGGCATCCACCTCAAGGCCTATCTAGATGATTGGCTTCTACTCGCCTCCTCCAAGGAACAGTGTGCACAACAAGCATCCCAGGTCCTGCGACTCTGTCACAACCTGGGCTTTGTCTGCAACGAGGAGAAGTCGGACCTCACGCCCTCCAAACAGTTCCAGTTCCTGGGCATGTCCTTCGACACCTTCAATTGGAGGGTGACCCCGACTCCCCAGCGCTTCCTGCGCCTTCAGGGCCTCCTAGCCCAACTGCTCCCTCAACTTCACGCACCGGCCAGGAAGCTGGCCTCCCTACTGGGCTTTATGGAGTCGCTGGCACCCCTAGTGCCACTGGGTCGTCTCCTCAAGCGGCAATTCCAACGCGGATTCAGGAAGCGTTGGTCACAGTCGCTTCAGCCGTGGGACCTTCCGGTCCACCTGGGTCCTTGGTTCATATCAGTGGTGACCAAATGGCGCTCCCAGTCACGCCTGGCCCAGGGAGGCCCTATCACACTGCCCCCTCCTCAGGAGGACTTGTTCACGGGCGCGTCCACCTCCGGGTGGGGAGCCCATGTGGGCAAGCTGACAGCCGCAGGTCGGTGGTCGACCGAACTCATGCCCTGCCACATAAACAAGTTGGAACTGGAGGCAGTTTTTCAGGCACTCAGGGAGTTTCTCCCCTTTCTGAAGGGAAAACATGTCTGTATCAACACGGACAACACCACAGTAGCTTGTTACATCAACAAGCAAGGGGGCGCCCGCTCCCACTCCCTGTCTCGGAGAGCGGAACAACTCCTCATCTGGTGCAAGGAACACTCGATTCGGCTCTCAGCAAAGCATGTCCCGGGAAAGATCAACATACTTGCGGACTCTCTCAGCAGATCCCACATGGTTCTTCCCTCGGAATGGACACTGGTCCATGCAGTCCTGGAGCCAGTATGGGCAGCATGGTTCAAACCACACGTGGACCTCTTTGCCACCAGGTTCAATCACCGCCTCCCTTTGTACGTCTCTCCAGTTCCGGACCCAGTGGCCTGGGCCGTAGATGCCCTATCCATTCCATGGTCGAACCTCATCGGCTATGCCTTCCCCCCGTTCCCCATTCTGGGGAAAGTACTGAGGAAGGCCAGGGAGGACTCAGCGACATTAATCCTTGTCGCACCCAAATGGCCAGCACAGGCATGGTACCCAGAACTTCGGCACCTGTCCCATGTGCCGCCGCTAAAACTCGCGGTGTCGGGTCGCTCCCTCCTTCAACCCAGGACAGGCATTCCGCACGGCAATCCAGACGTTCTAAACCTTCATGCCTGGATGCTGTGCGGGACTCGATGTTTTCATTAGGCTTGTCCCCGGCCGTAATCGGCCTTGTGCAGCAAGCTCACAGGCCGGGCACACAGGGGGTGTATAATGCCCACTGGAACGGCTGGCTCTCTTGGTGCACCTCAAATGCGGTGTCACCCCACTCACCCTCTCACTTGCAGTTGGCCAACTACCTCGGCTTTCTGTCAACCAAGAAAAAGCTTTCGTCCTCCTCAGTGAAGGTTCACAGGGCGGCCATCTGCACCACCATCAGTCAGTTGGGTGGTCCGTCCTTTGAGCACGATCCCCTATTGCTGGATCTTGTCAGAGGGGCTTCTCTCCAGGAAGCCAGAAACCCCCGCCGAACCCCGGCGTGGGATCTCTTTCTCGTCCTCTCATCCCTGAGACTCCCCCCTTACGAGCCCATCAGGGAGTGTTCTCTCAAGTTCCTCTCCTTCAAGACGGCCTTTCTCGTCTCTCTCGCGTCGGGGAGGCGCTGCAGCGAAGTGCACGCCCTTAGTGGTCTCCCCGGAGATGTTGCTTTCGAGCCTGATGGCTCGATGTCTCTCCGCCTACTCCCGGAATTCTTAGCCAAGAACCAGGGGGGGGAAATGGTTCAGGAATGTTTTTCTATAAGACTCCACATAAATCTGTGAATTCGGGCGTTTCAACATTTTGGCTCATGGTTCTGAAGAATTAAAATCAATAGCAGGAGTGAAGTTTAGACTCCTACCTGAGATTGGCTCTACCTTTTAAAAATCTATGTTGTTTGTATCCTATCATTCATTCAAAATTATCAAGGTATGCTACTATTTTGTGATTGTCTTTTGTTACATAGCCTACAATGCCCTTGACAAATGCTGAGAAATGCCGGAGATGACGGGAGCGGATGAAAATTAACAACCCGGAGAAGTAGGCCTACAAGGCAGAGATGGAGATGAAAGCGGAGAAAAACAGGATGCGCCGTGCCAGAATTAAGACTTTGCCAAAAGAAGATCCTGTAAAACAACACTACCTGGCACAGGAGCTGAAACGGCAGCACAAGTATTTGTAAGTTTGCTATCTTTTTTTGTTGTTCCTAACTTCATTTTTTTCTGCAAGTCAAACTCAACTGAAACGTGCCATTTTTCAGCACTGAACTTTCAGCATCTGATCCAAGAAATCAGGTCATGAATGCACCCAGGTCTCCAACGCCATGGGATATTTATAGTCTCTTCTAATAAAGCCCTCAGTGTTTCTTGTGTCTGTCTTGTAGGTTCAGTGCAGGTTGCCGTCAAGCTTGTCATCTGCAGGCATGAGAACTTCAGCTGACAGGCTGATTGCAGCCTTTTTGTTCATCTTCAGTTCCTAGCCTATGTCTTATGGGTTTTTTATTCACTTTTTCTTCTGTAAAACCAGAATTTTCCTCAGATTGGTTTCTTTTTGTCCAAAGTGAATTCTTCTTGCAGAAGATGCCTTAAATTAACCCTAAAACAAACAAAAGTGTCCCTGCCAGGGCGTTGTGCTTTGACTTCATCAGGCATGTTTAGCCTTTTTGCACATTCGCAGTTTCCATGCCTGGTCTCAGATGGTTAATTTCCTTCACTCCGAGATTTCAATACAAAGTTGTTTTTTGTTTAATATTCTAAATTTTACTATGTATTATGTCTACAGGGAGGAGAAGAAGAAGAAAGCAGCAGAACTTGAGGCTGCTGGCATGACCCAAAGAATAACACGGCATGATGCAGAGAAGGCGGAGGAGAAGAAGCGGAAAAACCGAGAATATCAGAGAAGGAGCCGAAATAAACAAGGGCCCCAGAAGAAACGCCGCATACTCGAAAAACAACGAGTGAAATACCATGCCAAGAAGGAGGCCGAGAGGGAAGAGTTGCGGCGCCAGGCAGTACAAGACATGGAGGTCCAAGTGACCCTCCAAGAAAATACACCAGCAAAAGTGACTCCCTCCCCTGTAAGGTCCTACGGGACCACCTCTCTAGGCTTAAAACGAAGAGAGATAAGGAAACATTAAGTCATGTACGCAAGCTTGCAAAAGCCTGGGATGAGGCAGGGAGCCCGCTCGCCAAGGTTGGCCTATCGAAGAAGGTTGTGAGGTCAGCTCGGTGAGGGGGTCTCTACATGCGCAAACCCCACAAATTTTGCAAGCTTGTTGAAGGTTTTTTAATAGACAAGTCTGTCCCCGACCCCACCAAACCTTGCAGAAGGCAGCTTCTTAAACCTGTGAAGGGAGCTCTTCACCGAGTTTAAGAAGCTGCATCCTTCTGTGAAAATTTCTCTACGAACATTCTTTCGTTTTAAGCCTAGGTCTGTAGCTTCAGTTTGGAGAGCCAAATTTCGCCAATGCCTGTGTGAAATGTGTCTCAATCCGAAACTGAAGTTGCAGACCATCAACCGTTTCTTGTTGGAAAAGAATGAATGTGTGCGAGATCTGCTGATTGAAAGTGTGTGTGAGTTTGATGAGTGGCCAAAGCGTGTTTGTGTTGAGAGAAACTGTGGTGAGTGTGGTGTTGATCGGGTGAAAGCACGTCTGGAGAGTGAGCTGTCTGGGAGAGAGAGAGAGTTGGACACAGTGGGAGCTGGTGAAGGAGGGCAGGGCATCTAGGGTGGACCGAGTGAAGAAGACAGGAACCTTGCAGGAGTGCTTGAAACAGCTGCTGCATGAGCTTGGCTCTCTATATCTTCATGTTTTCACCGCAGAGTGGCAGCGAAGACAACTGCAGGACCTGAAGAAAAATCTGCCCCATGGGTGGGCTCTTGTGTTCTATGACTTTTCAGAGAACTTTCTCTGCAAGTTGCAGGATGCAGCACAGAGCACGTACTATGTGTACAAACAAGTGACACTCTTCCCTGCAGTTGTCTTCTATCAATGCCCCTGTGGTGAAGGCATGAAGAGAGAGGAGATAGCTTTCTTTAGTGATGACCTCAAGCATGATGCCTACATGGTGCAATCATGCGCTGATCGGATTGTGGGTATCCTTCAAGATCGCTTGGGGTCATCACTTAAGAAAATGATTCTTGCCAGTGACGGTTGTGCAGCCCAATTTAAGTCCAAGCTGCCGTTCCTGCTCTTCTCCCGGTCAGTACATCCAGGGGTGTCAGTGGAGAAAGTATTTTTTGGCTCTCGTCATGGGAAGAATGATTCCGACTGGTCTGATGGGGCTATCAAGAGGCGGGTGACCAGGGACCTGGTCATGGGGACGGATGTGAGGAATGCCTGCGAAGTATACCAGCACTGTGTGGACACAATGACTGTCCTTGGTACTGATGGTGCCTGTGAACACAAAGCCAGGCAGTTTCAGTACCTTGGACAGTCCGATGTGGTTCGAACCATAAACTCATCAAGTGTCTCCACAGTTGCTGGTTGCCGGAAATTCCATCACATCCGGGCCCCGAGGCCAGATGAGTTGGAAACAAGAGGTTTTTCTTGCTTCTGTGAGAGCTGCAAGTCTGAGCAGTACCAGCTCTGTCTCTCGGATCACGCACGTAAATGGATTACTAGAGAGATCCACTACGTGCACCATACAGAGTCAGAGGATGATGAAGATGATGAGCTGCTTGTCTCGGATTCATCACACTGTGACTCTGACAGTGATGTGGAGATGGATGAACTGGCTGTTGACTCAGCAGCAGATGTCTTGCCAAGTGAGTCAGAGGGTGAGGAAGACCTGAACCAAGGATTTCAGGGGGACTCAAGCACCTACCTTGCAGATGAATCTATGCCTGTTCCTTCATCAGATCGGCTAGATTTCTTTGAAGCTGCAAGGGATATGTTTGCTGCCTGCTCAACGTATGTGGGTCTTCAGGAAAAAGCCAACAAGCTGATGGATTCCATTGCTGCATATCCACTTCCTGAAAGAAATGCAAGCATCAATGGCAAGTTTCCTGAAGATCCACTTGCATTGGAGCTGCTGCCCCCTGGAATCCAAGGTAAGTGTAAGCCTCATCCTATCTACGGAGATGGCAACTGCTTCTTCAGAAGCCTCAGCCTACTGGTGTTTGGGAGCGAGTGCTTTCATGCAGAGATGAGGGTGCGAGTGGTTGTGGCCATGTGCACGCACGAACATTTGCTTCTTGATGGTTCACGGCTGTGCAAAACTGGCCAAATCGTTCTCTTTAGTTTGCCTGCGGACGGCAGCTGTTGGCCTTCAAAGCCTGGCATTCCAGAGGGGGGAAGGGGGTGTGATGCAGGGTCGAGACGGGGTCACGGCAGTAGCTGCGGATGAATCCCTTCTTTGTCTGTATTAAAACTGTGTCATTTCACCCCCTCTTCTCCTGTCTGTAGACACGGAACCTAAGATATCTGGATGTTGATTTTTTGTGATTTACAAGTTTGTTCTAAGTGCCCGCGTTACGTCTAAGAATTAGAATTTGTACCGTTCACTGAAGTTTGTAATCTACAAACTTTTGCAGTCACTGTGTGTTCAACTGCTGTGCTTTTTTGTTAAAACGTGTATTCTTCACGTGTTAAAACTTCTTATTCCACTGATGCTGATTTTTTGTTCCCCCCCCCCCCCCCCCTTTTTTTTTTTTTTCGTTTTCTCAGCCTTTTGTTCTCGTTTTATTTCATCTATTTATTTTGTTGTTGTTGTTGACTTGGAGACTGGTTTCCAAATATATATGTGATGCTGAAGTGTTGATGTGTATGGAGTTAAGTGAAAGTTTAAGGATAAGTTGCTCACTATAATCTGCTTTGAACATCACATCATTCAGTCTTGTACTCAGAGCACTGTTGTGAGAGAACTGAACAGTTTTGTTGTTTTGATCGTAGTTCTTTCCTTACGTATTAGTGTTAAGTGTTGTGCGTAGAATTGAACAATGGCTGTTGTTTATGTACACACCTCTCCTCCCATGTTCAGGTCGAAATCTTTCAAGTAAGTGGAGGTGCACGCTGGCATGCTGTAGTTTGTGTGGCATGTTGTTCTGTGTGTATGAAAACTGTCAGGACTGCAATAACGGCGGTTTAAAACAGCAACATTTTGTGAAATCGGAAATTACCCGTCTCCGTGCTTGTGATTGTGCATGTATTTGAACTAACACTACAGTCTGCTTTGCCAGTCAAACATATTCGTGTTTGGTATCATTTTAAAGCTCGTGGTTCTGGCCATCCAGCTATCTACAATACACTCTTATTTGGCTAAAGCGCTTTAAAAAAATGTATCATTTAAAGTCATACCCATTTCCCCCAGTTAAACGCCAGATGTCAGCTATGGCTGCTGACAGGCGAGATATAAACAATCTGCCCAGGGAAGGCAGGCATCATGGTCGGGTCACGCATAGGTCAATGCACTCGGCTCAGCAACTAAAGGGAAGGGTTGGAACAGCAGTGGGTTGCAACTGGCTTGCCCCTTGCCCTATACCAGAGGCTAGGGCTGATGCAGAGCAGCTTGTCAATCTGTGTAGACTAACTTCGTCTGTTGTCCAGGCTTCACCTGCACTTACTTTCCAAAGTGAATGTCTGTCAGTGTCAGGGAATGGGGTGTATTCAGGACTGTGGCAGTTTCTTGCTGCTGCAGTTGCCCTGAACAGACCTGTACCTGTGTTTCCCTCTCGGGGTTATGCAGATTATCAGCAGCACTGCAACGGGTGTTCAGAGCACCAGGTTGCAGGGCTTCTGATAAACTGATTGTGATGTGGAGCTCAGCCGGGATGGAGGGCATGGTTGAGCACAACTGGATGCCGAACCATTTCGTTCCACTGGTTCCGGACCCCAAGCCAAAGCACATCCCAAAGCTTGGATGCATTTACCTTGCACGTTGGTCTGGCGTGGACTATCCTTGCCGGATCCTGGAGACTGATGAGCTCCTGGGACTAGTCTGTGTGCACTTCATGACCAAAGCCAAAGGTCTTTGGTGTTGGAATGAGGGCGACATCAAAGAGTACTCCTGGGAGCCCATCGAGTCTCTTGTCAAGGAAGTGACCCTGAGCTTTGTGGAAAGTGTATCGACACAGCGTTGTCAGTATTACCGGTACACAGTCTGTTGACCTCTCCTGTGAGACTTGGGGTCCTGTGCCATTGTAACATGACCAGTCGGAATGCCCATGCCTTGTGTCACTCAGTTTCTTTCTTGGATTTTTTTGTTTGTTTGTCAACTTGATGACCATCATACAAAGTTACTTGTCACACCCTATGTGCAGATGTTTATCAACTTGATGACCATCATACAAAGTTACTTGTCACACCCTATGTGCAGATGTTTGTCAACTTGATGACCATCATACAAAGTTACTTGTCACACCCTATGTGCAGATGTTTGTCAACTTGATGACCATCATACAAAGTTACTTGTCACGCCCTATGTGCAGATGTTTGTCAACTTGATGACCATCATACAAAGTTACTTGTCACGCCCTATGTGCAGATGTTTGTCAACTTGATGACCATCATACAAAGTTACTTGTCACGCCCTATGTGCAGATGTTTGTCAACTTGATGACCATCATACAAAGTTACTTGTCACGCCCTATGTGCAGATTTTTCGATTTATGTTTCGTTTCTTGTAAGTTGATGAACGACACTGGTTTTTTGTTTTTTTTTTACATTGAACTGTAATTCTGAATAAAGTGTTTTTTGTCAATATATTTCTGCTTGTTGTCTTGTTATCCTAGTATGAATGTGTTTGAGTTAATTTTTTGTTGAACAGATACCTGCAGACATGTTAGGAGACTTTCAAAATGTTGGTGTCGTCAGTTAATCTGGTAACAATGGGGGGACGGGGTTACCTTTACACTAAAACACAATCTGTAAACAAAATCCATGTCTTTGGGTTTGATTTGGGGACAGACAGCAGAAAACTCGTAAACCTATGAGACTTCAACCTGTGGTGATTAGGGTGGAGCGTCTGGCACTTCAAGCTGTGAGTACTAGTATGGAAGAAGAACTGAAGAGGAAGAGAAGACTCGTTGGTCTGTTTTGGGGAACAACCAATAAGACCTTGTCATCTGAAAAGTTTGAAAGTATGACCATCATGCTTTGTTCCCAGATTATAAATTAACAAGGCATGTCATCAAAGGAGTGCCCATGGAGGACAATGCCAACACACTGCTTCAAGATGACATAGAAGCCCAAGGCCTCTCCGTTGAGTCAATTCAACGACTTTTGATTTTACATCTGTATAAGCAATACAGAGTTTGCATCATCACTGTTTGCAAGAGCAGAAGACAGTTAAAGGCTAAAAGAATGTTGAAGCAATCCAAATTCACCATGCCAAGACAATGGAATCAGGCCTGGCACGCGCCTCTAAGAATCCACCGGCTCTATGGTAACCGAGAGCCAGAGGAGGAAGACAGAGCGGTCTACCAGTTAAAACCCACTGGGAATCGACAGCAGAAAACTCGTAAACCTATGAGACTTCAACCTGTGGTGATTAGGGTGGAACGTCTGGCACTTCAAGCTGTGAGGACTAGTATGGAAGAAGAACTGAAGAGGAAGAGAAGACTCGTTGGTCTGTTTCGGGGAACAACCAATAAGACCTTGTCATCTGAAAAGTTTGAAAGTATGACCATCATGCTTTGTTCCCAGAGTATAAATTAACAAGGCACGTCATCAAAGGAGTGCCCATGGAGGACAATGCCAACACACTGCTTCGAGACGACATAGAAGCCCAAGGCCTCTCCGTTGAGTCAATTCAACGACTTTTGATTTTACATCTGTATAAGCAATACAGAGTTTGCATCATCACTGTTTGCAAGAGCAGAAGACATTTAAAGGCTAAAAGAATATATTGAAGCAATCCAAATTCACCATGCCAAGACAACGGAATCAGGCCTGGCGCGCGCCTCTAAGAATCCGCCGGCTCTATGGTAACCAAGAGCCAGAGGAGGAAGACAGAGCGGTCTACCAGTTAAAACCCACTGGGGACAGACAGCAGAAAACTCGTAAACCTATGAGACTTCAACCTGTGGTGATTAGTATGGAAGAAGAACTGAAGAAAAAGAGAAGACCCATTGATCTGTTTTAGGGAACCGTGTTGTTGTGCATCCTCTTACTGGATGTGGCATGCACGGGTACCCTGTGTTCTGAGTCTGAGGTGGGCAAGATTTACTGTCGGCATGTTTTTTGGATGTTGGTGTTTTTTGTTTGGGGTTTGCTTGGCATTGTCCTGCGTCTCCTGATGTACTGATCTTTTAAGGACATCCTCCACATGATACTGTCGTGACTGGATTGGCAGCCGTTCTATTCAGTAGTTCCATCCATCTACACCACACAGCCACCCCAGTATATATAGGGTTTTGGTAGGCTCAGGAAGTCTGCCAGATGATTGCTGGCAGATTTAGGGGAAGCGCATATGTAGTAATCTCCCGAGTGCGATGAATCCTTTTTGAACATAGTCCAAACTAGTGCTGTAACCCGCTGATGTCTTTTAAACACTAAGACGTTGTCACAAGGAAACGTTTTATTTCAAATTTATCTATGGAGCTTTTGATATCTGCTCGGTGATTTTATTGACTTGTGGTTCCATCCAATCGTGGATATATCAGCGCTCAAACTGAACAAGTTGATTGGATGTTGAAAGTTTGGTTTTGTTGGTTTTGTTGATCTAAGGATTCAACCAATTTTAGATTTTTTAACAACTGCCTTTATTGTTACTATTTTTTACAATAGAATTTTTTACAAAAGAAGAGCAAGGCGTAAGTCTCTTCCTGTCAGTACATAGCCTCTCCATCAGCAAGCTCTACGCTGTGTCTCCTCGTGGTGACAGGCGGTAACTGAGCACCTCACGGACTCTGGGTCTTGACTGTGTAAACCGAACTTTGCCTACAACAGCCGGTGAACAAGATCCTCCTGGAACTGACCTGTCCAGCCTGGCTGCTATAGTGCTGCTGTCAACATGCACATGTGTGTTCAGATTCATCCCATTTCCCATAAATCTTCTTTGATAAAATCCCTTATTCCCAAACCTTCCTATCGCCTGTCAATCATGTACAAGAATATGTGTTGCATTGTACCTTATTTCCTCACGTTCCCATTCCCCCTATACTGTTACAAAAAAAATGATGACATTTTTTTGCAGGGGAGGGAACATATTATCACAGGGGCCCCTCTAGGGGGGAAGAAGTATTAGACCGAAATGTTAGATGGATAAGTAAGGTTTGCGTAATGAAGATCACGCCATCCATGATTAAACTGGTTACTCAACATTTTCCATCAACCTCTAGGGGGAAGAAGAGTCAAGCCATATCATTTACATGGGTACGTAAGTTTTGCGTAATGAAGATCACGCCATCCATGATTAAACTGGTTACTCAACATTTTCCACTGAACAGGATCTAACGCTCACATTGTTCTTATCCAACTATAGAGGGTAGGTTATCTAGTACACAAAAGGTTTCAGCAAATACCAACGTCCAAGCGAAAAGTCCAGAAAGTTGAATAACAACCAGGGCCGCTAGGCCAAAGATTGCTCAGTTATTCAAATTTCAATGTTCAATGAAAGACAGGTGGGAATTGTGACAAAAACAATAGAAACGCACTGTATAAAAGCCAGTAAGTCAATCACTATAGAGAGTGAACCTGGAGTCAGCCAATGAGTCAGTGAGCGAGAGACGTTTCAGCTTCCAACCTATCTTAGAGGTATGTATCCCACGTCTCATTTTGTACTTTCGTTAGGGTAGGGATAGGAATAGGTAGTATGTTTGATTTTCCTTGAAGCAGGAGAGAGGGAATAGAGTAGGACATAAGAAAGTGTTCAGCATTCTAGTGATATGCAAGTTCTGATGATTCGTAGTGCATCTTAGGATGTTAGGAATATTAGGACCCAGGACAGTAGGAATGGTGAACCACGTTTATGCTGAAGTTGATTGATTAGATAAATACGTTGTAGTTATTAACTTATGTGTGGACTGCTTATGAGAATCATGTCTAGTGTGGTTAGTGCATTTCTTCTCGTCACTCTCCTTTGTTGTGTGTGTGACTTCTAAGTAGAGAAACAATTCTTCATATACATCCCCAATTCATTTTCCTGTTATAGATGACACAACACACTTATCCTTCTTGTGATAATTCCCTCAGGCAGATTGAGACAACAGCGTACATCAGTTGCACCTGAACCAAGCCCTTCTAAAACATCTCTTGATCGCAAGATTAACACCGCGTCCAACGATCAATAGTGACAAATTCTTCACAGCCTTGCTCTGACTCTACTACCCACACTCCTTCAAGTAAGTCACCAAGCCAAAAGATGACAAAGGGTCGTCCACTCGCCCTCCCATCTCAACAAAAATCTACCAAAGGATGGAAATCTACTAACGTCAACAGTCAGAAACCAAAGATCTCCAACCATGATGACGATCAAAATACATCCATCCGACCATCCCCCATTGGTCAAAGTCAGAGAGAAACATGGATGTGGTGAGCTTCTTGGCAGAGCTAGGTGGAGGTCGATAGACACAGGAGAAGGTGATGGGGTGAGGGGTGGATTGGAAGGATACTTCAACGTGCTCGAAAGAAGGATGGGAGAAAGGCAGAGACTGCGAGTAAGACTCCATTCCCGCCTATGAGTCGTTGTAGAGGATGGCGATACCACCATCTCGGGATGAGCGATGGAAAGAAGCAAGCCTGTAACCACTCGGAGTGAGACTCGCATGTATAGGTTCATGACCAAGGGGGTTAAGCCATGTTTCTGTGATAAAAACAATGTCAACATGCTCATCTGCAATAAAGTCAACAATGACATCAGCTTTGCCATCTGCACATGTTGACTGAGCGTTAAAAAGGCAGTTTTAGTCTACCAGAGTCACATGGCGGCGGCCGAGTTAGAGGTGAAGGCAGCACTGACAGGACAGAGGACGAAGGCAACACCAGCGGGGCACAAGACGAAGGCAGCAACGATGGGACAGAAGACGAAGGCGGCACACGCAGAGCAGAAGACAAAGGCAGCACCAGCAGGACGGAAGACAAAGGCGGCACCAGCGGGACAGAAGACGAGGGCAGTGCCGGTGGGACCGAAGATGAAGGCGACACCGGTGGGACAGAAGACGGAGGCGGCACCAGCGGGACAGAAGGCGAAGGCGGCACCGGCGGGACAGAAGGTGAAGGCGGCACCATCAGGACAGAAGGCGCAGGCAGCGCCACCAGGACAGAAGGCGAGGGCGAAGTTCATCATGCTACTCTACATGGACGTCACGCCTTAGGCTTACTTCAGCCCATTCGCAGAGAATCCTGGGGACAACGTCGAGAAACTCTTGTTCTCCTCACGCAGAGTCTCATTTGATCATGACTTCTTTTTGGATCCTCGGCCTTACATGATCTCCCCATATCTTACTTAAAACAACTTGTCGTCTAGCTTTAGGGCTTCCTCACTCTGTTCCACAACGACAAGTTTATAATGAAGCTGGCATTCTTCCACTTTGCGACTACATTTTCCGATCATCTCAAGTTCCTAACTCAACTGACGTTGAATTAACTGATGATTGGAATACTGTACCATTTACTGACTGTCATCACAGCTTAATGACCTCAACCAAAGATCTACGATTCACAGCTCATCTCCTGAACCAGGATCGGCATTCCCTTAGCAAATTACCCACTGACCCAGCACCACCTTGGGATCGTGAGCCTCCAGATATCCTGGATCATCTGTCCTGCTTTTAGAAAAAAGGACAATCCCCATCTCCTTACCAACATTGTTCGTGAACTTCTTGATGGGCCCTTCCTTCATGACTATCAGATATCTCCATGAACGTTTGGCCCAAGGATACAACTATAACAGGCTATATATTGAGGATTACTTCACAGATTTTCATTCATCTGTAATAAGTATTATAAGAAATTATTGATTGAAGAAAATTGCTCATCGGTTAGATAGTTGGATAGATTAGTTGGACTTTTAAGTACATAAATGACATAAAGAAGAGAAAAGCAAGGGCTTCATTTACAAAAACTGTCCAATGATTCCAAACAGGAATGACCTCGGCCTATGCCAGAGAAAAGGCGGGGTTATCTACCTTGGGGACAAAACAAAGCAAAAGACAAACAAAAAAGAACTTTTAAGTGATTTAAGGATTGTTATTGTCGTTATTGTTGTTCAAAGCCCAACCAACTGCATAGAGTCATATCAGGGCTTTAATTGTTTCAATGCGTACAAAACTGCAACAGGTAAAAAAAAGAGAAAATTTAGTACACAGAAAGAATAACATAAGCCATATGTGTGTAACAGAGTGCCTTCCTGTGTTACGATCTTTCCCATTTACGGACAACGCTCAAAGGCAACACCGTGTAGTGTGCTTACCTAGATCAAAAATGCTTTGCGTTCTCTCGGCCAAATTATACTGTTATCTTACAGCCTCTGCCTACCCATAGCTATGCACTGAACATCCCAAAGATCTAACCAATACATGACGCATATAACACACTGCTAGATAATGAGCAGATGTACAATGTGTACATGTACTCTAAAGCTGGGCCTACAAGTTCTGTCATCATTATGGTCCCAATCTTCAGTCTGCTACACGTTGTAGTCCGACAGAGCCTAGAGGGGACCGTCGTTAATTTATGCCACCTTCAGCACATTGTAAAACAAACTCTTTGTAATAGTCAGTACATAGCCGGCGGGAACACACAATGACCGCAGGGTGTGTTGCGTTTGTATGGAGCCCAGGATGGACTGTCTCTGTCCCACACCGCCCTTTGGTATTTGTGGCGTAATAGCGAGTACATAGCCGTCTGCGAAACTGCTGGAAGGTGACCGGTGTACAAGTTGTGTGTACTGAAGCACTGTGTTAAAAGTACACACCAAGTGTTGATTGTGTAGGTGAGAACAACCAATCAGACCTTGTCATCTGAAAGGTTTGAAAGTATGACCATCATGCTTTGGTCCCTGAGTATAAATTAACAAGACGCGTCATCAAACGAGTGCCCATGGAGGACAATGCTAACACACTGCTTCGAGACGACCTAGAACCCCAAGGCCTCTCCGTTGAGTCAATTCAACGACTGAATACTAAAAATGGCACTCCCACTGGCTCGGTTAAGGTTGCCGTTATACGTGACAGCCTACCAGCCACTGTGAAACTTGGCTACTCCTTGCACAGAGTGTCAACTTTCATTCCTCCCATCTGACAATGCACCAACTGCCAAACACTGGGCCACAGCTAGTTGGAATGTCGATGACGAACACCCCGATGTGCAAAATGCGGGAAATCCTATGTGACCAACAGCTGTGAAAGTCAATATCTCTTCTGTGTTAACTGCTGTGGTTCGCATGCTGATTCCAACTCCAGATGCCCTGAAATCAAGATCCGAAGGCCCGCACATGAATTTAAAAAACACCAAGTTCGTTCCCTTTGGAGAGGTCCTCCACATGGCTAGAACAAAATGGTACAATGAGACAAAAGATGCGGAAGACATGGACCAGAATTTCAACATTCCCTCAGGCAGATTGAGACAACAGAGTACATCAGTTGCACCTGAACCAAGCTCTTCTAAAACATCTCTTGATCGCAAGATTAACACCGCGTCCAACGATCAAGTACCGGTAGTGATAAACTCTTCACAGCCTTGCTCTGACTCTACTACTCGCACTCCTTCAAGTAAGTCACCAAGCCAAAAGACAACAAAGGATCGTCCACTCGCCCTTCCATGTCGACAAAAATCTACCGAAGGACGGAAATCTACTAACGTCAGCAGTCAGAAACCAAAGATCTCCAACCATGATGACGATCAAAATACATCCATCCGACCATCCCCCATTGCCAAACCAAGGTCAGAAAACCAGACAAAAGACCAGTCTATACTTCATGTCATTGAAGTCATGATTCATCAAAACTTCTGTTGAAGGTCTTAAACCTCAATTTGCCAAAGCTGATCCCATGATTCTCTTCTTAATCGAAGATTTCGTAGCACTTCTTCAGACATTCCTAACCTCCACACGTCATGGCTGTTAGAATTCTCCAGTGGAACTGTCGGGCAATATCAACAGCCTTGGATCTGCTTCTACAACATCTCTCTACAAATACATATGAAGTCCTTGCCCTGCAGTTTCTCACCAGGTCTGCTTGCCATCTTCCTAAGCTTCCTGGCTATCATTATCCACCATTTGAGGTTCATGATGAAACTGGAGCAATTCGGGCAGCCACCTATGTCCTCGAAGGACTATCTGCGAGAAAAGGCACCTTGCCTGCTGCATCAAGTTTACCAGCGGGATATGGAGTTGTCATAACGTTACAAACAGATCCAGGACAAGATCTTCACATCCTCAACCACTACAACCCAAAGCGCACTGCTGACTTCAACTGGCTCATTAACTTTCCTGACAATTGGCTCATTGTCGGTGATTTCAACAGTCGCGATGCACTTTGGGAAAATAACTATACTGGCTCTTCCCCTGCCATTGGAGAGTAAATTCAGAATGCTGATGTTATCCTACTAAATGATGGGAGCCCCACCAGGATTCCTGATATTGCTGGCCTCTCCACTTCTGCTGTCGATCTCTCCTTCACATCAGCCAACCTTGGTGATCTAGTTACCTGGAATGTTCTTGAAGATCCCTTGTCTTCAGATCATCTTCAGGCAATCCAAATGTCCTCGAATTCGCGGATATCCTCGAAAGAGTAGCAAGGACTGCATTTACAAAAAAAACTTCAATAGTTTCAAAGAGGAATGACCTCGATCTATACTAGAGATAAAGCAGGGTTATCTACCTCATGGAGCAAAACAAAGCAAAAGACAAACAAACAAACTGTAAGTGATTTGAAGATTGCTATTGCTGTTGCTGTTCAAAAGCCCAACCAACTGCATAGAGTCATATCAGGGCTTTAATTTTTTCAATACATGCAAAGCTGATTTGTTTTGTGAAGAATCCAAACCAAATATATGTTGTTTTGGGACTACTCTTCTTCTCGTCTAGACTCTGCATGTGTGTTGTTGCTTATAGTGTTCCTCTTTCTCTTTTTTCCTTTCTGGGTGTAAATTATACATAATGAGTTAATAAGAAGTAACCACTTTCTAAGAGGCAAGTGAGACTAGTGTTCGTTTCCTTGTACAGTTAAAGCTTTACGTAGGGCAGAAACATGGATTAAAGTTTCACCCTTGGCATGAGCCAAACAGGAAAGTAATAATGTAGTAGGCCTAGATATACGGCGGCCTTTTACCTCTGCTGCTCAATGACATATCAAATTCTAGTGGTATGCTGTCAAGGAAGAGTTCGGCTCTTCTAGACAAACACAGATTATTTCAGGAAAACCAGAGATCATCTTCTCAATTCGAGGAGAAACCTCTGTTGCGAAACCTGGTGGAGGTGCTCTCGTTCCCCATCACCATAGGCTGTACTGTTTTGATTTCAATACATAGAACTAGAAATACACATACTGAGCGACTGGGTAAGAGACGCAGGCAAATTGTACGACAAATTCTTGATTGCGCTACTCATTCCATTTTCAAAGTAGCTGTGTACTTCAACCTCATGTGTCGAACCAGCACAAGCGCTGAGTCATACACGCGCCCAGTTACACGCTTGTTTGCTCAGAACCATGAACATAGGCCACTAGAAGTGCAAATCAACTATTGCTCAATCCTTTCATGTCAAGCACGGCTGTTGGTAGTAGTCACCCCGCTGATTTCATGTACGCAGCCGACTCCGACCGTTCCCCATCAGACCACACAGGCGATAATGTTGCCTTTACTCCAGAACAGATTCGTTCACATTTGCCTCTTTTCTCAACTACTATTGAAAGTAGTGTTCTGGAAGCACGCTCTACCTATCTTCCCTCACCATCTATCACAGTCAGTGCTAGTACTTCTCCCGTTACGGCAGTCACATACTCTTCTCTTGACTCTACTCGCACGCACACTTCATTCATGCACATTCCCTCCATACCACACAGCAGTTCTCACAGCCCTCCCACAACCTCCTACCCACTCACTATGTCTCACAGGCAATCAGCTTTTGCCAGGGGAAGAAACCCAGGCCATATCAGTTCTGCGTATCGGCAACCGATCGCAAATTTCCACGTCCCATCTCAGTTGATGCCAGAACCTTTTTCCGGTAAATCAACTCAGGATGTTGATATATGAATCAAGAAATTTAACCAGTACGCCCTTTTGCAAGACTGGTCGGACGCTCAAAAACGGGACATCATACCCCTTTTGCTAACAGACCACGCTCAGTTTTGGTATGATGGCTTACCACTTGAACACCTTACCACATATGTTGTTTTGGAACTACTCTTCTTCTCGTCTAGACTCTGCATGTGTGTTGTTGCTTATCGTGTTCCTCTTTCTCTCTTTTTCCTTTTTGGGTATAGATTATACATAGTGAGTTAATAAGAAGTAACCACTTTCTACGAGGCAAGTGAGACTAGTGTTCGTTTCGTAGCGCAGAAACATGGATTAAAGTTTCACCCTTGGCCAGAGCCAAACAGGAAGTAATGATCTAGTAGACATATGGAAGCTTTTTACCTCCGCTGCTCAATGACATATCAAATTCTAGTGGTATGCTGTCAAGGAAGAGTTTGGCTCTTCTAGACAAACACAGTTAGATCATTTCGGGAAAACCAGAGATCATCTTCTCAATTCGAGGAGAAACCTCTGTTGCGAAACCACAAATATGCTTCTATATACAGATTTTTGTTTTGACCAGATTTAAATTCCTCAATTATTTTATCATTAGTATGTCAAATTTCGTGTAATTCTATAAGTAATGAGAGATGCTTTTTAACTAACAAAGATGACAAGTACCCTTTCGTCCCAAATATTGTGGATGCAACCTCACGCCAGACCAGCATCAGCCCTGAGGTAAGCCCAGTCACAATAGAGTCTAAATTAAGAGCAGTAAGACACAACCAACCCGTTAACTAGGGTGCAGGTGCACCGAGCTTACAGCACTGATAGACAATTATTTTATATGCAACAATTTTTCTTAGTACCACAGCACGGAAATGTCTCGTTAACCACGGTACATGTGTAACAGAGTGCCTTGCTCTGTTACGATCTTTCCCCATTTACCTACAACGCTCAAAGGCAACACCGTGTAGCGTGCTTGCCTAGATCAAAAACGCCTTGCATTCTCTTGGCCTAATTATACTGGTATTTCACAGCCTCTGCCTACCCATAGCTATGCATTGAACATTCCAAAGATCTAACCAATACATGACGCATATAGATAACACACTGCTAAACAATGAGCAGATCTACAATGTGTATATGTATTCTGAAGCGGACCTAGGACAAGATTTTGTCGTCATCTCCAGTATTATGTTGTCGTCCTACAGAACGTAGAGGAGACAGTCTTTAATCTATGCCGCCTCCAACCAATTGTAGTACCACCACCGTCCTAATAGCCATTGTGTGACCCGCGGAAACCCACGTACAATGACCACAGGTTATGTTGCGGTTGTATGGAGCCCGGGGACGGACTGTTTTTGTTTCATGCCACCCTTCGGTGTTTGTGGCGTAATAGCCAATAGCCACCAACAAAACCACCAGGCGAGAGTATGCCGGTTGTGTGTACCAAGGCACTGCACTTATATAAGACCTCCATTAATTAGACCTCCATTAATTAGACCTCCATTAATTTCAAACAGAGTTGGCTTTTCGCCACGCCCCAAGTGTTGATTGATTGGGTAGGTGAGAACAACCAATCAGACCTTATTATCTGAAAGGTTTGAAAGAATGACCATGCTTGGTTCCCAAAGTATAAAATAACAAGGCACGTCATAGCGTGTGCTTTTCCACCGCCACTCTCAGTCTCACCAGAGGTGCCCTTTCCTGCCACCACTCTTGGTCTCACAGCAGGTGATCAACTTCACGGCGTTACTGTAGCACTGTCTTCTTTGGCGTCTTCTTTGATGTCTTCTTCTTACATGTCTTCTTTCGGTCTTCGTTGACTGACTTCTCAATAATAAACTTATAAAGAGTCAAGTAGCAAAACGAGGACTGTCTTTTGATTGAGAGACTTCACTTTCTGCTCTGGATTCAAACGACCACCACACCAAATATCATCATCACCCTTAACCCCTTAACCAACTCGCACCATCTCACCTGGCGCTGCGACAAATCAAACTCACCTACAACCCCCCTTAACCACTCGATCCATCTCACATGTATACCGAAATTTGCGCTGCAGACAAAATGGCACTATATAGATACATACATCAGACACAAATGTACGGAATTCAGTCGCTCCCATCGTTTCCTCTCCTGCCCACACTCATCATCCCCACCCTCCACCCACTTTCTTTCTTCTATTTTAAGACAACCAGCAGCACGTTGGAGTTTCCTCACCCCTTTCAGTGGAGGGGTTTATTGAAGAGGCCGATACTGGGGGTTTCCCACCTGTTGGTACGTTGAATCTCTTCTTTGAAGAAGAAGAGCAGTGCAAGGACAAGAATCATGATGATGAGGACCGCACGGAACCCCGACTGTACCAGTGAATCGTACAGCACCACGCTCCCTCCGTCCGGGTGAGAAGTGTCGCCAAAACTGCCCACAACAACAACAATAATAATGTCAGTGATGATGATAATAGCTGTCACCCAAACTGCCCACAACAACAACAACAACAACAACAATGTTAATGATGATGATAATGATAACTGTCACCAAATCTGCCAACAACAACAACAATGTTAATGATGATGATAATGATAACTGTAACCAAATCTGCCAACAACAACAACAATGTTAATGATGATGATAATGATAACTGTCACCAAATCTGCCAACAACAACAACAATGTTAATGATGTTAATAATGATAACTGTCACCAAAACTGCCAACAACAACAATAACAATGTTAATGATGATGATAATGATAACTGTCACCAAATCAGCCAACAACAACAACAGTGTTAATGATGATGATAATGATAACTGTAACCAAATCTGCCAACAACAACAACAATGTTAATGATGATGATAATGATAACTGTCACCAAATCTGCCAACAACAACAACAATGTTAATGATGTTAATAATGATAACTGTAACCAAATCTGCCAACAACAACAACAATGTTAATGATGATGATAATGATAACTGTCACCAAATCTGCCAACAACAACAACAATGTTAATGATGATGATAATGATAACTGTCACCAAAACTGCCAACAACAACAAAACAATGTTAATGATGATATAATGATAACTGTCACCAAAACTGCCACAACAACAACAACAATGTTAATGATGATGATAATGATAACTGTCACCAAAACTGCCCCAACAACAACAACAACAACAATGTAATGATGATGATAATGATAACTGTCACCAAAATGCCCACAACAACAACAACAATGTTAATGATGATGTAATGATAACTGTCACCAAAACTGCCCACAACAACAACAACAACAATGTTAATGATGATGATAATGATAACTGTCAACAAAACTGCCACACAACAACAACAACAACAATGTTAATGATGATAATGATAACTGTCACCAAAACTGCCCCACAACAACAACAACAATGTTAATGATGATGATAATGATAACTGTCACCAAAACTGCCACACAACAAACAACAACAATGTTAATGATGATGATAATGATAACTGTCACCAAAACTGCCCACAACAACAACAACAATGTTAATGATGATGATAATGATAACTGTCACCAAAACTGCCCACAACAACAACAACAACATGTTAATGATGATGATAATGATAACTGTCACCAAAACTGCCCACAACAACAACAACATGTTAATGATGATGATAATGATAACTGTCACCAAAACTGCCCACAACAACACAACAACAATGTAATGATGATGATAATGATAACTGTCACCAAAACTGCCCACAACAACAACAACAACAATGTTAATGATGATGATAATGATAACTGTCACCAAAACTGCCACAACAACAATAACAAACAATGTTAATGATGATGATAATGATAACTGTCACCAAAACACCCCATACAACTAACAACAACAACAATGTTAATGATGATGATAATGATAACTGTCACCAAAACTGCCACAACACAACAACAACAATAAAAGCCAACCAACCAATGTTAATGATGATGATAATGATAACTGTCACCAAAACTGCCCACAACAACAACAACAATGTTAATGATGATGATAATGAATAACTGTCACCAAAACTGCCCAACAACAACAAAACAATGTTAATGATGATGATAATGATAACTGTCACCAAAACTGCCCAACACAACAACAACAATGTTAATGATGATGATAATGATAACTGTCACCAAAACTGCCCACAACAACAACAACAATGTAATGATGATGATAATGATAACTGTCACCAAAACTGCCCACAACAACAACAATAACAATTTAATGATGATGATAATGATAACTGTCACCAAAACTGCCACAACAACAACAAAACAATGTAATATGATGATGATAATGATAACTGTCACCAAAACTGCCCAACAACAACAAACAATGTTAATGATGATGATAATGATAACTGTCACCAAAACTGCCCCAACAACAACAACAATGTTAATGATGATGATAATGATAACTGTCACCAAAACACCCAACAACAACAACAACAATTTTGTTAATGATGATGATAATGAATAACTGTACCAAAACTGCCCACAACAACAACAAAACAATGTTAATGATGATGATAATGATAACTGTCACCAAAACTGCCACAACAACAAACAACAATGTTAATGATGATGATAATGATAACTGTCACCAAAACTGCCTCAACAACAACAACAAACAATGTTAATGATGATGATAATGATAACTGTCACCAAAACTGCCCAACAACAACAACAACAATGTTAATGATGATGATAATGATAACTGTCACCAAAACTGCCCAACAACAAAACAATGTTAATGATGATGATAATGATAACTGTCACCAAAACTGCCCACAACAACATAACAACATGTTAATGATGATGATAATGATAACTGTCACCAAAACTGCCCCAACAACAACTAAACAATGTTAATGATGATGATAATGATAACTGTCACCAAAACTGCCCAACAACAACAAAACAACTGTTAATGATGATGATAATGATAACTGTCACCAAAACTGCCCAACAACAACAACAACAATGTTAATGATGATGATAATGATAACTGTCACCAAAACTGCCCACAACAACAACAAAACAATGTTAATGATGATGATAATGATCAACTGTCACCAAAACTGCCCACACACAACAAACAACAACAATGTTAATGATGATAATAATGTCACAAACTGCCACACAAAACTGAATGCTAACAACAAAACTAACAACAATGTTAATGATGATGATAATGATAACTGTCACCAAAACTGCCCACAACAACAAAACAATGTTAATGATGATGATAATGATAACTGTCACCAAAACTGCCCACAACAACAACTAACAACAATGTTAATGATGATGATAATGATAACTGTCACCAAAACTGCCCACAACAACAACAACAACAATGTTAATGATGATGATAATGATAACTGTCACCAAAACTGCCCACAACAACAACAACAACAATGTTAATGATGATGATAATGATAACTGTCACCAAAACTGCCCACAACAACAACAACAATGTTAATGATGATGATAATGAAACTGTCACCAAAACTGCCCACAACAACACAACAACAATGTTAATGATGATGATAATGATAACTGTCACCAAAACTGCCCAACAACAACAACAACAATGTTAATGATGATGATAATGATAACTGTCACCAAAACTGCCCACACAACAACAACAACAATGTTAATGATGATGATAATGATAACTGTCACCAAAACTGCCCACAACAACAACAACAATGTTAATGATGATGATAATGATAACTGTCACCAAAACTGCCCACAACAACAACAACAACAACTGTTAATGATGATGATAATGATAACTGTCACCAAAACTGCCCACAACAACAAACAACAATGTTAATGATGATGATAATGATAACTGTCACCAAAACTGCCCACAACAACAACAACAACAATGTTAATGATGATGAAATGATAACTGTCACAAATGCACAACTAACAACAATGTTAATGATGATATAATGATAACTGTCACCAAAACTGCTCCAACAACACAACAACAACAACAATGTTAATGATGATATAATGATAACTGTCACCAAAACTGCCCACAACAACAAACAATGTTAATGATGATGATAATGATAACTGTCACCAAAACTGCCCACAACAACAACAACAACAATGTTAATGATGATGATAATGATAACTGTCACCAAAACTGCCCACAACAACAACAACAATGTTAATGATGATGATAATGATAAACTGTCACCAAAACTGCCCAACAACAACAATAACAATGTTAATGATGATGATAATGATAACTGTCACCAAAACTGCCACACAACAACAACAACAATGTTAATGATGATGATAATGATAACTGTCACCAAAACTGCCCTCAACAACAACAATGTAATGATGATGACAATATAACGTTCAAATCTGCCAACAACAACAAATGTATGAATGATAATGATAACTGTCACCAAAACTGCCCACAACAACAAACAATGTTAATGATGATGATAATGATAACTGTCACCAAAACTGCCTCAACAACAACAACAAAACAATGTTAATGATGATGATAATGATAACTGTCACCAAAACTGCCCACAACAACAACACAATGTTAATGATGATGATAATGATAACTGTTCACCAAAACTGCCCTCAACAACAACAACAACAACAATGTTAATGATGATGATAATGAATAACTGTCACCAAAACTGCCCACAAACAACAACAACAATGTTAATGATGATGATAATGATAACTGTTACCAAAAGTGCCCTCAACACAACAACAACAACAATGTTAATGATGATGATAATGATAACTGTCACCAAAACTGCCCAACAACAACAATGTTAATGATGATGATAATGATAACTGTCACCAAAACTGCCCAACAACAACAACAACAATGTTAATGATGATGATAATGATAACTGTCACCAAAACTGCCCAACAAAAACAAACAATGTTAATGATGATGATAATGATAACTGTCACCAAAACTGCCCCAACAACAACAACACAACATGTTAATGATGATGATAATGATAACTGTCACCAAAACCCAACAACAACAACAATGTTAATGATGATGATAATGATAACTGTCACCAAAACTGCCCACAACAACAACAACAATGTTAATGATGATGATAATGATAACTGTCACCAAAACTGCCCACAACACAACAACAATGTTAATGATGATGATAATGATAACTGTCACCAAAACTGCCCACAACAACAACAACAATGTTAATGATGATGATAATGATAACTGTCACCAAAACTGCCCACAACAACAACAACAATGTTAATGATGATGATAATGGTAACTGTCACCAAAACTGCCAACAACAACAACAATGTTAATGATGATGATATAACTGTACCAAAACTGCCACAACAACAACAATGTAATGATAATAAACTGCACCAAAACAACAACAACAACAATGTTAAGGATGATGTAATGATAACTGTCACCAAAACAACAGACAAACAACAACAATGTTAATGATGATGATAATGTAACTGTCACCAAAACTGCCACAACAAAACAACAATGTTAATGATGATGATAATGATAACTGTCACCAAGACTGACCCACAACAACAACAATGTTAATGTTGATGATAATGAACTGTCACCAAAACTGCCCACAACAACAACAACAATGTTAATGATGATGATAATGTAGACTGTCACCAAAACTGCCACACAACAACAACAATGTTAATGATGATGATAATGGTAACTGTCACCAAAACTGCCACAACAACAACAATGTTAATGATGATGATAATGTAACTGTCACCAAAACTGCCCACAACACAACAAACAATGTTAATGATGATGATAATGGTAACTGTCACCAAAACTGCCACAACAACAACAATGTTAATGATGATGATAATGATAACTGTCACCAAAACTGCCCACAACAACAACAATGTTAATGATGATGATAATGATAACTGTCACCAAAACTGCCACACAACAACAACAATGTTAATGATGATGATAATGATAACTGTCACCAAAACTGCCCACAACAACAACAATGTTAATGATGATGATAATAGTAACTGTCACCAAAGCTGCCCACAACAACAACAATGTTAATGATGATGATAATGGTAACTGTCACCAAAACTGCCCACAACAACAACAACAACAATGTTAATGATGATGATAA
>JAPXFY010000027.1:20995149-20997649 GCA_030674185.1 Monoplex corrugatus | reverse complement strand
GTATCGAAAGCTGCAGACAGATCAAGGAGTGTGAGGAGAGAGACTTTGCCAGTATCAGTTGCAAGGAGGAGATTGTTGAGAATGTGTAGTAGGGCAGTTTCAGTGCTATGGCACTGGCGGTAGGCTGACTGGAAAGGATTGAGGAGATTGTTGGCAGACAGGTGAGAGTTCAGCTGGTTGAGGACGACTTTTTCAAGGAGTTTTGACAAGAAAGAGAGATTAGAGATAGGCCTGTAATTTTTCAGTTCATTTGGGTCTAAATTGTATTTCTTGAGGAGAGGGTGAACAATAGCAGACTTGAAAGAATCTGGGACAGTTCCAGTTTGAAAAGAAGTGTTGATGATGTCAGTGATGAATGGGAGGAGAGTAGGGAGACAATCGGAGTAGAGAGAACCTGGAAGAGGATCCAGTTCGCAGGTTTTGAACGACATGGATCTGATTGTGTTGAAAATTTCTTCTTGTGAGACTGGGGTAAAAGTAGTGAGAGGTGTGCCAGAGAAGGAAGGGTCAGGTGGGCATGGTTGACAGGGTGTCCTGTCAAGCCTGTCACGAAGAGTTTGTATTTTGGTGGTGAAATACTTAGAGAATACAGATGGGAGTTCTTCATTTGTATGTTTTGTTGGGAGAGGTAAGTCTTTTCGTGTGCCAAGGAGATGATTCATGGTTGTAAAGAGTTCTTTTGAAGAAGAGGCATTCAGGATTTTGGTTTGGAAATAGCTTGTTTTTGCAGATGCAATGAGGGTGGATACTTTTGTTTTAGAGGCTTGGAAAAGTTGCCTGTGTACAGTGAGTTTGGATTTGCGCCAGCGGCGCTCTGCTCTGCGGCGGGCACGTTTTGCACAGGCAATCTCATGAGTGAGCCAGGGGGTAGGGGGGCGGTCAGGTAAAAGAGGGGTTGTGGCTGGAGCATGAGTGTCCAGAAGATGGTGGAGAGTAGTATAGAATTCATTGGCAAGGTTATGTGACTTTTCAGAAAGGAGACGGAAGGCATCAGATGAAAATGTGGAGAGGTCGATAGATTTGAGATTGCGTCGAGTCACTGTGCGCGTGGTACGGGAAGGAGGAGAAATGTCAAGAGAACAGAGAATTGCAGAGTGGTCAGATGGAAGGGCTGAAGTTAGACGGGTAGAAAGAACTAAGCAGTTGTTAGTAGCTGAATTGTGGTGATCACGAGAAATGATCCAGTCAAGAATGTGACCTTTTTGATGGGTTGGTTCAGAAATGTGTTGAGTCATATTGTGATTGGACAGAGAGTTGATGATATGTCTTGTGTCATAACGGTGAGAGAGAGAGATACCATCGTCCACAATGCAGCTGGCCCCAGTAGCTCAGTTGGTTGAGCGTCGGATTCACATGCTAATGGTTGTGGGTTCGAATCCCGGGATCGGCTACATTAAAACTAGCCTTCTCACTGCCCCATCTTAACATCATTGTTGTTCTGGTGGTGTCAGCATACGAATATATTAAGACCCCCTTCCCCCACTTCCCTGGGATGGTTATCCCCGTCGGCCATATCACCTGAAGTGGGTGCCGACGTAAAAAATCAATCAATCAATCAATCAGTCCACAATGCCACCGTATACCAAAGACTTTATAAAAAGTTCTATTTATAACATCTTTGCCGTGTGGGCCCCAGTAGCTCAGTTGGTTTGAGCGCTGGATTCACATGCCAATGGTTGTGGGTCCCATCTTACTATCATTGTTGTTCTGGTGGAGTCAATATATAGGATTAGATAAGTCCCCCTTCGCCCCATTTTCCTGGGATGGTTATCCCCTGTCGGCCGTATCATCTGAGGTGGGTGCTGACGCAAAAACTGAACCAGTCAATCAATCAGTCAACCATCGTCCACAATACCACCGTGTACCAAAGACATTATAAAAAGTTGTATTCATAAGTCTTAGAAATAGACTTATCCACCTTATACAGTCCCTAATCGTGATCACGTTGGGAGGATAATACAAAACAAGAACAAGAAGAACAAGGATCTTCCGCAGGCTCAGGAAGTTTGCCAGGTGATTGCTGGTAAATTAGAGTGAAACACATAAAAAATAATATGGAGTTGTCCGAGTGCGATGAATCCCTGTTGTGCAAACCCCAAACTTTCTTTTCGGAACTGCCAGCCGGATTGTAGCCAAAAAGTGACATCAATGAAGCTTTCCGTGATAGTACGCTAGCTCCCCTTATCGTCACTGGAGGGTTTGTCCTTCTACGTAATATGTTTACTAAAGGGCTTCACTTGATTAGTGTGTATTCTCACAGTGAGATACCAGCGTCCACCAGGTCCAGGACTGATCCATTACAGCGGTCCCTATGTACTCAAGACAATTGCCACAAAGTCCACATCTTGGCCTACACAGGCGACGTGGTGTGTTCAATTTCATTTTACTGTCTATCCAATGTGATATTAGACTAATGTGTGGTGTGCGCGCGCGCGCGCGTGTGTGTGTGTGTGTGTGTGTGTGTGTGTCCCCCTTCCCCCCCCCCCCCCCATTTTCCAGG
>JAPXFY010000027.1:20980149-20985149 GCA_030674185.1 Monoplex corrugatus | reverse complement strand
TTGTACACCCCTTCTACGAGAGTTACACTGGTTACCTATTGAACAAAGAATCAAATACAAAGCTTCTTGTCTCTGCTACCAAGTCATAATTGGCACTGCGCCTAAATACCTTTCTGACATCTTTACGATCTATGTACCACCCAGATCTCTTCGCTCTGCTACCGATGATAGAACATTCCGCGTTCCAAAATATAAACGAGAGAGGCATGGTGGTCGAGCTTTTTCATCATCTGCTGTGCAGATGTGGAACTCCTTGCCTCACAATCTCCGTCACAGCCCTTCATTTCCCTCCTTTAAAACTAGTCTGAAGACTTTTCTCTTCCAGCAACATTTCTTGTAGACCCTCTTTCTGCCGCTCTGTATTCTTGATGTGCGTGTTTTTGGGTGTGAGTGCGTGCGCGTGTGTGTTTGTGTGCGTGCGTGCGTGCGTGTGTGTGTGGTTTGTGTGTGTGTGTCTGTGCGTGTTTGTGTGTGTGTTGGTGTGTGTCTGTGAGTTCGTGTGCTTGTTTTACTTTTTATTGTTGTTGTAAAGCGCTTTGTGCAAGTGGAAAGCGCTCATAAATAACCATTTATTATTATTATTATTATTATTATCATTATTATTATTGTCATCATTGTCATTATTATTATTGTTGTAGTTGTTGTCGTTGTTGTTGTTGTTGTTGTCGTCATCATCATCATCATCATTGTTGTTGTTGTTGTTATTAGTAATAGCAGTAGTAGTAATAGTAGTATTGGTGTTATTACCTATCTATGTATCTATCTATCTATTTATCTATATATTTATCTATCTATTTATCTCTCTATCTATGTATCTATCTATCTATCTATCTATCTATCTATCTGTCTGTCTGTCTGTCTGTCTGTCTGTCTGTCTGTCTGTCTGTCAGTCTGTCTATCTATCTATCTGTCTACCTATCTATCTATCGATCGATTGCTGTTGTCGTAATTTTATTTGAAACTCGGAGATCGTAAATTCACATCGTCAAGCGATATAGGCTTCATTCAGTATGATTACACTGCAAGAACAGCAATCGACGTGCTCTTTCAAGGATTATGCTTTATAATAATAATAATGATAATAATAATAACAACAATAACAACAATAGTAATAATCACCATCATCATCATAGTTTAATAATGATAATGATGATAATAATATAATAGTTATAATTGTAATACTACTACTACTAATATTACTACTAGGCCTACTAATATTATTATTACTACTACTACTAATGATGATGATGATGATGATGATGATGATGATGATGATGATGATGATGATAATAATAATAATAATAATAATGATAATAATAATAATAATAATAATAATAATTTTCAAGGCTGGCTGGTTGGCTGAGTAATGGAAGTAACTATGTTTGACTGGAGTTCTGAAGTTCAAGCCAAATCTGCAACATCAATTAAATAAACACATGTTTGAATGAACGGATGGATGGATGGATGGATGGATGGATAGATGGATGGATGGATGGATGGATGGATGAATGAAAGAATGGATCGATATAATAAACAAACAAAATAAATATATAAACAGATTAATAAATAAACAAGAACACAAATAAACAAATTAATGAACAGAATGAATTTTCTAAAATCCGCGAATGATGTGCACTTCCAATATTTACTGTTCCAAATACAGTATGCTGTACTGAAACAACATTCTCTTACTGAAGGCAATTAAGTTGTAAATTCATGTTATGTAAAGTGTCTTGTCTATGGTTGCTTACATTCAGGGGGGGGGGGGGGGGATGGTAAAATTCTTAGTTACAAATGCTTTCATATTCTCATATATATATACACACATATATATACATACATAAATATATTATATATTTACATATATTTACATAAATATATATGTTTACATATACACACACACACACACATATATATACATATATATACGCTCTATTCTCATTCTTCCCCCGAGCCATCCGTGAGTGGGATGAACTCCCAGCACACATTGTAGAGGCAGACTCCCCCGACAGTTTCAAAAACAGAGTCACCTCCCACCTCAATGCTGACACTCTTGACAATCTCGCTGCTGCGGCGAAACTTCAGGAATAAGCTCAAACAAACCCAAACCCAAACTGTCCAGTATGAATGTGAGAGTGCTTGGTTAGGTAGGTAGTGGGTAGGGGGTGTGCTGGTAGGAGGGCCGCTGTGGCAGGGGGTGCCGGGGGCCGTCACTAGGATGCCTGCCCATCACTTCTCGTCCCCTCTGATCCAGTTAGTGGGCAGGGAGTGTGTAAATGTGAGGAGCAAATGTTGTGATTTTTTTTTAAAGTCAGGCAGCCGGTTCGTGGAAACCCCCTATTCCGTGGCAAAATAATCAGCGTGTTGATTGTGGCCATGCAACACAAGAAGAAGAAGTATGCTGAGAGCCCCTGCCAAAACAATTGAAGGGAAACAACTCTTGTGAATCGTGTGCTTGTGAGCGCCCACGAACAATTAAAGGGAAACGACTTATACGTGTATATGTTGGGAGCGCAAGCAACGGTCCTGAACGAATGGCTGCCTTTCTAGCTCGCATCAAGGTTGAGAACAGTACCTCAGTGATCTGTTAAGCGATATGATTTGTTGTCTCAATGCTGCTGCACATGGTTAGAGTGTGGCCGCAGGTGCGAACTCAGAACTCACATGATGTAAAAGTCTCACCTGTCGGCGCACCAGGTGTTGGCCGCTGCACACCTGAAAACCATTAACCCCCTCCAGGCCGCTCTGACTTGACTTTTGTGGACAATTTCTTGAATATTTGCGCCACTGATGTTGGTTGTGTTCTCGATGTATGAGATTGGAGGTCTGCCTGTCTTCCTTTTTGCCACTGTTTTTCCTTGCCATGAGGTCCGTGTTCTTGTTGCGTGACACATGGCCAGTATATTTTAGTCTTCTCTTGTTGATGTCTGCTAGTAGTTTTCTGGTGGTGTCAAGTTCTTCCAGGACACTTTCATTATTTCTTCTACCTGTCCATTTGATACGTAGCAGTCTCTGACAAAACCACATCTCTGTTGCCTCAATTCTTCTGCAGTCAGTTTTTTTTTCTTCTGAGTCCAGACTTAACGGCCATAAATCATGACTGGCCAGATCAAACATTTTAAAAGAATAACTTTAAAATGCATGTGTGTGTGTGTGTGTGTGTGTGTGTGTTGTGTTGTGTGTGTGTGTGTAAAAGTATATGTATGTTGTTACAGCTCCGATAGAGGAAAAACAAGGTTATCTCCCTTGTAAACGTAGGATCAAATAAAAAAAAAAACAAGGAGACAAAATAGATCTTTTACCTGACAGAATAAATTGTCTGTTTTATAATACATTAAGAAACAAAAAAATTCTTTAAGCAAGATAACGAAAACATAAATAATATTCATCAATTAATTAATCAATTAAGTAATTAATAAACAAATAAATAAACAAACCAAAAACAAATATATAGATAGATAATTAGAGTAATACATAAATAAATAAACAGATAAATAAATTATCAAATAGATAAACAAATAAATGAATAGGCAAATAAATAATAGCCAAATAAATAAATGAATAATAAAGTAAACAAATAAATAAATAGCAAAAAAAAGTGGATAAAAGAATAAATAAATAAATAAATTATTAAATGAATAAATAAATAAAAAATAAATAAACAAGTCCAGAAGACCCTTGTCGAGCCCTGTGTCAGTAATTAAGTCCTTCAATGGGAATGTCTTTTTTTAGGTTTTGTTCTCCACTTCCATCTGTTCCAGGCCTGCCTCCGTATAACACCCCAACAATGTTTAATTAAGGGCCCTGAGATCTTTCTCTGTTCTTTGTTGTTAGATTGATTTTCCAGTTTTTGCAAGACATCAATAGATTTCACCTGATATGATTTTACGGCTGTTTTTCTGTAACTGCATTTTAGACTTGCAACGTACGTTAATTTAACGGTGAGCATGGTTTTTTAACTGTTGTCTTTTATCTTAAACTGGTTGTCGTTTTTGACGTGGTGTTAGCCCTGATATGGCTTTAGTAGTTGGATGGGCTAAAAGCAGATATGAACTGAACTGAACGGTGGGCATGGTTTTTTAACTGTTGTCTTTTATCTTAACTGGTTGTCGTTTTTGACCTGGTGTTAGCCCTGATATGGCTCTAGTAGTCGGCTGGGTTATATATGCAATATGAACTGAACTGAACTGTTGTTAGTGTTTTTGTTTTTTTGTTTGTTTTGTTTTGTTTTTTTAGTTATCCTCTCTAACATCTTCCTTCTGGAACCAGAAAAAACACGAAAGAAGAATACGAACGCGTATTTAATACAACAAGACAAGACAGGCGCAAATTTTCGGCCAACGTAAGATTACAAACAAACAAACAAACACCAGATATAAAAATTTTGAGAAAAATACTGACCTGGTCATCCTTTTCGCACATTGGACACAGCAGCAGGGAGGTTTCAGTATTTTTCTCAAAATTTCTGTATCTGGAGTTTGTTTGTTTGTAATCTTACGCTTGACAAAGGCCAGTTGCGCCTGTCTTGTCTTGTTGTATTAAATACGCGTTCGTATTCTTCTTTCGTGTTTTTTCTGGTTCCTGTTTGCTTGAACGTGGGCAGTCACACTTTTTTCGGATTTCGTCTTCCTTCTGGTGGTCATTGAGTGGCAGTCCCTGTGATGTTGTCCTCCTCTTTTTGGATAGTGTGGCCTGTCCATCTGCATTATCTTTTCATAACGAAGGTGCCCATGTTCTTTTGTTGGCTGCTTATACATGTAGTGTTGGACCAGAAGACTACACACAGTTTAGTGAACATCTAAGTTCTTATTGTGCGAATGAGAAGTGCACCCCAGACACGTATCTGTTTTTGCATCCGCTTAACAAATGTGCCTGCATCTCTCTCTCTCTCTCTCTCCCCTCTCTCTCTCTCTCTCTCCCTCTCTCTCTCACACACACACACACACGCACACACACATACACATACGCACATACACACACAGACACACACAAGTACACAC
>JAPXFY010000027.1:20962649-20972649 GCA_030674185.1 Monoplex corrugatus | reverse complement strand
AAGTCAGCACCTGGACCAAACGGAATACCATACCTGCTCTACAAGAAATGCCCAAAAGTGCTCGAGTGGCTCCACAAGATGATTCGATCAGCATGGAGGAACCAGAAGATCAGCGACCAATGGATGAGAGCTGAAGGAGTGTACATTCCGAAGGAGCAGAACTCCAGCAGCATCAATCAGTTCAGGCCAATATCACTTCTGAACGTCGAGGGGAAAATCTTCTTCTCTGTTATGGCAGCAAGATTGACAAAATACCTGACTGAAAACAAGTATCTGGATATGTCAGTCCAAAAGGGAGGCATACCAGGAATGCCTGGATGCTTGGAACATGCCACGTTGATTTGGGATGCCATCCAAAAAGCAAGAACAGAGAAGAGAGACATTGACGTAGTTTGGCTTGATCTGGCGAATGCATATGGATCAGTTCCACACGATATGATCCAGCTGGCTCTTGAAATGTATCACATCCCAGAAAACATCCGAACAATGCTGAGGAAGTATTTCCAAGGGTTCTCAATGCGGTTCTCTACCAAAGAATACACCACGGACTGGATAGACCTAGAGGTGGGCATTGCAATGGGCTGTGCAATCTCTCCCATACTGTTCGTGTTGGCAATGGAAGTCATCTTGAAAGCTGCAATGAAGAGTTCAGGTCCAGTGAATCTGGGAGATGGATACCAGATGTCTCCTCTGAAAGCTTTCATGGATGACACAACAGTCTTGTCCACGGATGAGGAAGAGACACACCGAATCTTAAAGCAGCTGGATGAGCTGGTGGCCTCTTCAAGAATGAGGTTCAAACCTAAGAAATCCCGAAGTCTCTCACTGCGAAAAGGAAAAGTGGCAGATTCAGTCAAATTCATGGTAGCCAACCAAGCCATCCCCACTGTCACAGAAGAGCCAGTAAAAAGTCTCGGAAGATGGTATGATGACTCCCTGAAAGACACACAAAGGGGATGTGAAACCAAGCAAACAGCAGAAGAAGGCCTGAAGAAAATAGATAACTGCGGACTGCCAGGCAAATACAAAGTCTGGTGTCTACAGTTCATGCTGATACCAAAGCTGCTGTGGCCACTGCTAATCTATGACATTTGCACCAGCACAGTCGAAGCAATGGAAGCCAAAATCAACAAATACACAAGAAAATGGCTCGGTGTCCCACCTGGTCTCACTGATGTTGCATTCTACTGTCGTCAAGCAATGCTGAAGCTACCTCTTAAATCCATAGTGGAGGAATACAAAGTTGGAAAAGCAAGACTGTTGAGCATGCTGGAGGAATCGGAAGACAACATCGTGAGATCACTTCATCCAAAGCTGAGAACTGGCAGAAAGTGGAAAGTCCAAGAGGCTGTAAACAATGCCAAGAGAAACCTCAGCATCAAAGAAATAATTGGACACACGCAAACCAACAGACAGGGACTGGGAGCAACAAAAATGCAGTGGTGGTCCAAAGCCAAAGGGAAGGAAAAAAGAGACATGATCATACAGGAAGAAGAAGATGTCAAAAGAGTGCAGAAGGCAGTCCAGCAAGGTCAACAGGGGCAATGGACAACATGGGACAGTGCACTCCAAAGAAGTCTCAGCTGGAACGATATGTGGCACATGGCTCCTCTAAGGATAAGCTTCCTCCTCAGATCTGTATATGACCTGCTCCCCTCGAATGCAAACTTAGTGAAATGGGGGAAATCAGACGACCCAGCATGTCCGCTCTGTCAGAAGAAACAAACAGTGGAACATGTCCTAAGCTCTTGCAAAGTAGCGCTAGCCCAAGGAAGGTATACATGGAGGCACAACCAAGTTCTGAAAGTGATCACAGATGTGGTTAGCGAAAAAAACCATGACCCCAAACGCACCAATTGCTATGACAACGTTCTACAAAGCAGACTCCGTCGTTGGTGGACATACATGCTAAGTTTTTCGAAGTTCCCATAAATCACCACTTGCTGATATGTTTTCTAGGATCTTTAATGTGCCTATTAGATGTTCTTGTTTTCTTGTTTCGTCTGACCATGACGGCAGAGGCATATCAGAAATAGCCAGCAGAATCGGCCAAGCCAAAACGGCATTCAAGGAGATGAAAATCGTTCTTACCAACAAACGCCTATCAGTTAACATCAGCAAGAGAGTTCTTGAATGTTATACGGTTGTGAGGCGTGGACAATCAACACGCAAAGCCAGAACAAGATTGAGGCAGCCGAGATGTGGTTTCCAAGAAGAATGTTGAGAGTTCCATGGACAGCAAAGAAAACAAACGAGACAGTCTTGATGGAGGCAGACATAAGAAGATCATTCACAAGGAAGATTAGGAAAAGACAGGCAACATTTCTAGGCCATTTTATGAGGAAACGGGGAATTAGAGCACCTGGTCACAACAGAAAAGCTGGAGGGAAAGAGAGCACCAGGTGGATCCAGGGAGAAAATATTGGACGGACTTGCAGATGGCTGAGGACAGAGAGGGTGGAAGATGTGCTTGCGGCAACAAGGGATAGATACATATGGAGGGCCATAATCGCCAACGCCATGCGGCAGGGCACACGATGATGATGATGAGGAGGAGGAGGAGGAGGATGAATGATGGATGATGATGGATGGATGGATGGATGGATGGATGGATGGATGAGGATGGATGGATGGATGGATGGATGGATGATGATGATGATGATGGTGATGATGATGACGACGACGACGACGATGATGATGGATGATGATGGTGGTGGTGGTGGTGGTGTGGTGGTGGTGGTGGGTGTGGTGATGATGATGATGATGATGATGATGGTGATGGTGATGGTGTGGTGGTGGTGGTGGTGGGTGTGGTGGTGGGTGGTGGTGTGTGAGGAGTGAGGAGGAGGAGGGAGAGGAGATGGATGAGAGGATGAGGATGATTGAGATGAATGATGATGATGATGATGTGATTCGACGCTCGGCGTGCATATAGAAATGAAGAAGGTTCAGGCGCTAACAAGCCTGCACACAAGATGACTTTAGGTGGAAGATGGGAAGAATCTCCATCCCTTACCCACCGGGTGAGAGGTACCCAGGTAGGATCAAACCCAGACATTCCAATTCCAAGTCCGAGGCCTTAGTCACCTGACTATCGCTACCTGTCGTGTTTGTCAGTGTGAAAATATGGAATAAATTTTTTGCTTCTCTATATTCCATATTTTCACACTGACAAACACGACAGGTAGCGAGAACAGAGAGGGAGAACAGACAGACAGAGACAGACATAGAGAGAAGAGAGAGAAACGGAGAGAGATAGAGAGACAGACAGAGACAGAGAGAGAGAGAGAGACAGAGAGGGAGAGAAAGAGAGAGAGAAGAGAGAGAGAGAAAACAATAACAACAAATCAATCAACAAGCAAGAACTTCAGGGGCAAAGATTATACTGTGTAATGACAATTTTGCGTTAGCTCACTAAACGAAAATATTGATCCATCCATACACCTCAACATATCTGCAAGCAGGCATATGAGACAACTGGCGGACAGACAGGCAGACAGACAGACAGACAGACAGGCAGGCAGGCAGGCAGGCAGGCAGGCAGGCAGGCAGGCAGACAGGCAGGCATGCAGAAGACAGAGAGACAGGCAGACAAACAGAGAGACAGACAGACAAACAGACAGACAGACAGAAAGGAAAAAAGACTCACTTGGCAAAGAACGGTATTTGTCATGGGCCACTTTACACTGCGCTGCCCATTTGCCAGCTACCTTCGCCAGATCATCATCCCACGCCTGTCGGCGACAACAAACCATCATCGTTATGATCGTCATGGTCGTCGTCGTCATCGTCGTCGTCGTCGCCTTCGTCGTCGTTGCCATCATCATCGTCGTCGTCGTTATCATCATCGTCGTCGTCGTCGTCGTTATCATCATGGTCGTCGTCATCATGGTCGTCGTCGTCATCGCCATCATCGTCGTCGTTATAATTATATTCGTCGTTATCATCATCGTCGTCGTCGTTATCATCGTCGTCATCATCATCGTCGTCGTCGTCGTTGCCATATTGTCGTCGTCGTTATCATCATCGTCTTCGTCATCATCATCATCATCATGGTCGTCGTCATCGTCGTCGTCGTCATCATCGTCGTCGTCGTCGTCATCGACGTCGTCGTCATCATTATCACCATCGACGTGCATGACAGCGAAGTGGGTAAGGAATTAAAAGAAAGAAGAGGACGCCACAAGAATCCAGAAGGCAGTCCAGCAAGGCCAGCAGAGGCAATGGACGACATGGGGAAGTGTGCTCCAAGTAAGTCTCAGGCTCTAGTGACAGGTGACATATCGGCACTCTTTAAGATCAGTTTCATCCTCAGATCTGTATTTGTCTTCCTGTTCTCTCGAACGTCAAGACAAGCAAACTCATACACACGCACACGCCCGCGCGTTCATGCACCACACACACACACACACACACACACACACACGCATGCGCGCGCACACACACACACAAGCCCATAGACGCCCACAGACACACAGACACATACACAAACACGTAAACCCTACACCACACCCACAGCCACACCCAAACAAACACCCACACATTCACCCCGCACCCACACATTCACCCCGCACCCCTACACACACACATACGCACACACACATATATACATATATATATATATATATATATATATATATATATATATATATATAACTTATATATATATATATATGTATGCCTATATATATATAATATATATATATATATACACATATATACATATACATTTATTTATCCACACACACACAAACGCACACACGTATGGATCGGATCAACTGGCTAAGATTTATTAACCCTTTGATTCCCGCACCCTGTCTATCAACTGAAAAATAACCCTGTGACTCCCTCTCTCTATTCGCCAGCTTCCTGGTGGATAGGATGAGGGAGTCAAAGGGTTCAGTTTTTTGTTTTTTGTTTGTTTGTTTGTTTGTTTGTTTGTTTGTTTGTTTGTTTGTTTGCTTTGTTAGCATGGTTGACAATGCAGGATGCTGATGGAGAAGGTGCGGGAGTCAACTGATTGAAAAAAAATAAGGGTTGAAAAAAAGAGCATGAAGCAGTACAGTACCAGTTTCAACATATTGGCAGCCTTGGGAGAGACAGAGGCGCGGATGCTGTTGTGTTCATCCAACGCTGCTTGTACGTCCGTGTCTGTCAGGGTTAGAGAAGTTCCTACGTCTTGCAGACACATGGTGTGATCTTTGCTGATCTCCTCGTAAGCTTCAGGGCACTGACAAGCAAGTACACAAACATTTTAATTAAAAATTGAAAACTTTTCGCCGCAAGAAATGAATTAAGTTTTATTAACCCATTGACACCCGCACCCTGTCCACCAGCATCCTGCGTTGCCAACCATACTAGCAAAGCAAAAGCTTAACCCTTTGATTCCCTCACCCTATCCCACCAGTTTCCTGTAGAAAGCTGGTGGATAGAGTGAGGGGGTCAAAGGGTTCAGTTTTTGCAGTTGGTGGACAGGGTGCAGGAGTCAAGGGGTTAACAACCAACACACTTCCTTGGTCCAGTGGTTGGCTGATAAAATACCAGTGTAAAACATACACTTGGTAAAACATAGTCTAGGTAGGGCCTCAGGACCTGGCCAGCTCATGGGTGTATGTGCAGGCTTTGGGCTTGTGCCACGGTCACCATACACATAGCACCTGTGACGTTAGTGCATATGGAATTCGTTCCGAGCGCGGAGACGTCATCTTGAGAAACTGAAACTGAAACTGAAACTTGGTCGGAAGAGGGATTTTTCTCTTCCAGCTCCCCCCCCCCCTCCCCCGCTCCCTTCATCCATCACCCAGTGAAGTGTGTAAGAGATTAAGAAAGCAGAGGATGCCAAAAGAATCCACAAGACCCGCAGAGGCAATGGAGAGCATGGGAAAAGGGAGGCCGGGTGTGCCTGCTTAAATTTGCAAGGGAGGCGACTTTTACTGGACTAAAGCTGTCATTATAAGAACTGTGGTTGCTTCCCATTTTCAAGTCTTTCGGTCTTATTAAGCTGGAGTGACATGCAAGTACACAACCCTTTCACTCCCTCAAACTATCCCGCGGGTATCCCGCATTGTCAGCCATGACAGCAAAACAAAAACTTAACCCTTTAAACTTCCTCACCCTTACTGCAGAAAGCTGGTGGATAGGGCGAGGGAATGAAAAGATTAAATTTTTGCAACTGAAGATTGGGTTCAGGAAGTGAAAGGGTTAAGTGGTGGCCTAAGTGTTAGTTTTTCGGATGAGACGATAAGCCGAAGTCCCGTGTGCAGTAACACTTTCAGTGCACGTTAAGGATCCCACGGCAACGAAGGGGTTGTCCCTGGCAATATGCCGAAGAAAAAAATCCGCTTTCACTGGTAAACAGAAAAACACGAATAGGAAAAAACAACAACCACGAAACGGATAGCGTTGCATTGCAGCTACGCATTTTTCCCGGGTATAGCAGCCCGATTTTCACAGGGTAAATCTTTTGCTGGGGGAAAAAAACGGGGGATACAGGAGGGGGGTGCCCGCCAAAGGCGTTATAAATAGAACAAGGTCTTTGGTGCACACCATATAAGTTGATATGGAGAATCCAGAGAATCCGACAATGGCATCGGTGTCTCACAGTGCTAGTCCTCATACTCAAAGTGGTAAGACTTTAATTCAACAAAAGCACAAAGCAAATGCCTACCTAGAATGACAAGGGAGGCAACTTTTACTGGCCTAAAGCTGTTACAAAGAACTGCGGTTGCTTCCCGTCTTCAACGGTGCATTTCGTCAATGTATTTATGCACTAATTGTGTTTTGTACAGCACCGACGTGCAGAACTGTTTCATAAGATAAAATTCACAAGACATCCCCTAAAGCACTTAGATACACATATAGATCTTATACACAACTTTTACTTACTTTCTCACCACCCCTTGCACCTGGTTGATGTTTTTGACGTGGTGTTAGCTCTGATATGGCTCCAGTAGTCGGCTGGGCTGTAAGCAATATGAACTTAAACTGTTGTCTTTTATCTTAACCGGGGTGTCGTTTTTTGACGTGGTGTTAGCCCTGATATGGCTCTAGTAGTCGGTTGGGTTGTAAGCAACATGTAATTGAATTTGAACCGCCCGTTGCGCCACTGGTTTTGTGGGGGAAAATAAACCCAAAGTTTCTTCGCTTATGTCTGTTCTGGGCCAGCCTCTGTACAGCAGCACCCCAAATGTGTTTCGGGGTTTTAACGTCCCCCTTCTGGTGTTCGTCCTCAGGTGTTCTTGGGTCTTCCTCTCTAGCGTCTTCCTACTGGGGTCCAGCGATGAACAGTCTGGATGATGTTATTCTGCTCTCTTCAGGTGATGTGCCCAATTTATCTCCCAGTCCAGTAACTTTTCTTTATTTAAAACCCTTTGACTCCTGCACACTGTCTACCAATTGCAAAAACTTAACCCTCTTAACTCCCTCACCCTATCCACCAGCTTCCTGCAGGAAGCTGGTGGATAGGATGAGGGAGTCAAGAGGGTTAAGTTTTTGGTTTGATAGTATGGTTGACAAATGCAGGACGCTGGTGGACAGGGTGCAGAAGTCAAAGTGTTGGGGAAAAAAACAACACACTTATAGACAAGAAAAAACAATGTTTTTTACCTCCGCTGCATAGGTTGAGTCTTCAGCATCTCTTGGAAACACTGCATGCCCAACAGGAAAGACGTTCAGACAGCAGAAATCCCTTCTACGTACCCCCCCCCCCCCACACACACACACACTCAAGCAAAGACGTTTAGGTTGATTAGATCATCTCTCCCACACGAAGGACGGTCACATATCAAACGACCATCTGTATGGAGAACTGGTGATTTAGAAAGACATCAATGGGCCGTCTCTCATCATCATCATCATCATCATCATCATCATCATCATCATAAGTGCCTTGCCATATGGCGTTGGCGATCATGGCCTTCCATCTGTTTCTATCCCTTGTTGCTGCAAGCAGCTCTTCCACCCTTTCTGTCTTCAGCCACCCTGCAAGTCCGTCCAATATCTTCTCCCTGGGTCTACCCAGTGCTCTCTTTCCCTCTAGCTTTCCTGTTGTGACCAGGTGCTCTAATTCCCCTTTCATCATAAAATGGCCTACAAATGTTGCCTGTCTTTCCTAATCTTCCTTATCAATGATCTTCTTATGTCTGCCTCCATCAAGACTGTCTCGTTTGTTTTCTTTGCTGTCCATGGAACTCTCAACAATCTTCTTAGAAACCACATCTCAGCTGCCTCAATCTTGTTCTGGCTTTGCGCGTTGACTGCCCACGTCTCACAACCATGTAACACTGTCGGTTCTATATAATATTCAAGAACTCTCTTCCTGATGTTAATTGATAGGCATTTGTTGGTAAAAATGCTTTTCATCTTCTTGAATACTGTTTTGGCTTGGCCGATTCTGCTGGTTTATTTCTGATGTGCATCTACGTCTGGTGAAATGATCGTTTGCAGATATTTAAACTTATCAACCTGTCTCAAGGTTGTGCCCTTCGCTGTTATTTTGCATTAGGGGATTTCATGCTCTAAATTCGGTAAATAGACATCTGCAAACACGACCATACAGCGCTTGCCATCAGCACAGACACCTAAGAGACCGCTTCTGTAGACAGACAGAGACACATGAGGACCAAAAGTTCCAGCTTCTGTTTCTCAAGATGGCGTCTCCGCGCTCGAAATTAATTCCACGTGCACTGGCGCCACTGATGCCATGTGATGTTTCACTTCGACTTGTTTTGGTCCGTTGTTGGACAAAAAGCCTTCCTCATCGCACGCCACTGTTGCCGGTTAACTGCTGTTCTGGTCCATTGTTTGTAGAACTTTTCTTGATCGTCTCGCCATCTGGTTCTCTGGCGACCTCTGGTCCTTTTTTTGGCTTCGAGGGATCCAGTGCGTCACTTTGGTGGTCCATCTGTTGTCAGATCTCCTAATGGCATGTGATGTTGGATAACATCCAAAATGATCGTAGCGCAAGTCGTAAGCCTGCACATAGGTCCAACGCATCGGCAAGGGGACAGGGAATGTGTGTGTGTGTGTTGTGTGTTGTGTGTGTGTGTGTGTGTGTGTGTGTGTGTGTGTGTGTGTGTGTGTGTGTGTGTGTGTGTGTGTGTGTGTGTGTGTGTGTGTGTGTGTGTGTGTGTGTGTGTGTGTTGTGTGTGTGTATGTGTTTGTGTGTGTGTGAGTGTGTGTTGTGTGTGTGTTGGTGTGTGTGTGTGTGTGTGTTGTTGTGTGTGTTTATGTGTAAATGGGTCTGTGTGGGTGGGTGGATGTCTATGTGTGCCTGTCTATACGCACGCGCGCGTATGTGTGTTTGCGTGTTTATGTATGTTTTGTATGTGTGTGTATGTGTGTGTATGTATTTCTTTCTTTCTATCTTTCTTTCTATCCACCTCCCTCTCTTTCTCTTTCTCTCTCTCTCTCTCCCTCTCTCTCTCTCTCTCTCTACTCCACCACACCACACACACACACACACACACACACACACACACACACACACACCACACACACACACACACACACACACACACACACACACACACACACACACACACACACACACACACACACACACACACACACACACACACACACCACACACCACGAATTAAAAAAACAAACATAAACTCATACTTCTGTATCTGGTTTCAAGCTCGTGCTCAATGCCGTAGCTGAAAAAAAAATGACGAAAGTCCACATTACGCATCATGCTGTCGTATCATCATCGTCGTCTTCTTTTCGTCGTCGTCGTCGTCGTCGTCGTCGTCATCATAACTATCATCATCTTCATCATCATCACCACCACCATCATCATCATCATATATCATCATCACCACCATCGTCATCGTCACAATCATCATCACCACCACCACCATCTCATCACTCACCATCACCACCATCATCATCACCATCATCACAACCAACATCATCATCATCATCATCACCATCATCATCATCATCACCATCATCATCATCATCACAACCAATCATCATCATCATCATCTCATCATCG
>JAPXFY010000027.1:20955149-20957649 GCA_030674185.1 Monoplex corrugatus | reverse complement strand
ATCTTACGCTTGACAAAGGCCAGCTTGCCAAAAATGTGCGCCTGTCTTGTCTGGTTATATTAAATGCGCGTTCTTATTCTTTTTTCGTGTGTGTGTGTGTTGTTGTTGTTTTTTTCTTCTGGTTTCTGTCGTAAGTATGTTCATTGAGGGCAGACAGTGCTAGACTCCATTAAAGTGACCCTATAGTAGCGCTGAGCTTCCTCTGGGTGGTGGGCTCACAATGGCTTGATAATGATAGCTTTACTTTTCAATGGCTTGATAATGACAGCATTATTCTTTAGTGGCTTCATAATGATAGCTTTACTCTTTAATGGCTTTATAATGATATCTTTACTCTTTAATGGCTTGATAATGATAGCTTTACTCTTTAATGGCTTGATAATGACAGCATTACTCTTTAGTGGCTTCATAATGATAGCTTTACTCTTTAATGGCTTTATAATGATAGCTTTACTCTTTAATGGTTTTATAATGATAGCTTTACTCTTTAATGGCTTGATAATGACAGATTTACTTTTCATTGGCTTGATGATATTGACATTACTCTTTAATTGTTTGATAATGATAGCTTTACTTTTTAATGGTTTGATAATGATAGCTTTACTCTTTAATTACTTGACAATGATGGCTTTACTCTTTAATGGCTTCATAATGATAGCTTTACTCTTTAATGGTTTGATAATGATATCTTTACTCTTTAATGGTTTGATAATGATAGCTTTACTCTTTAATGATTCGACAATGATAGCTTTACTCTTTAATGGCTTGATAATGACTGCTTTACTCTTTAATGGCTCGATAATGACAGCTTTACTCTTTAATGGCTCGATAATGACAGCTTTACTCTTTAATGGCTCGAATGACAGCTTTACTCTTTAATGGCTCGATAATGATAGGTTTACTCTTTAATGGCTCGATAATGATAGGTTTACTCTTTGATGGCTCGATAATGATAGGTTTACTCTTTGATGGCTCGATAATGATAGGTTTACTCTTTAGAAATGTGAGACCGCAAACAGAATAAACGTAGACTTTACAGTCGAACTGAAAAGCCAGAAACATTTTGAATGGTTGTTAGTATTACGTAAGGCCCGTTCTCTTTCCCTTTCCAGTTTCAAAACCTTACCAGCGTATAGGGTTTTGCCCAGGCGTAAGGAGTTTGCCAGATAATTGTTGGCGGATCTAAGTAAAGCACATATGACATTACTCGGGCACGATGAGTCCGTCACAATCGATGAGTCCTTTATGAGCCAATCCAAAAACCCTTCCGAAATGAGCAGTGTGAGAGAAGTGCCACCAAAGCAGAGTTTCAATTTCAATTGCAGTTTCTCAAGATGACGTCTCTGCGCTCGGAATGAATTCCATATGCACTAACGTCACAGGTGCCATGTGACGGAGAAGATCCAGAATGATCACGGCACACGCCTTAAGCCTGCACATAAACCCAAGAACTGGCCAGGTCCTGAGCACCTACCTAGATAGTTTCATAACCTCGTGGCCGTAGGGGAGTGAGGTGGCAGAGACCTCAACTTTTCTCGGGACTAGCACCACGATGGCGGCGCCCATCCCCTCTCCCTCGTTTTAAATTTATATTCATATTCACTATTATTTTTAAACCAAGACTTCACAAAGGCAAGAAGGCTAATTGGTTTTCAGGGGTTGGGACATGGGAAATCAACCTATCTCTCCAATGTTTTATACCAAGGCAACCGGGCAATACCCTGATCGTCACGATTTTCAACTGCCGTAGGATCTTTAGCGTGCGCAGCAAGAAGGTACACGGGTCCGACTCGTTTTTCGTCCCCTTCCGAAGGACTAGACGTTCAGTTTGATTTTCCGGTCGAATTGAGAAGAAAAGACAACGCCTCTACGGGGAGCGAACCCTGGCACCTCGAGTTAAGTTATTGGCAGGCGAACGTCTGAACCATTCTGCGCAGAGATGGGAGATTAGTTACAAGTAGTTACGATCGTATCTTGCAACAGGAGAGTAATATGACGGTAATCATTATAATGTTAAAATTCATAAGGGTTTCCCTAATGGAATGAAAAAAAAAAAAGAAAGAAAAAAGAAAAAAAGAAAGGAAGGAAGAAGCAAATGCTGCAAGAACACTATAGTTTGTTATTTGTTGTTGTTGTTGTTGTTGTTGTTGGTGGTGGTGGTGGTGGTGGGTTTTTTTGTTTGTTTTTTGTTTTTTTGTCTTAAAGGAAGGAAAGAAAGAAAGAAACAACTGCTGCAAGAACACCACCATAGTTTTTGTTTTTTGTTTTTTTGTTTTTTGTTTTTTTCCTAAAAACACCCACCTATTTTTCGACAGTCAGCCAAATTTTCACAACACTCGCAGGACAGAAAGTTATCCAGTTCTGACCATCTGTTGCATTGTATCTGTAGGGGTCTCTGTGTCTTTATATATACAGATACAGACAAGAATAACGCGGACATGATGACATTATAATGATGTGTCTCTGAGAGCTGGTATCTCTGTCCTCATCGTTTCCGTTG
>JAPXFY010000027.1:20887649-20950149 GCA_030674185.1 Monoplex corrugatus | reverse complement strand
AAAAAAATGTGGTGGAAATAAAACAGTGGCTAGTCTTCCTTAATGTTTCATTGAGCTGTTGGCTTTTGTTCCACTAACTTTAGAGTGTTTGTTCTTTGTCGTCTTTTGTCTACGGTTGACAAAGGCCAGTTGACTGAAAATTTGCACTGTCTTATGTTATACCCAATACGCGGTCTGATCCTATTTTTGTGTGTTTGAGTGTCATGTTTTCTTTTTGATGAACAGTGGTATTTCTGTCTGTTATTTATTGTCTGCTTATTTTCAATCTTTTTGGCGTTCTGGTTTTTTCTCAGATGCGTAGAAGCACATAGTTTTGCCCACTGCCCAGACAATATGTTGGTGCTCAGTCTGCACTGTGTCTTTGATAGGCGTGCATGGTGGGTGTTTCTGTAAGCTATCCTGACACTAATATGACTCTAACAATCTTTATAGGACATGTTTGATGTTCTGTGTGTATATAAACATGATGGAGGGGGGGGGGGGTTGTTGTGTGCTTATAAACACGAAAGACAGTTTGACGTTCTGTGTGCTTATAAACACGATAGAGAGTTTGATATTCCCCCCTCCCCTTCCCATTTTAAGATCTTGCCAGCACATAGGGTTCTATTCGTGGGTCATGAAGTCTCCTGGATAATTGATGGCAGATTTGGATGGAGCGCATACGGAATTGTCTGACTGCGATGACTCCCTCTTGGAACAAAACTACAAACTCCCATACACATTCTTTCCTTCATTAATAGACGTAGGCCGTCTGCATTGTTGTATACCTTTCTGTACCCTAACCAGTCGAGAAACTTTGTTCTGCTCGTTCATCATCATCATCATCAGCCGCATGGGGTTGGCGACCATGGACTTCCAACCATCTCTATCTCTCGTTACCCCTAGCATCTCCCACCCTCCTCATCCCCAGCCACTCTGCAAGTCTGTCCAGCATTCTCTCCCTGGGTCTACCTAGTGCTCTCTTTCCCTCCAGCTTTCCCATTGTGACCAGGTGCTCCAAATCCCCCTTCCTCATAAAATGGCCTATAAATGTTGCCTGTCTTTTCCTAATCTTCCTTATGAGTGATCTACTTGTGTCTGCCTCCATCAAGACTGTCTCGTTTGTTTTCTTTCCTGTCCATGGTACTCTCAACATTCTTCTGAGAAACCACATCTCGGCTGCCTCAATCTTGCTCTGGCTTTGCTTGCTGACTGTCCACGCCTCGCATCCGTACAACAATATTGGTTCTATATAACACCACCTAAAACGGAACGATTTTCTCTCCAGGAAGTTACTGTAGCAGTAGGGATGCCGTGGGCTATTTCAGTATAAATAGTATCCCCACCTTCTGGGAATTCTGTGCTAGAAATTTCCTCTTTTCTGTCACTCTTTGTTTTCTACCTTGTTCCTTTGCTTTCTGTCATTTCTTCCTATCATTTTCTGTCTTGCTGGTCCATTCACCTGTATGTGTTCGATAAAGTCTTACGTACTTTTTCTTAGGACTGCTAACTGTGTACATGTATTAAAATGTAATTAAGTGCATTTTTGGCTCTAGGGAGGTGAGATAATTAGGTAATTTCTGCAAGTTTTTATATGTTTTGGTGTTATTATATACGCTTATATTTGTATTCAGGTGTGGTTTTTAAAAACTCCCCTGTGCGATAAATTGGATGGAGTGGTCAACGCCGGGGCATGTCCTTAGATTATGTGCGCAAATGCATTGATATGTGTACTTAATTTTTTCTTTTTCTTCCCCCCCCCCCCCCTAATGGAAGCGATCCTTCCAAACTCTAGATTTAAAAAAAAAAGCAAGATATAAATAGGGTAGATGTTGCTGATGTGTTCTGTGGATCGCAGGAAGCTCAAATCCACAGCTCCAGTTTGTGGTAGTCGACCATTAATGATTTCCAGTGCTTCTGCTTTCTGTTCTTGAAAAGTAACATTCAAAGATGACCATTTTTTGTTTATGTATTCCCCATGAAAATTGGTGTCAAAGATTGCAGGAAGCTCAAATTCATATCTCCGATGTGTGATAGTCCACCCTCCATGATTTCCAGCGCTTCTCTAATTTCTCGTTTTGAAAAGTTGACTGTCAAAGCTCAACATTTTTTGTTTATTTTATCCATGGAAATTGATGTCCTGTTTCTTTACAGAGTTTACCCATTGCTGTTAATGAGGTCATTTGTGGTGCGCAATTTGTAGAACAGTTTTTCCAAAAGTCAGTGATCCACATCGTGCAATTTGGTCAGCAGTATCTCCTGTATGCATAAACCTGAACTTAGAGAGATCAGTTGTTGGGAAGGGGGTATTTACTTTGTAGTGTAGGTGTATGATTTATAGAGAAACGTGTCACTGTATTATTAGAGCATATCCATTCATTATTCTGTGCATCGCTATTCTTTTGTGTGAGAGAGCAAGCAAGTGAGCGAGAGAGAAAGGCAGAGAGACAGAGACAGAGAAAGAGAGAAGGGGGAGGGGAGGGAGGGAGGGAGGGAGGGGGGGGGAGAGGCAGACAGAAAGACAGACAGACAGAGACAGACAGACTGTGGTATAGAAATTAGTAGCAGTAACACTAGTAACAACTGTCATCGTCGTGGGTGTCCCATACATGTTTCAGGACTGTGTTGTGGTGCCAGTGACCAAAAGACACAAGATGAAACCCATGATGGGCCTGGTTCTGATGGTCTTTTTCTCTCTGCTGGTGACAGACACACAGGGTTTTCTCATGGGGAAGCTGAGAAGCAGTTTGCGTAGAGGACATCAAGTGCCTCCAATAGGGTTTGGAGCAGGTCTTCATGGTATGATAAATAAATAAATAAATAAATAAATAAATCACAGTACACGAAGATGTTGGTAGATGTGTAGAAATAAAGTCAATGTATGGAGATTGTCTGTCTGTCTGTCTGTCTGTCTGTCTGTCTGTCTGTCTGTCTGTCGTCTGTCTATCTATCTAATCTAATCTATCATTAGTATCTATCTATCAAGAAATGTGTTATCATTAAAGGATAAATTCAAACACAGAGAGAGGAGAGAGAGAGAGGCCAAAAGAACAACAACAACAAAGACATGATTCGTAGAGCAAAGAAAAAAACATTTTTCCAAAGTTACAACAACAACGACAAAATATGCCATTGCCATTATCCGGAAAGCAATCCAAGCTGTACTCAAAAGTCGTGAGTACAAATCCCATGCTCTATTTCTCGTAATGACTTTCATAATAAATGTATAACACACGAAATAAACAGATCACACCATCCTTCAGATATCCTAGGTCCCTTAGTGACTTCTGCAATGAAAAGCCAAGCTCATGGAAGTCATTTTTTTGTTCCTTTACCGACTACATTTGATGTAAACTGATTTCTAGTCTCTTTAACAACGTTCTGATGGAACCTCGAATATTTTCTTATAATATTACTGCCATACATTGTCGAGCCTTTAACATATATTTAAAATCTTTGCATTGAAAAGGTAGAATGACAACAGACTCTAAAAATAATAAATTCCTCTTCCCAAACATCAGGATGCAAGCGATACTGATAATCATTGATCCATTGAAAATCACATGCGTACACACTTCTAAATAGACTTCCCAGTCAGCTTCAATGACTACAATCAAGATTTCATCCATCACACTCGTGCTAAACATGGTTAACAATCTTAACAAATAAGTGACTAGGTACTATTGATAAACTCAATATTCTGCCAGCCTTTTTCTTGATCTTACAAAAGCATTTGACCTTGACAAAAAATCTATTAGTCTATGGTTTTAATGATCAATCCATTTCATTAAAAAAAAATGTCCAGTCCCATCTCGAAAACAGAATGCAAAGAGGGTATTTGTTCCAAGTTAATGCTTTTGAAAAAAAAAAAATTAATGAAGTCTGGTGTACCACAGGGCCCTATTCTTCATCCTGTGCTATTCTGCTTATTCATAAATGACCTTCCACAATCCTTTGTAACGAAGTATCATATGTTTCCCGATGGTACCTACCTCAGTAGTTTGAGCAAACCTGTCTCGGACTGTTGCATAAGTGTCTTTTCATACTGTGAGAGGCCTTGCTTCACCAATCACTACCTCTCTCCAGTGTGTTCTGTCTGAGGCAGCTTCCCATGACTTCAGGTGAATGCCTGTGGCCTGCAGGTCCCTCTTGCACACATTCTTGTAGCACAGATGGGGGCTACATGTTTGGTGGTTTCCCACTGTTAAGTCTCCGTACAGGAGGTCCTTGGGGATTCCTCCATCCTCCATTCATACTGTGTGGCCAACCCAACGCACATAGAGGAGATCCTTGGGGATTATGCCATTCCTCCATTCATACTGTGTGGCCAACCCAATGCACATAGAGGAGATCCTTGGGGATTATGCCATTCCTCCATTCATACTGTGTGGCCAACCCAACGCACATAGAGGAGGTCCTTGGGGATTATGCCATTCCTCCATTCATACTGTGTGGCCAACCCAACACAGGCACCTCTGTTTCAAGAAAGTATGCAAGCTATGGATTCCAGATTTCCTTAAGACAGTTTCATTGCTGGCTTTGTTCTGACAGGTGATGTTCAGGTTGTGTCGGAGGTAACATACAGGAAAGCCATTACTTTTGGACATGTAGAGACCAGGTCTCACTGCCATACAGATGCATGCTTTGTATACCTGTATCTTGGTACTCTCGATCAACTTGTCCCATGCTCTTTTTCGGTGTGGACATAATAGTGGTTGCCTTTCCTATGCGCTTGTTCAGCTCAGCATCAAGAGATGGTTGAGTGTTAACTTGTAGTCACCTATTTTGATGTCAGATGGAGATTCCACAGTTTGCCCAATGTTTCGTTATTCTCATTCATTACCAAATACGTTATGAATAAAATGTCTTGGTCCATTACTCTTACATCCGTTCTATTTTTAGCCTCAAGTAGGTTTTAACAATAGATGCGATAATTGGCCAAACAGTGGTGTATTGTGTCACTGGCCGAACTGTTGGAAAATAAAGATTCTCTCTCCCCTCTCTCTCTCTCTCTCTTCTTTCTCTCTTTCTCTCTCTGTATATAATCTATGTATATACCTGTCTGTCTATATCTATCTATCTATCTACCTCTGTCTGTCTGTGTCTGCTATTTCGTTTGCCAACCTGTCTAAAAGTATCACATACTTGTAGTACATCTATGAACTAATCGATGATTATTCTTCCTTATTTTTCAGCCCCTGAGCAGAGAGGAAAGAGAAAGAAAAGAGATACGCCAGCTATCTTTGGTTGGTGTCAAACATTATTGCAGAGTATTTTTACAATTGTGAATTAAACGTATTGTACTGAAGCGTACAGCATCGTTCTGACGTCATAATGTATTCCATTGCATTGTATATTTTGTGTCATGTTAATATTGTATTAAGCTGGACATATTATGTTGGTGTTATATTATATTACATTGTGATGTGTTGCACTGTGGTGTTGTGTCATTTTATGTTGCACTGTGTTGTATCGCAATGTGTAGGGTTGTATTGTAACATGCTGCAGTGTGTTGTATTGTATGGCTTTGTGTTGTGTTATTTTGTATTGTATTATGTCATTATGTTGCGTTCTATTGCACTGTGTCCTTTCAATTGATATGAAATGTATTACTGCAGTCAATTGGTTAGGTATCTTGCTTTTTACATTTGTGTTTGTGTGTGTGTTGCGTGCGCGCATGCATGTGTGTGTGAGTGCGTGTGTGTTGTGGTGGTTGTTGATGATGTTGTTGTCGTCGCCATTGTTGTCTGTTGTTGTTGTAATTTACCTATTAAAATGGAAATGTATAGAAAGTGAGACCAGTACATTTTTTTTTCTTTCTCGTGTATAAGAAAAGCATATTGCACATTAAACACTATTTGATTCTATCTTAAACAGCAAGCGCATTCACATTCACGCACGCATCTCTCTCTTCTGTCTGTCCACACACACACACACACACACACACACACACACACACACACACACACACACACACACACACACACACACACACACACACACATGCGTGGGAGCACGTTTGCACGGTCACTCGCATGTACGCACACAGGTACACTCGCACGCACTCAGGTACGCATGCACGCACGCGGGTACAAACAATACACTCGCATGCACTCACGCAGGTACAAGCAATACACTTGCATGCACTCACGCAGGTACAAGCACTCGAATGATGTCTGTAGATTATACAACAGTACAGATGGAATGTGGACAGCACGCCTAACAGTTCGAGTTCTCTGTGCTCCACTGAGAATGTTGTTTGTTTGTTTGTTTGTTTGTTTGTTTGTTTGTTTGTTTGTTTGGTTTTAGGATGCATCGCACACAGGGAGGTTACCTTTGTGCTGACTTTTTTTGCCGTCCCATTTCTATGCCATCTCAATGGCCGCAGAAGCTGGCACAGTTTGTTTTTTTGTTTGTTTGTTGTTTGTTTTTACCATGCAATGATAATGATGCCGATGAGGATGATAATCATGATGCTGTGGAGTTCCATCTAGGACTGAGACTGCATGACAGGGCTGTACTCTACGCTTATTATCATAATATATCCTAGCATCAACCAGGCCCGAGACATACAGACGCCTGTGGTGGTGGTCAGAAGATTTGAGCAACACCCTCAATGACGCATCTGTAAAAGTGGATGAGACTCGACTGTGTGGTCCCAGTCTTCCCAATGAGCCCATAGCACGCCCAACTCTGGGTAGGAAACCGGTCAGAGCCGAAAAATCCCACAATGATATATTTTGAAGGGTCTGATGGGGATTCGAACCCACAGCCTTCCAGTCGGTAGTCCATTGCGGTTAACCACTACACCACGGCGAAGAAGTTTGATTCTGTGTAATGCACAGTGAGTTCAAAAAAGTTCAAAGAACAGGGCCATAAGAGGATTTGTAACTTCTTCCAAGACTGCTCTGAAAATCCATTTGTTTGAATTTTATTGTATATTATTATCTTGATAATTCTTTCTGCTCATTTTACAGAACTGGAAAGCTATCTGAGATATCACTGTAGGTAAATGGGACTAGAAAATTGTCATTATAGTAATTGTAAAGTTCACCCACTACTATTACTACTAACTACTACTACTACTACTCTACCACTACTACTACTTCCATTACTACTACTACTACTACCACTATGACGACGACTGCTGCTTTTACTACAACTACTACTACCATTACTAGACTCTATTACTACTGCTGAAGTTACTGCTACAACTATACAAATATTGTTACTACTACTACAACTTTACTATTGAATTATTCTTGTATAGCCTATTCTGCAAACTTATTTGGACTTACTGCATATTACTATTGTCAATCATGATTTTTATGATGATGATGATGATTTGATTATGATAGTGATGATCATTATGATAATTAATATTTATTGTATTTGTTGTTGCTGCTGTTGTCATCATTATCATAGTTGCTATTAATATAACTATTGTTACTACTATTGCTGCTGCTGCTGCTGGCTACTACTACTACTACTACTAAACTACTATTACTACTACTATCTTATCATTTTTTTTATACTTAATGTGATTACTGTTATTATCTTCATTGTCCTTGTCATCATGAACATTATTATTGATGTTCTTGTTGTTGTTGTCATTATTGTTATTATCATTCCAGACCCGGTGTGGAGAAAAGCAGTGGGTGCAGAACCGTATCTTCAAAACCATGGACTCCACTCCCAGACAAAAAATAAGAATGGCGCCTTGTGATGCATTCAGAGTTATTGCTGTAGTTTTCTGTTAAATTAAGCGTAGAGTAGGCCTTCAGTAGTATACGGATTGTAATACTCTCTCTCTGTTTGTCTGTCCGTCTGGCATTACCGTTCAAAATTTGTTTCAGCATTTTCAAAGGAGTCCTTGACAAAGTGAATTCTCCCTGTGAGAGTGTTATTATTAACAGCCATGTCTCTGATCATATTTTTAATGACCTTGATTGTGATGATAGTGATAATTGTGGTGGTGATGATAATGGTGGGTGGCGTTGATGATGTTGGTGGTAACGATAGTGATTATAGGGGTGTTTTTGATGGTAATGATGGTGATAGTGATGTTTTAAATCACCCTATTTCAAAAGAAGTTTTAGTATCCTTAAGAAAATTGAAATGTGGAAAAGCAGCAGGACCCGACTGTATACTTGGGGAGCTCTTGAAAAATGGAGGAGGTGAGGTGGTGAATTTCCTAGTTGAATATTTCAATGTTTTATTCAATACTGGTCAATAGCCTGATAACTGGACACAATCCATCATTCTTCCTTTATTTAAAAAGGGAAACGTCAGTGATCCTAATAACTACAGAGGTATTTCTTTGAGTAACATCAGCAGCAAAAAATGTACAGCTCTGTTGTCAATTCAAGGTTACAGGAATGGCTTGACTACAACAATACACAGGCGAATACTAGGCTGGTTTTAAAAAGATTATTCAGCAATTGATCACATGTTCACGTTAGTGGCAATTATCCAGAAACAATTCACCTTTAACAGAAAACTATATGTGGCTTTCATTGACTTCGAAAAGGCGTTTGATTGCATTTCAATAAAATTTCTTGGCCTATACTGTTAAAGAATGGTATTAAAGATAAGATATATAGATGTATCAAAAGTATGTATGCTCCTGTGAAAACAAGAGTGCGATGTGGCACACAGTTTACTAGTTGCATTACTTGTACAAATGGAGTGAAACGAGGTGATGTGTGTAGTTCCATTCTTTTTTTCTTTGTTTATAAATGAACTTGCTCTCGAAATAATTAATTGATAATGGTAGACACGGCGCAAACCTGAGTTATGAATTGATCGAATTATTTGTCCTATTGTTTGCTGATGACATTGTTTTATTATCAGAAACTGCAGTTGATAAAAATTTACAGACACAACTAAACAGCCTCTATAGAGCAGCTTGCAAGTTACAACTTAAAGTAAACATGGATAAGAGTAATTAATGGTATTTAGGAAAGGTGGATTTTTGGCGAATACTGAGAAATTGTTCTATAACAATACAAGGATGGCTGTTGTAAACTCATATCGGTATTTAGGGATATTGTTCTCAACAAGACTTAGTTTTAATTTTGCATGTCAAGATTTAGCAAGTAGAGCAAAACGAGCTGCTTCAGTATTCAAATAAACTGGATAAACTGATTAGTAATTCGTTAAAATTGTTTTTGAAATTGTTTGATACTCATATTCAACCAATTTTACTGTGTGGTTCAGAAATATGGTGATTGAAAGTGTTCAATTGTTTATGTAGAAAAAATGCTTACGGGTCAACATTACAACACTGAACGATTTCATTTATGGTGAGTTGGCAAGATTTCCCTTAACTATAAACTGCAGCGTTTGTTGTATTCGATACTGGCTAAAACTAACGAAAATAAGTGAAGAGAGATTGCCTTATAAGGCATATAAAATTCTATTAAATTTAACCGACAGTAAAAATAAATTGAGCCTCAAAAGTCCGTGATATATCAAATACGTACGCTTTTTTTTATACATCTGGGAAAATCAGGGTGTGGGTTGTGTAAAGTCTTTTATAAAAAAAAATTTTCAAACAAAGATTAGTTGATTGTAGGTGGCAAAATTGGGATTACCATATCAATACTAGTGATGTTTTTTGCACAATATAGAAAGTGTAAACAGTCACATGAGGTAGAAGCATACTTGTTGCTGGACATTTAACAGATTTATTAAATGACATCAAGATATAAAACACGCGATAAAGAGGGAACGAAATACCCAGTTTAGTCAGTGTTACTGAAAATGAAATTCACTTTATTCTATGTTGTCCAGCCCTTGAGGATCTGAGACGCCTGCTAGTTCAGCCAAAGTACTACTATAAACCAAATGATTTCAGGTTAACAATGCTCATGGCTTCAAAAAATGAGCGTACAATTAGAAATTTGGCAACATATGTCTATAAAGCTTTTAAGAGAAAAGTTTGCTTTATCATAAAGTTACAATTTTTGGATGTGTGTCTGTTAAACCTATATAGGCCTATATGCTCCTGCTGTATTACTGTAGTTTGACTGAGTCCTATATTGTAATCATTTCAAATATTTGAAGTATGCATTATCCAAGAAAGACTATGTATCATATTCTGTGTTTATATAATGTTTGTAATGTGTTCACACAAATTCTTGTGATGTAGGCCTATGTCTGTTAAACCTATTTATATGTTCCTGTTGTATCATTGGAGTTTGACTGTGAGTCCTATACCGTAATCATTTCAAATATTTGAAGTATGCATTATCCAAGAACGAACTATGTATTATATTCTGTGTTTGTATAATGTTTATAATGTGTTCACACCCCTTCAAATGGAGCTTTGGTCTTACTGAATAACTTTCTGATCATGATTCTGATTCCGTCTGTCTGGCTGTCCAGCTGGCTGTTTCTGTCTTCGTCTTTTAGACTGTTTCTCTGCCTGGCTGTCTGTCCGGCTGGCTGATTCTGTCTCCGTCTTTCTGAGCATCTGTCACTCTGTTGTCTGTCGGTCTCTGACAGACTCTCTCTCTCTCTTTGCTTCTGATCGAAACTAATGAAATATACAGTGCCGGCAAAAAAAAATCGTTACATGTACAGCGCGAGATGAGAAATCACATGTCCTTACCTATGAGCTATCACGAACCCAAAGTGGTTTGCTGCTGAGTGTTGTGTATGCCTGGGACGGTGGTATTCTTGCTTGACTGTTGCACACTCTTTGAGGGCATATCGGTGTGTGTTCTATTTTTAGCACTGATGTAACGAGCCTGCCCTTCAGTAAGCTTCTTTGAGGGCTAGTTAGCAAGGTAACTGCATCACAACTGACTGACGATGGGTCGAAAGAAGCTTTCCAATGAAGAAAAAGTTCGTGCTTTAACTCTTTTAGAACAAGGAATATCAGTAATAAGAGTTGCTGCAGATCTAGGGATGACAAGACAGGCTGTTTACGACCTGAAGAGAAGGGCCAAGTCTTTGCCTCCAGGTGCCCGTCCAACAAGAAAAGAAGGGTCTGGCAGGAAAAGAAAAACAACACAGAGGACTGATAGCATCCTAAAACGTGAAGTGTAGTCAGACCCATTCATAACTGCTGCAGCATTGAAGAAAAAACATCCAGATCTGCTTCAAGATGTGTCAACTAGAACAGTCCGACATCGTCTTCAGAAGGACCTAGAGTTACGAGCTCGCCGGGCTGCAAGAAAACCTCTCTTAACCAAGGCCATGTGAAAGAAAAGGGTGGCGTTTTGCAAGAGATATCTGCACTGGACAGCAGAGGACTGGAAAAAGGTGTTTTTCTCAGATGAAAGCACATTCACAATGGTGAGGGGTGTGTCCAAGACTGTGCGCAGGCCTGTTGGTGCATCCAGGTATGACTCTCGTTACACTGTCAAGACAGTGAAACACCCTGATAGTCATGGTTTGGGGAGGATTCAGTGGAAATTATGGCAGGGGAGGGCTCTACTTTCTGCCCAAAAACCAAACAATGAATGGCAGCACATATTTAGATGTGCTACAGGGACATCTGCTACCATTCTGGGGCATCCATGGATGCAGCTTCTTCATGCAAGACGGGGCCCCGGCACACAAGACCAAGATTGTCACAAAATGGCTCAAAGACAACATTGCTGTGCTGGAGTGACCTGGAAACTCCCCTGATCTCAATCCCATCGAGAATGCCTGGAATTACATGAAAAACAAGGTCCAGGAGGCCCAGCCAAGCAGTCTGCAACAGCTGAAGGATACACTGAAGACGCTGTGGGTGGCCATGGACAAGCACTACTGTGTCTCCCTGGCAGAGTCCATGCCATCCAGATTGAACCAGGTCATCAAGGCTAAAGGCAACATGACAAAATATTAGGTATGTGGCCAAGTAGATGTTAGAAAATGCCTTATTTGATTTGAAATGTACGATTTGTTGTGATTTTTGTCAAATTCTGTGAATGTAAAGATTTTTTTGCCGGCACTGTAAATATGTATATGACGAGACTTCAAATTATTTTGTCAGTGCTTTGTAATAGAAGTCACACTCACACACGCACGCGCGTGCCCCCCCCCCCACACACACACCGCACGCACGCACGCACGCACGCACACACACCACACACACACACACACACACACACACCCACTTTCATGTTATCTGTATATTTTTACTTATCTATAGATGAACTAAGAGAATCTGTTAACCATTGTTTGGTAGTGGAAGGTCACAACTGTAGAGGAGTGTGGTCAGCATGCTGTAGGACAACTGTAGGCAACTCTTATTTATTTGCTTGCTTGCTTGTTCACTGACTGACTGATTTACTTATTTATTTGTTTTTTATTTACTTATTTGCATACTTTCTGCCCATTATGCCATTGACACGTACGGCTGCAACGCAAACTCTCCACATCTCTGTTTTGGATCAGCCTCTGTATAGTACCTTAAGTGTTTCAGAGCCTTGAGGTTTTCTAGTATTGTTCGTCACCAGACGACGTTCTTGGGTCTTACATCTTCCTTCTGATGTCCAGTGAGGGTAATAAGAGTGATGTTAGCGTGTTCTTTTTGGATGGTGTGTTTCATATCTGGTGTGGTGCAACTTAGTCAACAGATGATAGGTCTATTCAGCTTAGCAACTTTAGTCAACAGATGATAGTGTCATATTCAGCTGAAGCAACTTTAGTCAACAGTAGATGATTAGATGTTGTTATATTCAGCTGTAGGCAACTTTAGTCAACAGATGATAGTGTCCATATTCAGCTGTAGGCAACTTTAGTCAACAGATGATAGTGTCCATATTCAGCTGTAGGCAACTTTAGTCAACAGATGATAGTGTTGATATTCAGCTGTAGGCAACTTTAGTCAACAGATGATAGTGTCATATTCAGCTGTAGGCAACTTTAGTCAACAGATGATAGTGTTGCATATTCAGCTGTAGGCAACTTTAGTCAACAGATGATAGTGTCATATTCAGCTGTAGGCAACTTTAGTCAACAGATGATAGTGTCTGATATTCAGCTGTAGGCAACTTTAGTCAACAGATGATATTATGTTAATTCAGTGTAGGCAACTTTAGTCAACAGATGATAGTGTCATATTCAGCTGTAGGCAATTTAGTCAACAATGATGTTTGTTTCACTGAGGCATTAGTCAAAGTATAGTGTCCATATCAATAAGCAATTTATCCAGTGATAGTTTATATCATGTGGTTTTATACAAGAAGGCTCTTGCATGCATACAGGTTCAAGACTATGGAATAGGCTGGTTCATGGCCAGAAGATTAACGTCAGAGGGTTGAATAAAAATAAAACAAAAGACAAATGAAATAAAATTAATAAGGACAGAGTAAAAAGCAATGGGGAATTCTAATTTCATTGAAGAAATACTTTTTGTAAGCACCATCTAATACCGTTTCTTGTAAACTTTTCACATTTTACCAATTAGCATGAACGTGCAAAACTAAACGTAAATGTTTCATATGGATGTAATCCTTTACAGAACAAAGTTATGAACATTAAACACTATTACGTGGTTGTTCATTTTTTGTAAAAGAGTATCATGGATGTAATTCTGTACAGAACAAAGTTGTCAGAACAAAGTTATGAACATTAAACACTATTACGTGGCTGTTCATTTTTTTTACATGGATGTAATTCCGTACAGAACAAAGTTATAAACATTAAACACTATACGTGGCTGTTCATTTTTTTTACAAAAGTATCAGGGAATGTAATTCCGTACAGAACAAAGTTGTCAGAACAAAGTTATAAACATTAAACACTATTACGTGGCTGTTCTTTTTTTTTTTTACAAAAGTATCATGGGTGTAATTCAGTACAGAACAAAGTTGTAAACATATAAACACTATTACGTGGATGTTCATTCTTTGTACTACAGTATCACAGATCTAATCCTTTACAGAACATAGTTGTAAACATACAAATCTATTACATGGATGTTCATTGCTTGTACTACAGTATCATGGATGTAATCTTTACAGAACAAAGTTGTAAACATATAAACCCTTTACATGAATATTCATTGTACAAAAGTATCAACTGTACCTGGCCTGGTTCATGCAGAGGTTGAGCACTCACCTTCCAGTCTGCCTCAATAAGTTTGCACAAGTGCCAATCGCACTCATGGAACTTTACATGTGCGTGCAGCCTCCAGCCTACCCACTGTAAATGGGTACCTGACTTTCTATAAAGTTAGGGAAAGGTGAAGCAGCCAGGGACAGGAGATGCCTGCCCCGAGAAAAGTTGTCTCCACCACCTCACTCCCCCATGACCTCAGGGGTATACGGGTTTTCTACCTGTTCAAAAATCAACGATAGGCTGAAAATAAAGTATTCAAAAATGACTCTTGTGGAACAAAAGTACATTTTAATATTTACCTTCGATGGAGGTAAATGTACATTTCTGTTGAATACGTTCATGGCTGAATAGAAGTCACACACACACACACACACACACACACGCACCGCCCACACGCGTGCCCACACCACCCACACACACACACACACACACACACACCTAAACTGACGAATTTTAAGAGTAAAATGTCGCCCTGCAATGTTTTATACCCAACAGGCGAAACTGACATCCATAGTTCGAGTAAATAATGAACATGACTTACAACTTCCCTATGTATTATGATAAAAGCTGACAGTACACATGCTGCCTTTGTCCTTTTATATAAGGTAAAGCAAACGTAACAGATTTCATAGATCCAACATATTGTATTGAGTGAAAAGTCTGTTGTCTGTGTTTGTCTTTGTCTTTTATTTAGAAGGTATATAACACCCTGGGCTACGACAGTCTGTCTGCATTTGCTACTTTGTAGAAGGTCCTGGCAGTCATTTTGTCTGTTTATAAACTTTTGTTTTATAGTTCTAACATTGAAATGTGGTTGTGTGAGTGATTGTTACTCCTGTTAACAAAACAAACTTTAAACCAAGAGGATGTTTTGTCTGTTTCTTTTTCTCATTCATTATCTTAATTATCCTGTTAACAAAATAAACTTTTAACCGAAAGGATGTTTTGTCTGTTCGTTTTCTCATTCATTATCTTAATTATCCTGTTAACAAAATAAACTTTTAACCGAGAGGATGTTTTGTCTGTTCGTTTTCTCATTCATTATCTTAATTACTCCTGTTAAAAAATAAACTTTTAACCAAGAGGATATTTTGTATGGTCTTTTTTTCGCTCTATCTTTTTATATTTAATAAAACATTTGATGAGTTTCAGAATGGCTTGACGAATTTCTTTCCTTCAAATAGACTTTGCGCGCACGCACGCGTGTGTGTATGTGTATGCATGTGTATGTGTCTAGTATTTGTGCGTGCGTGTGTAGGTATATGTGGTGCGTGTTGTGTGAGTATTTGTGTAGGTGAGTGTGCATTTGTACACGTATGGATGTGAGTGTGTGCTTGCATGAGTGTGCTTGTCTATTTGTGTGTTTGCATGTCTGTTTGTATGTTTGTCTGTTTCTGTGTGTCTGTCTTAGCCCAAAGGCAGTGTGTGTACTCAGGAGAGAGAAAGGGCAGGGGGAGAGGGGAGAGAATATAAATACGAACATGAATGTGATTTATTCAATACAGGCTTTTAAGCCCCTTATTGACAGGGATTATGCATACGAAACATGACACTAAAACACTATACAAAGAAAAGCAAATATACATCATTTTACTAAGTGTAAATCAGTGATGTGACAGTACCAAATATTTTCAGTGCTTCATAAGCATACATACTATGCTGACTAAAATTGTTTCATTACATGTTGACATCAATATGTCGACATCAATATCTTAAATTAGTGTCTCAGACAACGACCACAATTCAGTTCTGTAGACTAAAGAATTTGTTGAAAATTATGGTTTCACTTATCTGACAAGTATCTGTCTCTTCGTCCTCAATGAAACGGCGAAGCAGAACAAGCAGTTCAGTTACCAGAAAAAAAAAACACGAAAATAGAATCAGAATGAGTATTTAATACAATCAGACAGACAGGCGCAAATTTTCGGACAACTGGCCTTTGTCAAACGTAAATGTAAGATCACAAACAAATAAACACCAAACACAAAAACTAGGAGAAAAAGACTAAAACTTCCCTGCTGCTTCATCCAGTGAGAGAAAAGGACTAAAAATAGCAGGGAAGGTTTGTCTTTTTCTCCTAATTTTTTGTATTTGGTGTTTGTTCATTTGTGATCTTACGGTTATGCTTGACAAAGGCCAGCTGGCCGAAAATGTGCGCCTGTCTTGTTTGGTTGTATTAAATACGGTTCTGGTTCTATTTTCGTGTTTTTTTCGTCTGGTTCCTGTTTTCTTGAACGTGGACCGTCGCACTAGTTTTAGAGTTCAAACAGTGAACAACTTGCTCAAGAAAGCTGAAGACCCTTACATCGCTCTTCTGAACAACAGATCTTACACCTCTACAACATGGACAGAGTCCAGCTGAGCTTCTGGCAGGGAGAAGACTGAGAATGAAAATTGCGTGTATGCCGAAGCATCATGTTCCAGTCAAAAGAAATCTACAACAATTCCACAAGCTGATGCACGTATCAAGGAACAACAAAAGAAGACCAGCAAAAGAAGAACTTTGATCGTCATCACAGAACCACCCCTGAAGAAAGGAAAGAAAGCATGGATGAAAACTCCCAGGGACGTGAATGCAGTGATTTTTTGACTCTACGACACCATCATCAAACACAAATGGCCACATTCAGAACCAACCCAAAGAGATGTCCCGTATCCAAAATCAACTATTCCAGAACTTCAAGGATCTTCAGAAACAGAGCAGCAAGAATCTGAAGTGCAGTTTGACACAACACCTGATGAACAGCAGTGAGCAGACAACATAAACACTACCTAAAACTAGGGAAAGACCTTCGAGTCCCGCACACGCACGAAATCAGGAAGGCTTGTGAAACCTCTAAATAGACATGATCTGGAATTGCACCAAAGACATTAGTTTTATTTATAACGTCTTTGAAGCACAAACATCCGCGAGTCAAACTGTTCAGAAAACAAACTGAAAAGGAAAAAAAAAGTTAATTTACTTTTCATTCGCGAAAATTACAAGTTTATTTCAGTGCGTGTTAGACTTACTAATTTTATTTCATGAGTTAATAAAAGTTTATTTGCAGCTTGCAATTTTCAAGAAGAATTTGTTATCATGAAAAAAAAAAGGGGGGAGGGGGGGGACACAACTTCCGATATTGGTTGATTTGGCAACGAATCTACTTAATAAACTTAAGTCAGCCCTATCGTCTCTCGTGGTGTATCTATTTATTTAGTGTTAATCTGCGAGTGCTAGATAACACGATAAGCAGGTGTTCCTTCGTCTGCACTGGTTGCTTTGTCTTGCAAAAGTGGCAGTTTTGAGCACAGCCAAGGAAAACTGACGTTTCCTAGACTCTCGTACAATGCGCGCACGATGCGTCGCCTGATTGAACGGCAACTATATACAGTTACTAGAGGAACCGAGCATGCGCGGATGTTAGAGCATCTGCTATAGGCCTAGGCTATTACAGAAGTAGGGTACAGAACTAGCTAGTGGTTATGAAGTGGGTTGTCGTTCAGTTGGGAGTGCAGCCATATCAGATAGTCCGTAGAAAGGTACGATGTTTATGGTGCTCGACGTTGTGATTGTTGAACTCACTGTGTGTCCTGACTCCTGAGACAACGATGATCACGAAGAATGAAAATCATGTGATTACTGTGGTTTGGAACGTCAATGTCTATAGTACCGGTAATAAACAAGGCGCTAATTGAAGATAGCTGATTATCCGCACAGCATGATGTGAGAGACTAGAAAATTCTGTGCACAGTATCATACACTGTATTTTTATATGTGCAGTTTGGATTATGTGAGTTACGTTTGACTCGAGTACAAATTATTTTGAGAAAATTGCTAAAGATAAAAGACTGTGTTCATCTACATCGTCAGACAGTGAATGCAACTCTCCTAAAATGGACGACATGAAGAATGATGTCAAGACTGGAATTGAAGAGGTAGACATGGAAGTTTCTGTCCAGGAAATGCTCGCAAATATTACAAAAGGACTTGACACTTTAGATAGCTTGGTAACCAAAAGATATGTTCATGACTTGAACATTGAAATGAAGACAGCGACAAAAACTTTTATGGAAACTATCAAACAATTAAAAGCAATGGTTTTTGATAATAGAAAGAGGAAATGAAAATCTTGAGGTGGATGTTAAAATCTGAAAAAGACAAAAGAAACTCTCAAGGATACAGTAAAGTAACAGGAAAATCAAATGAAACAACTTCAGATTGAGCATAACAACATTCAACAGCATACCAGAAGATGGAACTAATGGGAGTATGAAATTCCAGAACAGAAAGGTGAAACCTCACATGACTGCCTGATAAGATGCATATTTTCACTCAAAAAGGAAAAGCAAATACAGAGACATGCAATATTGAAGCTGGTCATTGTACTGGTAAGCCTAGTAGCAACAAACCATGATCAATTTTCTGTCAAATACCCTCACATCTTTGAAAATATAGGTACAGTGTGTTGCAAAAAAGGAATAAACTTGAAAAACACAGGCATTTCTATTGGTAAAGATTCACCCCAAACCAATTAGAATCTTTTCCAAGAGAGTTTCCAACATTCTGCCTCGATGACCCTCTGGTCATCAAATGGAATAGTTAGGTGTAAACTTTTAAAAAAAATTGTGTAACAGTCAAACTAGATATCTGCATAAATATTGATCAGAAATTTCAATGTTTGATGGCAGGATGGTAGAATGTCTTTGAAGAAGACATATAAACACATGTGTATAAAAAAGAATGGCTTTGAAGAAGACATATAAACACATGTGTATAAACAAAGATAAACATGTGTGTATGTAAGTAATGCAAAAACAAAAACAGAATGAAAAAAATCAGCTATTTTGAAAATTAAAAATTTGGTAAGTAAGGTTGAATTAAAACAACGCATTATATAAAAGACTATTGAGACTACTGTGTGTATAAGAGAACAGCAAGTTCCCACCTTCCCCATTCACGTCCTAATGACCTGATTCTCTCCATGGTAACTAAACAAAACTTGTGTATTTATTTATTTGTGTATTGTACAAATGTAATTTCATTTGTATATAGATAAAGGGAATAACTACAGTTGCGATTGAGGCATGGTGTAGCAGACGATAGACTCAATGTAAAATTAATGACCTTGACCTTTATTAGGCCATTTCCTTTCTGTAGAGGAAGACTAGATCTAGCATAGTGCAGTTTCAAATTGCAGTTCAAATTTCATGGTGAGTATAAACAGAAAATGTTATGTTGATCTTCTCCAATATCACCAACACTCAGTTTATTTTGTAGCTGATTACGATAAGATACCAGCCGTAGTCTTTTAACTTTGTTGACAAAAAGTGAAATCAGAGAAACAGGAAAATAGAATCAGAAGGCATAATACCAGTTTAATGATATATGTAACTGTAAGATCAGTGTCATACTCCACGAAACAAGGAAGTTTAACTGGTTTTCTCCTACTATTTTTTTGTAGAATTTGTTGTTTGATATGTGGTCTTTGTTGTCTTAGTTTACGTTTGGCAAAGGTCAGCTGGCCAAAGGTTCGCGCCTGTCCTGTCTCGTTCAGACGTTGTAATAAATAGGTTTTTCTGATACTGTTAGTGTTATAGTATTGTATGGTTCCTGTTTGCTTGAACGTAGGTGGTCACAGTTGTTTTGGACAAAAAGTGAACCGATGTCGAAGTCAGCGTGACCCACTTTGAGACTTATTCTCAGTGACTGATCAGGCTTAATGAAGTATAAAATACAGATCTATCTAGATACAGATCTATAGATGTGTAAATTAGTACTGTGGCAGTGTAGATACAATGATTATATAGATTGTAGGGTTTACTCATAATCATGATAATGATACAGTTTATAGGATGAAATCAAGAGTATGAAATCGTGTGAATTAAACCATTTCTGCAGACAGATTGATTAGATTAGCTAATGTTTGTGTGGTACAGGCACTGTAATACTAGCAGACCTACTAGTACACAACAGAACTAGAGATAGTGAAGCTACTGATTCATTTATCATGGTTACAAGTTTGAGGATTTACTTGGAAACTACATTTTATTGGTTAAGAGTGGCTGAAAATACACAGAACTTTACGCACAACAAAATTGCGTTTATCGTTTCTTGATAATGAGTACCCAATAATTTTTGAGAAAGATAAGAACTGAAAAGAACGATTTCTTCAAAAATTCTGCCAGTGTGTTGTGCTTTATACGTGATGTAGCCACCGGAAGTCATCTTGACATTCACAACATGGCGAGTGTCACAGTAATACGCGGGATGACAGTGAGGAAAATGTTGAATTCCTGATCAGAAACAAATGAAATAATGAAAATATCCAACAACGGAAGACTTAAAATATGTGCAGGATTAACTGTTTTACAATTTTACGTTTGAACAAGCACCCAATCGCCCACAGTCGTATTCCGACCGTGCCGTGCATTTCCTGCGACAAGCTTGCTTCAAACTAAAAGACTGACGCTTCGGTTCTTTTTCGACTGCGTACTAAGATCAGTAAAACAAAAATGTACTTAAAATGTCTTTAAAAGATGAATGATATATTCATAAAAGTCATATTACTCACCTGAGTCGACGGTAGTTCAGGTTAAAGAAGAAATTGGCCGCTGTTTGGGCAGATTCGGTGCTTCCCGCGATAAGCGTCCCGTGTTTACGATCGTTGGAGAGTGTGACAAAGTACTTTTTGTGAAATCCCGCGTCATTCCTTCGAGGGGTATACCCAAATAAATAGCATCACATGATCTGTTGTTATATATGTAGCTTGTATCAGCCTATCCAGGTCAGCGAATGTGTGAAGTCCCTGGTCAAATTTTGACTTCGTTCTCGGGCCGTCCCGTACATTACGGGCGTGACACAGCTGACAAAGGCTGATCATATTTTTTTTTATTCAAGGTGCATTTCTCTGAAAGAGGTGATATTTCTCACATCTATTTAATGCTCTTTCAGACTAAATATGTTAGAACTTCACTTGTTGCCGTGGTTGTATTCAAGTCCAATGCAAAGTCACACAGAAAGTGTGACAAAATGTGTAAGCACGGGACGGGTATTTTTAGACCTTCGAATCACGCAAACAAACAAAAAACCTGACACAAATAACTGTACCAAATGTTTTGTTGACACAACATCGGTGCAGAAACAGGAAATTAACAACAGACATAATCTAATAATGATGACACATAATTTCAACTGAAGTGGGTGGCCTCGCGCAATATTCGGGCGGCCATTTTGAGGTTTCGTTTTCGATTTTCAGCAACATCAGCTCAAAGATCAATGTCCTACATGTCTGAATCTGATGTTACTGATCCCTTAATGTATACTGAAGCATGAGATGCCATTGGCATCGGTGCAAAAGGTGCAGAAGAAATATGTTGAGACATATAAAGCATGCACCCTCGGATTCACTATTTCTGGAGAACAACTCAGTTATTTCGTGGTCTATAAATAAATGTAATTTTCGCAGTGAATTCCCTTTCCATTTCTGCAAACCCGTTATTTGCACAATACACCAATAGGTGTGCTTAATTTCGACCATATCATGTGATTAGAAGGGGGATGGGAGGTGGGGGGAAAATTCGCTGATTTCTTATACACACAGTAGTCTCAGTGACCTTTTATATGTTGTGTTCTGTTTTAATTTAACTGTTCTTACCTTATTTCTAATTTCTGAAATAGATTTTCTCTCTGTTTGCTTTTTCTATTACATACATACACACATGTTATCAATATCCTTACCAGTATAGTGAATGCAATTCTTTTAGTGAACAGTTCTTATAATGTTCACATTTCATCTTTACTCTGACCTTCCGGCTGTCAGTAATTATTTGTCTTCTTCCAGGCCATTCTCCCCTCCTGCCATCAAAAAGTTTCTTATAGATATTTATGTGGATATCTGGTTGACAGTCACACCATTTTTTAGTTTACACATAAGTTTTCAATTTGATGACGAGACAGTCATCCACACAAAATGTTGGAAACTCTCATGGAAAATTTGTAATTGGCTTGGGCTGAATCTTCACCAGTAATAATGCCAGAGCTTTTCTGTTTTTTGTTTTCTTTTGGTTTGTTTTAGTTATGTTTTGTTCTTGTTGTTTTTTAGTTTCATTTTTCAACACTTTGTCCCTGTGTTTTCTGTCAAAGATCCCCACAAAATTGATTGTGGTTTGTTGCCATTGGGCTTACCGGTCCGATGACCAATGCAATGACCAACTTCACTATTGCATACCTCTGTATTTACTTTTCCTCTCTTGAGTGAAAATGTCAATGCATTTTTTGGGTAGTCATCTGAGGTTTCGCCCTCCTGTTCTGGAACCTTATACACCCACTGGTTCTATCTTCTGGTATACTGTTGAATGTTGTTATGTTCACTCTGAAGTTGTTTCATTTGACTTTCCTGGTACTTCACTTTGTCCTTGATAACTTCTTTTTCTTTTTTCAGAGTCTTTTTAACGTCCATCTCAAGCTTTTCATTTCTTGTTTCTACATCAGAAATCCTGGCTTCCAATTTCTTGATAGTTTCCATAAAAGTTTTCATCATTGTCTTCATTCATTGTTCAAGTCATCAAGATTTTTTTATAGGGTTCCAAACTATCTGAAGTGTCAAGTTAAAAAAAAAAAGAGCGTATATATTAATTATTATGCTCAACATTTTCAAGTTTCTTACTTGATGCTGTATGGATAATCAGCTTTCTGCAATAGTAGCCTACCTTGTTTATTGGTGTTGTAGTAGTAGCAGGCTTCCATCTGTAGGCTTTTGACTATGGATGATGCACCCTAGTGTTGTGTTGAGTTGAGTTGACGCCTCTGGAGCAGCGTCAGCTGTGGCTGGTAAGGCCCATGCAGGAAAAGCAGTCACTACTACATTGGATGCAAGTATGGATGATGGCCATGGGGTTGCTTTCCACCTGATTCTCTTTTCTTCAGCTAAGGTCTGGATCTTCTTTTTCCCCAATCTGAGTTGTTTCTGGAGCACACTGCACCATCTGTTCTGGTCGTCTGCTGTGTCGATGTCCAGAGTTTCATATCGCACTTGCAGACGTCTTCATATCATAGCTAGGGGCAGCCAACAGATCTCTTGCTGGAGACTAGTTCACTGTGAAAGATATCCTTTGGGATACGTCCATCTTCCATCCGGCGTGCATGGCCAAGTCAGCACAGCCTGTATTGTGTGAGCAGAGTGTGCATGGTTGGGAGACCAGTGCATACTAGGACCTGGGTGTATGGTATTTTGTCAGGCCATTTGACGCCAAGGACTCGGCAAAGGCAGCGCAAATGAAAGCTGTTCGTGATTTCGCTCTTGTTTGGCATATATATACACGTTGTCCATGTATTGCTTCCATACAGAAGAGTAGTGATAATACAGGCGTTGTTCACTGCAATCTTGGGGTGCAATTGGCTGCTTTAGATTCTCCCTGGCATGAGCAATAAGTCAGTTTGAGGTTGCTGCAACCATGCCAATGCGCATGTTGATCTCTGCATCTGGGGACAGATTGTTGCTTAAGATGGACCAAAGGTATACTGGAGGAGGATGACATGAAGTTCATAGTTGTCGATGGTGATGACAGGTGGAACGTCCATGTCTTGGCTCAGCACGTTCATCTTCTTCAGGCTAATGGTCAGACCAAAGTCTTTGCAAGCTTGGGAAAATCTGTGTATGAGGCACTGGAGTTGTTGCTTCGTGTATGAGGTAACCGCAGCAGCATCTGCAAAGAGGTCTCTGATAATGACCACTTACACCTTTGTCTTTGCTTTCAGTCTTGCAAGGTTGAAGGGCTTCGCCCATAGATTTGGAGCATAGCACACCACTTCTGTTGCAGTCCAAAAAGTATGCTTCAGGTGCATGGAGAAGAAGAAGCTGAACAGGATGGAAGCGAGGACACAATCTTGCTTGACGCTGCTTTTGATGTCAAAGGGTTCAGATATGCTGCACGCGTACTGGATGGTTGCCTTCATGATGTCATGGAATGATCTGATCAGGCTGTGTAGCTTTGGGAGCATCCTATTTTCATGAGAATTTTGAACAGTCCATCCCTGCTGACCAGGTCAAAGGCCTTGGTAAAATCGATGAAGGCGATGTAGAGGGCATTTGCTGTTCTCTGCATTTCTCCTGTACGTTGATGAAAGGAAAACATCATGTCGACTGTGGAGCATTCTGATCGGAAGCCGCACTGGGACTCAGGGAAGATGTTCTCAGCTAGCTTTTGGAGATGCACCAACATGACTCGGGCATACAGTTTGTCTACGATGTTCTGTAAGGAAATGCCCCAATAGTTGTTGCAGTCAGTTCTGTCTCCCTTGTTTATATAGAGGGTGACGATCTTGGCATCTCTCATGTCTTGTGATAATACTCCTTCTGTCCAACACTGACAGAGGACATCATGTAGGGGCTGCAGGAGGGTGTTCTTGCAGTGCTTGAAGTTGATGAGGTCTGTGATTGCCTTGCGGAATTCTTCTCATCTTAGTTTAGCACCTGTCTCTTCACGATTGGCGAAGATTCGATGGCATCAAGGACTGCGATGGCAAGAAAATTGTCACTGAAGCATCGCTCTGAATAGTGTTCCACCATCACTCCATCTGTTTGCTTTTGTCAGTGGTCAAGTCCTCACCGGTGGATGTGAAAGGGGCTGTTCTGCTCTGTTTTGGACCAAGAGCTTTTTGATGCCCTTGCACATACCTCTTATGTTGCCTGTAGCTGCTGCAGTCTGGATGTCACTGAGCTATTGCTAGTATTGGTTGGCACATCTTGCTGTTTGCCGCACTTTGTTCCTGGCAGCTCCGAGTGCTTGCAGAGACTTCTCTCTTGGTGAGCGCTTGTATTCAGCCAGGGCAGCATGCCTTGCTTCAGTGAGGGGGGTCATCTGACTAGACTTGACTTCAGATCAATCGTTCTTGGAGGTCTTCCTTCCAAAGGTAGGTAAATTTTTTTCTAAATGGTCTCCTGGAGGTGGTCCTATTTTTCAGAAGCAGTGTTATGTAGTTGGTCTGTGGATAGAGCATCTCTGAGAGACTTGCCAAGTCTCTCAGAGATGCTGTGTTACTATTGACAGATATACAAATCCTGCAATGATATCCCCAATCACAGTAATCCACACCTCTCAGGATGACCCTTTGTGGATGGCTTGTTAAGACACCTGCCCGCTACAAAGACAAACCAAAAAAGAGACATAATAGTTAACCCCCCCCCCCCCTTCAGTTATCAAAATAATCTTATAAAGAATGTTTCGCACACTCGAGTAGGTGAGTATCTTAAAAGGGGAAGATATAATGACAAGGAGACACTGTATCATCTGCACATGCTCGGTTTCTTACTAACTGTACACATTTTCTGTCTAATCAGGCAATACATCGCCCACACATGCCCAGGAGTCTAGGAAATGTTTATGTTTACTTGTCAATGGTCAACTGCCAGTTAGAGTTACTGTTACTTTTGGTTAACAGTAAGTTCTTTGAAGAAGCATTCGTTGCATTTATATTGCAAGGGTGCTTTCCACTAGTTCTATAACATATTGTAACCGCTACTATTTTCCCTACAACTAATGTGCTACTGTTATGCTGCCAATGCTATTGTTGCTGGTATTGTTACTGATATTGCTCTTATCACTACTAGTACCATAGGTACTACTACTAATACATAGGTACTACTACTAATACTTCTGCTGGTACTGCTACTGCTGTTACTGCTACCGTATCCATAAGTACACGAGAGGGCATGATAGTTGAGTGAGACGATAGATTTCCAATCAAAGGATCTGGGTTTGATCCTGCCTGGGTATCGCCCACATGGTAAGTAAAGGGGGGAGATTTTTCCGATCTGCCAGGACAACACGTGTGCAGATCTGTTATACCTAGACATCCTTCATGCACACAGAACATGAAACATGCACGTTAAAGATTCTGTTCAAGTCATATCAGTGTCCAGTGGCTTACAGAAACATGAAAACACCCAGCATGCATATTATAGGCGCCAGAATAATCAAGTTTGATTCTGGGCCCTCAACACTGAAGAGAAGCATGCACGCCTACTGAAGACGCAGTGTGCAGACCGTACAGCAACATACCGTCTCAGGCGTCTGGGCCGTGTGGACAAAACTATGTGCTCATATGCATCTCAGAAAAATCTGAACACTAAAAAGATATAAAAATGACTAAATGAAAGACAGAAGTACAAGTGTTAATCAAAAAGGAAACATGAAAATCACAAACATACAAAAATAGGATCAGAGCACACATTTGATATAACAAAACAAGATAAATGCAAATTGTCGTATTAGCTTATAGCAGACTACATATATACACGTCAAGGGAAGTAACTCCCACATTAGTAGATAAGCCTAATAGTTCTTATGAAATTAGAGAGTCACTAAGACTTATGGGAAGGCAACGGTTGCTAGAGAAAACTATCTGCAATGCCGAACATCCACCTGAATTGATAATACAGAATAATACATACATTTTCGGTCAGTTGGTGTTTGTCAGACGTATACAAAAGACGACAAAGAATTAATTCTCAAAAATTAGTGGGGGGTGGGGGGTGAGATGGACACCAAAACAGTGGCTCAGGAAAACAGCAGGGAAGAGTAGGTACTGTTTTTTCCCCTGCTACGTTTCGTGTATTTATTCTTTGGCGTCTTTTGCAAACGCTTGACAAAGGTCAATGGGTTGAAAATGTGTGCCTGTCTCGTTTTGTTTGATTAAATTAACCATTCTGTTTATATTTTTGCGTGTTTCTAGTGCCTACTTGCTTGAACGTAGACAATCATTTTGATTTAAGAAAACATGTCTTACGTTATTTACAGGTAGTACAAGAATATACGTTGGAAGTGGTCAGAAGAATTGTGAAGGGCAAAACGACCGACCAGCAAATGACCACAGGTAGGTCTATATGTGGACGGATTCGTCTGTGGAGATCGTTTCACTCTGGTGGTGACAAGTGTCATTAGCACTCTCTTTTTCTGTCTCTCATTGTCTGCCTGCTTGTCTGTTTCTCTCTCAGTCTGCCTGTTTCATTCTCTCTCATCTTTGTCATCTATGTATGCAATTAAATATTCTTATACAATTTGCATTGTATTTGTGTACATGTCCATGTATGCTAGATTATACCTTGTTGTTCGTATCTGATTGTGCATGCGCGCGCATGTGTGTATGCACATGTGCATGTTTGTGTGTGAATGAGACCATTTACAATTTTGATGAATCACAAAGTGACTTTTGTTCAGTCTGCACTTTCCCCTTCCTTTCCCAACCCTGTGTTGATGGTGTGATAATGGCAGTTGTCCTGAGTCATTAATAGTCCTTGACTCTCTCTCTCTCTCTTTCATATATAGCAGTGACAGATTTGTACAGTATAGATTGTTTAAGACAATCTATACAGGAGAACCATACATTGATATTAAAATGAACAGGTTTATTAAGAGTGCCTTGATCAAAATTCAGATGTGGCATCTCTGACATTATCATCCTTTCAGACATAGCATAAGAATGAACAGTTGAAACTTGTGTGTTGCTTATGTAAAATGGCCAAAGGAAATGAACTACAGTTCATACTTTGTTGTCCTGTATTACATTATCTCAGATTGAAATCAATACTGCTTAAGTTTCACCACAATCCCTGTAAATTCAATTTTAAGATATTGATATCAACATGTAATGAAACCACTCAATTTCATCTTAGTATATATATATGTTTATGAAGCATTGAAAATACTTGATACTGTTATATCATTGACTTACACTTAGTTAAACAATTTATGTTCACATTTCTTTGTACGGTGTTTTAGTTCAATGTTTCCTGTACATAATCCCCTTCAGCAAGGGCCTAGGCCTATATAGAATAAATCATATCCATGTTCGCATTTGTATTCTGTCTGCCTTTCTCCCCCTCCCCCCTCTCTTTCTCCCATGTATACACACAGCCTAAACCAGGTCTGTTCAGCTTTTGCTAAGACAGACAGAAAGACCCATAAACAGACAAACATAAACAGACAGGCATGCAAACACAGATAGACAGATACACACTCGCGCATGCTCACACTCACACCCATGCAAATGCACACTGACACATACACACACCTCCATATATACCTCCACACACACACATCAGTGCACAACAGTCTTGTAGAAGAAAAACAAAATCATAGAGCCATACTAAAACTGTAAAAGATCATCAAATAATGCATGTTTTATTTCATATGAAAATAAGATAATGAACAAGAAAAAAAAACACAGACAAAACATTCTCTTTCTTATTAAAAGTTTATTTTGTGAACAGAAGTAACTATTACTCAGCAACACAAGTTCAGTGTGGAACTGTAAAAAGTTAAGTTTATAAAAAGAAAGAAAATGACTGCCAGAGACCTTCTGCAAGACTATCATAGCCTCAAGAGGGTGGTATACCTTGTAAAAGGTAAAAAAAAAAATTTTTAAAAGTAAAAACAAAGACATAAAATAGCTTTTCACTCGATAGAATGTATCTAGGTTTATGACAATCTGTATATATGTAACAGACGTTTCACTCAATAGAATATATTTTGGTCTATGACAATCTGTATACGTTAGTTTATACAAAATGAAAGACAGATAGGACATGTTTTACTATCAGCATTTGTTAATCAGTACAAAGGAAAGCAGTAATCTGTTAGTTCGTTATTTACCTCCAACTAGGAAAAATACAAAACAAATACTAAGTTCACCTGTTGGTGTTAAAAAAAATGGTTCAGTGACATTTATTCTTAAAAGACATCACTGTAATGTGTGTGTGTGTGTGTGTTGTGTGGTGTGTGTGTGTGTGTGTGTGCGTGTGCGCGCACATGTATGCGTGCCTGTATGTGAGCAAGTGTTTAGTTTCAGCCATGAACATATTCAGAAAGAAATGTACATTCCACCTCCATTGCAGGCAAATACTGAAATGTAGTTTTGTTCTATAAAAATCATTTTCTGTAAACACTTTCTTTCAGCCCATCATTGATTTTCAAAGAACATATAGAACACCCACCATATGACCTGTACATTTGGTAAAGTAAAAAAGTAAAGGCATGTCCCATAACCCTGAGGTCATAGGGGAGTGAGGTGGTGGAGACATCAACTTTTTTCTGGGCAGGCATCTCCTGTACCTGGCTGCTTCATCTTTCCCTAACTTTACAGAAAGTCAGGTACCTATTTACAGCTGGGTAGACTGGAGGCTACATGCAGATGTAAAGTTCCATGAGTGTGATTGGCACTTGTGCAAACTTACTGAGGCTGCAAACTTACTGAGGCAGACTGGAAGGTGAGTGCTCAACCTCTGCATGAACCAGGCCAGGTACAGTTGATACTTCTGAACAAACAATGAAGATCCACGTGATAGGGTTTATATGTTTACAACTTTGTTCTGTGAAGGATTACATCCATGATACTTTAGTACAAACAATGAACATCCACGTAGTAGGGTTTGTATGTTTACAAATTTATTCTGTAAAACTAAAAGATTACGTCCATATGAAACACGGACTTTTAATTTTGTATGCTCACGCTTGTTAGTCAAATGTGAAACATTTACAGATACGATATACAGACGGTGCTTACAACTAGTAGTTTTTCATGGAATTTATATTATAATTTCCAGTTTCGTGTTCCTCTTTCCTTCTGATTTTGCTTCATTTCATTTTTGTTTCATTTTATTTTGTTTAAACCTTTGACCATTACTCGTCAGGCCAGAACGAGCCCCATTCATTTGTCTTAGACAGCTAGTGCACAGCTGCCTGCTGCTCACCCCCAAGCAGAACACTGGAAGATCTCAGAGTAGCTAAACTATGTTGCCAGAACTTTGGAATGTCTCTGTCAACCTTGCTCATGCTTCTGTGTGTGTGTGTGTGTGTGTGTGTGTGTGTGTGTGTGTGTGTGCTTGTGCATGTGTGTCACTGTGTGTGTGTGTGTGCGAGTGCTTGAGTGTGTGTGTGTATGTGTGTGTGTGCATTTGTGTGTGTGTGTATGCATACGTGCATGCATGCATGTATGTGGTTGAATGATCTGGTTGTGTGGTGTGGTGTGTGGGTGTGTGTGGTGTGTGTGTGTGTGTGTGTGTGTGTGTGTGTGGTGTGAGTATACATCCATGCATGCATGTGTATGTCTGTATGTGTCCGACTTCTTGTTACAAAGCACTGACAAAATGATGTTAAGCTTTGTCATACAAACAAATTTACATATCGTTAGTTGCAATCTGAAGCAAAGACTAGAAAGAGAGAAACAGCAGACAGACAGAGACACAAGCAGACAGACAGAGACAGAGATAGAAACAGCCAGCTGGACAGCCAGCCAAATACAGAAAGAGAATACTACAATTCGTACACCAGTGTAGGCCTAATAAGATATATGTATATATACACTTAATAGAAAAACTGCAGAATTAACTGTGAATGCATCACAAGGCTCCGTTTATTTTTTGTCCTGGGAGTGCAAGCCATGTCTCCTTTTAAGATACGTTTCTGCACCCACTGCTTTTCTCCACACTGTGTCTGGAATGATCATAATAATAACAGTGACAATGATGATGATGATGACAAATAATAATACTGAGCATAATGACAATAATGATGATTGTGATGATAATAAATAATAAAACTGTGCTTAGTAATAATAATGATAGTAATAATAATAATAATAGTACTGATGATGATAATCCTGATATTGATAATAATAATAGCAATAATAACAGTAATAAATAATAATAAATGATGATGATGATAATGATGAAAAAAACAAAAACACATAATGTTCATGATGATGATCATGATAATGTCAACAGTAATAACATTGAACATAAAAAAATCATGATAATGATGATGATCACAGTAGTAAGTTGTAGTAGGTATGATAATGATGATGATTGTGTTCATGATGATAACAAGAAGGAAGATAATAATGATGATTATCATCATCATCATAAAAATCATGATACTGGTAATACTACTAATATACACTGAGTTTAAACAAGTGTAGAGAATAGGTCTACAGAGAAAGTAGTGGTAGAAGTAGTAGTAGGACTAGCAGCAGAGCAGCAGCAACAATAGTAGTAGAAGCAATAACAGCAGTCATAGCAGTTGCAGTAGTAGTAGTAGTAGTAGTTATTGTTGATGAAAGTCCAGCTGACAATGCAGAGCCATAACAGGGCTATGACTGTCTCAAAAATCTGTTCATACTTCACTGGAGAAAAAAAAACACCTGAAATATGTAAACATATCAATGCATTTCCACACATAATATAAGGACATGCCCCTGGCATTGACCACTCCAGTTTATCACCAAGAGATTTAAAAAACCACACACACCTGAATACAAATGTAAACATAAATAAGGACACTAAGACATAATATAAAAAATGGGCCTGAATTACTTGAAATTGTGTCTGCATGTCACATTTCATTAGAGCCAAAAATACATTTAATACATGTACCTAATTATCAGTCTTAAGCGAAAGTATGTAAGGCTTTATTGAACACATTCAGGTGATAGGAAAAAAAAATGAGAGAAAGCAAAGGAGAAAGGAAGAAACAAAGAGTGACAGAAAAGAGGAAATTTCTAGCACAGAACTTCCAGGTAGGGATATTATTTATACTGAAAGAGCCCCTGGCATCCCCATGGGGGAAGTAGTAGAAGTAGTAGTAGTAGCAATAGCAGAATCAATAGCTGCAGTAATGGTTAGTAGTAGTATAGCAGTAGTAGTAGTGGTAGAAGTAGCAGCAGCAGTAGTAGTAGTAACAGTAGTAGTGGTAGGGGTACTAAACTTTACAATTACTAACAATGAAGATTTTCTAGTCCCATTAACCTACAATGATATCTCAGAAAGCTTTCCAGTACTGTAAAATGAGTGGAAAGAATGGTCAAGATAAATCACAATAAAATTCAAACAAATGACTTTTCAGAGCAGTCTTGGAAGAAGTTACAAATCCCTCTTTATGGCCCTGTTCTTTAAACTTTTTTAAACTCACTGTGCATTACACAGGATCAATCTTCTTAGTGGAGCACGGAGAACTCAAACTGTTTGGTGAGTTGTCCACATTCCATTATGTTGTTGCATAGTTTGTATCTTTTGTGGGGGGGGGGGGGGGGATGCTGGGTGTTTTCCTGTTTCTGTTTATTGCTGATATATACTAAAAAGCACAGACCATGAGAATGTTGCATCATCTTAGTGTTTGTGTCTGCATGCATGTGTGCAAGTATGGACACAAACGTGCTTGTAAAATTGTGAATACACATACACATACATACATACATAGATACATGCATGTGTGTGTGTGTGTTGTGTGTGTGTGTGTGTGTGTGTGTGTGTGTGTGTGTGTGTGTGTGTGTGTGTGTGTGGTGTGTGTAATATGATACAATACAATATGAGGTAGTGTAATGCGTCATGTTACCTTAAAATTACATTTGCAATTGTAAAAATTGCAATACATGTCTGACACCTACCAAAGACATCTCTCTTTTCTCTCTCCTCAGAAGCTGCAAAATAAGGGCAATAATCACTGTTTAGTTTATCAATATCATAAAAGTACTTGATATTTTTAAACAGTAGGTGGACATACAAGAAGGCAGGCAGATAGATATAAAGATAGTAGACAGACAATAGATAGATAGTGGTAGGTAGATAGACAGACAGACAGACAGACAGAAGATAGATAGATAGATAGATAGATAGATGATAGATATAGACAGACAGATAGATAAATAGAGCGATAAACAGACAGATTGGATGAATGGATTGAATGGATGGACGGACAGACAGACCGACAGAGAGATAGAGAAGTAGACAGACAGTAGCCCGACAGACAGTCAGGCAGACAGACAAATAGACAGATAGAGACAGAACATGAACAAAACTGTTTACATACAGTAGCGGCATAATAAAATACTATAGACAGACCGACAGAGAGATAGAGAAGTAGACAGACAGGTAGCCAGACAGACAGTCAGGCAGACAGACAAACAGACAGATAGACAGAGACAGAACATGAACAAAACTGCTTACAACAGTAGCGGCATAATAAAATACTATTTTGTCTACGTATTACACTCACCCATGCAGGGCCTAGACTAAAAGAAAACAAATATTAGACGCATGAAAACAAGAAAACAATACAAAAAGTGGAACATCAGTCATAGTAGCATACTTTTTCAAATAAAAGTATCAAAAATGAGATAAAAGACATTAAACCTTTTTATAATTACATCTTAAAAAAATAGCAACAAAATTTCAGGCAATTGTTTGTTAACTCAAGCCCTCTCCTAAGTAAGAAATAAGGACAGACAGACAGAGGCAGATAGATACAGACTCAGAGAGACAGACATACATAAATGGACAGATAGATAGAGAGAAAGATAGCTTGATTTATCCTTGTTTATTTTCCAACGGTAAGGCCAGAAAATGCTATACACCAGTGGTTGGCCAATTTACCACGTCTGTTGTTGCTATAATCTACTTGATAAAGCTGAAAATAAAACGTTTGTAAGAGTAATGAATAAGAATAATAACAAAGCACCTGGCTGATGCTTTTTAAACAAAAACAGTATGTAGGCCTATATATATATATATATATATACATATGTTCATTACATACTCTACATAAACATCACATTTATTGATAATCTCAATGCATTTCAACACTAAAAATACATGAGCTTATAGACATCACTACTTTACTAAATGACATATTTCATGTAATAATAACACACACACACACACACACAAATATATATATATATATAAACACACACACACATTATATATATATTATATGTATTATGTATCAGTAATACTACATACAAACATATATGTATATCTACAGACGTGTGGGCATGCATATACTAAGAAACACAGTGACGGTACCAAAGCTGATGAGTTTTAACTGAGGTGTGGTTATTGCTAGGTGAAAACTAATCACAAAACTAAGAAACCAATGATATCATCATGAAGATGTAAGTTTTATTGGAGAATTCATCAAGAACACTATTGTGTAGATTTTTCTTGAAGGATAGTAATGATGTGGTTGTGTAAGGGAGTTGGGTATCTCATTCCAAAGAGAAGCATCAGATAATGAAAAGCTTGATCTGAAAAGGTCATTTCTTGGTTTCAGTAGGTTGAATAAGTGTTTTCTGGTGTGACAAGTGAGCTTTCCTTTTTGGGCAAAAAGGAACACTGAGATAGTCTGGTGCCTCTGAGTATACAGCTTAGTGTATAAACACTGAGAAGTCTGGTGCCTTTAACTAAGTGTACAGCTTTGTGTATAAACACTGAGATAGTCTGGTGCCTTTCAGTGTACAGCTTTGTGTATAAACACTGAGAAAGTCTGGTGCCTTTGGGTGTACAGCTTTGTGTATAAACACTTAGATAGTCTGGTGCCTTTGGGTGTACAGCTTTGTGTATAAACACTGAGAAAGTCTGGTGCCTTTGGGTGTACAGCTTTGTGTATAAACAGTTAGTCTGGTATCTTTGAGTACAGCTTTGTGTATAAACACTGAGAGTCTGATGCCTTTGAGTGTACAGCTTTGTATATAAACACTGAGATAATCTGGTGCTTTTGACTTTGAGTGTACAGCTTTGTATATAAACACTGAGATAATCTAGTGCCTTTGATTGGACAGCTTTGTGTATAAACACAGATAATCTGGTGCCTTTGAATGTACAGCTTTGTGTATAAACACTGAGATAATCTGGTGCCTTTGAATGTACAGCTTTTTGTATAAATGCTGAGATAGTCTGGTGCCTTTGGTTGGACAGCTTTGTGTATAAACATCGAGATAATCTGGTGCCTTTGAGTGGACAGCTTTGTGTATAAACACTGAGATAATCTGGTGCCTTTGAGTGGACAGCTTTGTGTATAAACACTGAGATAATCTGGTGCCTTTGGTTGGACAGCTTTGTGTATAAATGCTGAGATAATCTGGTGCCTTTGAGTGGACAGCTTTGTGTATAAACACCGAGATAATCTGGTGCCTTTGAGTGGACAGCTTTGTGTATAAACACCGAGATAATCTGGTGCCTTTGAGTGGACAGCTTTGTGTATAAACACTGAGATAATCTGGTGCCTTTGAGTGGACAGCTTTGTGTATAAACACCGAGATAATCTGGTGCCTTTGAGTGGACAGCTTTGTGTATAAACACTGAGATAATCTGGTGCCTTTGAGTGGACAGCTTTGTGTACAAACACCGAGATAATCTGGTGCCTTTGAGTGGACAGCTTTGTGTATAAACACTGAGATAATCTGGTGCCTTTGAGTGGGCAGCTTTGTGTATAAACACTGAGATAATCTGGTGTCTTTGAGTGGACAGCTTTGTGTATAAATGCTGAGATAATCTGGTGCCTTTGAGTGGACAGCTTTGTGTATAAACACCGAGATAATCTGGTGCCTTTGAGTGGACAGCTTTGTGTATAAACACTGAGATAATCTGGTGTCTTTGAGTGGACAGTTTTGTGTATAAACACTGAGATAATCTGGTGCCTTTGAGTGGACAGCTTTGTGTATAAACCCCGAGATAATCTGGTGCCTTTGAGTGGACAGCTTTGTGTATAAACACTGAGATAATCTGGTGCCTTTGAGTGGACAGTTTTGTGTATAAACACTGAGATAATCTGGTGCCTTTGAGTGGACAGCTTTGTGTATAAACACCGAGATAATCTGGTGCGTTTGAATGTACAGCTTTGTGTATAAACACTGAGATAATCTGGTGCCTTTGAGTGGACAGCTTTGTGTATAAACACCGAGATAATCTGGTGCCTTTGAGTGGACAGCTTTGTGTATAAACACTGAGATAATCTGGTGCCTTTGAGTGGACAGCTTTGTGTATAAACACTGAGATAATCTGGTGTCTTTGAGTGGACAGCTTTGTGTATAAATGTTGAGATAATCTGGTGCCTTTGGTTGGACAGCTTTGTGTATAAATACTGAGAAAGTCTGATGCCTTTGAGTGTACAGCTTTGTATATAAACATTGAGATAATCTGTTTTTTTGAGTGTACAGCTTTGTGTAAAAACACTGAGACAGTCTTATGCCTTTGAGTGTACAGCTTTGTGTATGAACAGTTTGGTGCCTTTGAGTGTACAGCTTTGTGTATAAATTCATCTTTTTTCTTAATTAATCTGTTTTTGAAAAGAAGCAAGTTTAATGTAATTAGTTTTTCATGAAGACATACCATGGTTACAGCATGTTTATACAATGATTATAAACATTTTAAATGAACATAAACACATACATCCCAAACTGTGGATTCATAATCAGTGTAAGGCATCAGAGTTATGTGGTAATTGTAATGCTTAAGTCTTGACATGAAGCATATAAGTTTTGCAAGAACTGTTTTAATTTTGTTAATGTGAAATTGCCATTTATCTTCATTATCAATGATTACCTCAAATAAAGTATACTGTTGTATTTGCTTAATTGGTTTGATGTCAACATGTAATTTGAGAGGTGCAAGTTTTCTCTGATGTTTTTGATGAACTAGAGAATAAGCATGTATTTATTTGTCAATTGGTAAGGCTTGCACTGTTCTGAAATAAGGTTTATACCCTTTTGTAATTGTTTTTTCAACATTTACTATTGTTTTGCTTTAACCGCTGAGGTAGATATCTTCAGTAAGGATATGGCATTTTGCTACACATTATTGTGGAAGGTCATTTAGGAATAAGCAGAATAGCATAGGACAAAGAATAGGGCCCTGTAGTACACCGTTGTTGAAGACATTAGGCTAAACAGTGTATGGGATTATGGGATTTGTCTGTGCTTACAACTGTAGAGTACAGCATTGCTTGCTTTCCAGACAGTGGCAGTATTAAATAATTTTATTTTGATATAAGTTGTCAGAAGTATATAATTTTCTTTACTTTACAACATGCATTTTATCATTTTCTTACACTCTGCAGATCTATTTTCTTGTTTGAATTTATCCTTTCATGTTGTAGCTTTTCTTGGTTGATTGCTAGACAGACAGTAAGATAGATGGTGAGAGACTTTCTCTATCATATGTCTACACATTTACCATATTTCCGTCTATAAATGATTTCTTTATGGACTGATTGATTATTCAACATTCATTCATTTTTGATTGATTAATTCACTTGTTCATTTGTCCATTTATTTATTTATTTATTTGTGCATTTATTCATTTCTTTCTTTATTTACATATCTAATCATTTATCTATTTATTTGTGCATTCATTCGTTTATTCATCATTCCCTCAAGACCTGTTAGTCTCGGTGGCCGTGGAGGCGGACGCGCATGTTCTCTGTGCAAACTGCTTCTCAACGTGTCTATGAAAGAACCCTGTGTGTCTGTCACCAGCAGAGAAAACAGACCACCAGAACCAGATCCATCACCAGCATGGATTTCATCTTGTGTCTTTTGGTCACTGGTGCCACAACACAATCCTGAAACATTATACGTATGTATATGTACATATGTATGAGACACCTATGATGATGACAGTTGTTACTAATGTTATGGCTACTACTTTCTGCCTCTCTCTCTCTCTCTCACACACACACACACAACACACACACCACACACACACACACACACACACACTCACACACACACACACACACACACACACACACACACACACACACACACACACACACACACACACACACACACACACCAGTAATGATGCACAGAATAATAATTGGATATGCTCCAGTAATACAGCCAGTCTCTTTTCTACAAATTACACATGCTACACTACAAAGTAGATATCCCCTTCCCCAAAACCAACCTAAGTTCAGCCTTATGTATACAGGAGATCCAATTGAACAAATTGCATGATACCAGCTGGTGTGGATCATTGACTTTTGGACAAAACTGCTTTACAAATTGCACACCACAAGTGCCTCATTAAGAGCTGTGGGCAAACTCAGTAAAGAAACAGGACACCAATTTTCATGGGGGAAAAAAAATATTGATCTTTAAAAATCAGGTTTCAAGAACAGAAATTAGAAAAGCACTAGAAATCATGAAGGGTTGATTATCATACACAGGAGATGTGGGGTTGAACTTCCTGTAATCTACAGAACACATCATAGATATTGCATAAAGGTATTGTCATTTCCTTTATTTAAGCTACGATAATAATAAAATTTCTGTTTTCTCCTTTATAAATCTTTGTCATTTTAAATTCAAATTTGTTATTAAAGAAAACTGCCACTCCTCTTGAATTTGATCTATATAAGGCAAACACACTCTTGATATCCCTATTCTGCTGACATGGAAGGTTCTAATTTTTCTTTAAGTGAATGTCTTGAAAAAATAAATGGATTTTTTTTTATTTCTTAAGAAGTTAAGAACATCTCTTCTTTTCTATTTATCACATAGATGTTGGCACTTCATTGACAGAACTGAAAGAACACTATCCATGTAGGCCTATATTAAAATATTTTGTCGAAGCGACACATATTACTGACACATAAATGTACATGCCTCTTCCTCTTCCCACAGTATTAATAATAATAATAATAATAATAATGTTTATTTGTATAGCGCATATTCCATATAAAAACATACTCACCAGCGCTTTACATTTCGCAAGAAAGGCAAAAGGTGATAAAAAATGTTCACAATTACATACACAATAAGATAACAACAAACATTAAAGCTATACAAGTAAGAGGACACATAAGAAACCACAGAATATTAAAATTTAAACACTGACTTATGTAATGAAGAAGATTAACAGATTTTTCATATGAATAAAGAGGCATACTGTGTTTATATATTGCTGCGTGTGTGTGCTTGCGTACGTGTGTGTGTACATGTGTGTGTGATTGCGTGTGCGTTGCTGTGTGCGTGTGTTTGTAAGAATGTGTGTGTTTTGTGTGTGTGTGGTGTTGTGTGTGTGTGAGAGAGAGAGAGAGAGAGAGAGTGTGTGTGTGTGTGTGTGTGTGCTATGTTTGCATGCGTGTGTGTGTGTTTATGCATGCAATAGTTGTACATAAAATTATAATCAATATTTTGAATGAAGATAAAAACAGAAAAATTCTAATCCATATACAGGAAAAACATTACAACTTCAGTATTACAGCATTAATACCTTGACAATCAAAATTCCTCACAAATTATGAACTATTCGCATATCATACATCACAATTTACATACAAACAAAGATTTGAAAAAGTTTCTTAAACTATTTCAGTCTCTTTCCCACTCAATTTCTCCCTATCCCTTCCTCAGCTGTACACATACAGTGATACACACACATGCTCACTCAAGCACACACACACACACACACACACACACACACACACACACACACACACACACACACACACACACACACACACACACACATACACACATGCACGCACACACATACCTTGCTCTATAGGCCCTTATACAAAATACTATTATACAGGCAGGAGAGATTAGTCTGATGACAGACTTGCAAACTAAGGCTCTTCAGGTTAGATGAGTTTGAAAGAGGTGGGTTTTCAGGTGCCGTTTGAAGGTTGAGAAACACTTAGTTTTTCTGAGAGATAGTGGTAGAGAGTTCCATACATTTGGGCCAAAGACAGAGAAAGGTTTTTTACCAAAGGTGTCTAGAGAGAAGCGAGGAACAGTCAACAGTGAGGTGTCAGAAGAGCGGAGCGTTCGAGAAGGTTTGTAACCCTGCAGGAGGTTGGCAAGATAGGATGGCATGTTCTCGTGATAGATACACTGAAAGCAGAGACAGGCAACTTTATATTGAATCCTAGCCTTTACCGGGAGCCAATGAAGTGTTCTATTAGGTTGCCAAGGCATCTTACTTTCACTTTCTTGATCCAACATCTTACATAGTAATATGTATAAGATAATTTTTCAAAGATTTTGTCGCTGTTTTTACTATGACCAAAAAATACCATCATATACTGGCTGCTGGTTCTTGACATACAAAAGTTAGAAATCTAATGGACCTGTTTCGTATTGATATATACAAATTAGTTTCTTCAAAGAGGAAAAGTACAAAAACAATAATTGTTTGGAAATGGAAACAATGAAGACAATCAGTACAGGAAAATATGATTAGCAACAAAAAGTTATCAAAAAACAACAACAGTATTAGCATGAATGTCCTAGAAATTGCACCGTATTTAGAGAAAGTAACTCCCACCCCCTGAAGTATCAACCTCACAACTGAGCAACATGTGTCAAAAAAAATCAAACCTTAAAAATGTATCATTAATTAAACGGCAGAAACCAATCCCATGCATGATCAAAAACATTATCACTAAATATATAATCTACATAAGCTGACATATTCCAACATCTCAGTGTATAAATGCGTACATGCACAAACATCCTATCAGACCTATGGGCTATATACACATAACACATTTACACATACCTACATATACACTCACATATCATTATATACTCATACACACACAAACAACACTTACACATGAATGTACATATCCACCATAATATATTAAATGCACATGCATACAGATGTGTATACAACTACACATGATATACACATACATGTACATATACAGACACACACACATATATATATACACATGTATTCATACACATATTTGTACATGTATACACCCATATAATATATACATACACATTCACACATACATATACACATGAATGCACATGAGGATACAAACAAATATGTATAATCTCATATAATACCAAAAAAAACCCACCTGCACTGTTGTACTCTCTTGAACTCCACCTGCAGTATTGTTGTACTCTCTTGAATTCGCTTATCCACACCTGTATCAAAACCAAATAATCATATTCAGTTTCAAAAATACTTGTACAGGGAGTTGATCATTCATCAAATTCAAAAGCAGCAACACAAAGAGGAGCACTTGCTATGTAGCATATGTGTGTGATCATCAAAGATAGAGTTTGTCCCACTACAAAAGAAACAAAAACAAGACAGTTTTAAACTACTTAAATGATAATCAATAAAATATTATCACAGATACAGGTCAAAATATACACCAAGGAAAATGTCATCACTTTTCTCTCATCTTTGTTGGAATTGTTATTGTTCCAAGGTTTAGTTAAATTGTATGAGCTAAAACATATAATCGTTACACACACACACACACACACACACACACGCATGCATGCGCGCGCGCGCACACGCGCGCGCACACACACACACACACACATCTATTTGTGTGTGTGTGTGTGTCACACAACACATCTATTTGTGTGTGTGTGTGTGTATGTGTGTGTGTGTGAAAAAGGGCATGCAAGAAAAGAGGACACTGTCCATATAATTTCAAAACAGTCCTTACACACACACACACACACACACACACACACACACCACCAGGGCTGAGCTTTAACGCTTGCCAACTCGCCAATGGCCCCTAAAAATGGAGTCTGGCAAACTCGATTTACGGTACCATTCGCCCGGTTGGCGACCTGAAAATTACCGCCAGTGGTAGAGATTCCGTACCTGTACACAGACTCTTTACACGCGCTGTAAAACAAAACACACGCCTCCCGCCTGATCCGACACACGTACAACGCTTCAGCTTCCCGTGCCATCTTTCGTCACTGCTAGAGTCAGCACCGGGCTTTCCCGATGACTCATGAGTCACGCGAGACTTGCCGTAGATAGATCTATTTTCGCTGTTCTTTCGGCAATCATGCACCGTTTTTTAATCGGTGTCTCTGAGCCTCCAGCAAAGAAAAAAAAATCAGAAGAAGAAATAAAGAGGCAGAAGAAGGAATATGAAGAAGAGAAGAGAGATCGAAAGTGGGTGCCTGGATGGAAGAGGACAGACACAGGGGAGGAGAGAGCATGGCTTGTGTACGATGCCGATAAGAAGGAGATGCACTGTGCACCCTGCAGAAAATGGATGACAACCTACAAACAGCAGCAGCAGTCCTTTGTAATCGGCACAAATTTGTTTAAAATTGATTCGATCAAAAAACATGAGCAGTCAATTGGACACAGAGATTGTTGCCAGAAGGAGAGTGCTCAGAGCTTACATACAATGCACGTCAATAGTTATACAATTTAAAATAGGACCGCATTTTCAATCAAAGGGTCTGGCAACCTGAAAAATTTTCTGGCAACCTCAACTTCCCAGGTTAGGAGCCCGGCTGGCTCCTTACACACACACACACACACACACACACACACACACACACAACACACACACACACACACACACACACACACACACACACACACACACAAAATCTCTACCTACCTACCTACCAATCTACGTGTGCAAACAAGAAAAACAAATTATTAAAAAAAAATTTCAATTTAAAGAAAAGGACACAGTATATAGAATTTGAAAACTTAAAAATCTATAATTTTATAAAGTTAAACCATTTGCTTGCATGGAAACAGAAAGGAAAAGATAACTTGTACTATATTTTCTATGATGTAATGGAAAAAGTCACATCACCCAGTGAAAAGTCTCCTGTGATGCTTGTCATAAAGAATGTCTACAATTGTACAATAATAGCAAAGCAAGGGTTATGAAACTGGGGTTTTCAAAAGAGATGGATGATTTTTTGTTTTTGTTTTGTTTTTTGTTTGTTTTTTTATTTTTTAAAATAATTTAGAATTTAAGAAAAAATTGTTTTAAAAAAAAGGTTGTTGTTACTAAAGTTATGTATCAACACTAGGAGTCTGCCAGTTTGTAACTATGTAACTTGTAAGTGAGGAATGAGGTACATTTTCATGTCCACTATCATGTCCATCACCAGTTTATTTTTGTATATCATGAGACATCATGCAAATACCCACTTTAGATACTAATGAGCGTAAAACAAATTACCCTGCCCATTTTCAAGAAAAGCAAACACACAGAAGCTCTCCATTTGTCTTTTGTACTTTTTCTTCTTGAAAGAATGGACAAGTGTCAGTTGAGACAGTTTTCAATAAGGACGTGACAAGAACAATGGAGTTCAGTTTTGTACAACTGTAGAACATGAATGCAATAAAGTAACAGATAAAATTAGTTCAAAAAGCAAGGGAGATGGTCAAGCCATAGTTAGTTCTTCATTTTTAAATCATGTGAATCAAATGTGAACAAGAAAACTATCCCCCAAAAGCTGCATAACTTTCTTAGAAAGTCAGTGACATGCTGAGCCATTGTAGTGCACAGACATATTTTGTAGTTAGTCACTTATTTCAAACTTTTCCAGAATGAAGTTGGTATACAAAGTCACTACAATATTCTTATTTGCAAAGATCCATTTGTAAGTCCTCACTGAAGTAACTTGATACTTGCAAACCTTGGACGCAACAATTGAAATTAAAGTGTTATCTCTTATATGCAAAGTTTGTTTTAACTAAATGTGGGTGTGTTGAGTGGTGGTGGGGGGAGGGGGGAGGGTGGATAGTGTGAAATACATTAACAGTCCCATGAACATTAATCACACAGAATACTTTGAACCGTGCTTATATTTGATCTATCATTCTGACATTTATCTTGTCAAACTCCTCTGTTAATGCTACAAACCAATAACATCTTTCATCAAATGATAAACATAACAAATTGGTAAAACTCTTGGGGAAACAGTTCTTTGGGTGTTCCAGATTTCTGCTGAAAATATAAAAACTGGACTGAAAAACACCCCCTTTCTTTAATCATTATGATTTAGTAAATAATAAATGAAAGAAACTGACACAGGCGAAAAAGACAGAAGATGGGAATTCAATTTAAATTAAATCATTTAATTTGATAAAATTAAAACGTTGGATTGTTTCAAAGAAAGCAGAAAGCAGTGGTGTTTAAGTTTGATGTCATGTCTCCCAGTCCCAGACATGATGAATCACATTTGACAAAGTTCACTTTAGATTTGGCTAAAACTTAACCAAAATAGGTGTCAGTATGTTCCAGGACCTAAAATGTTGGCAAACCTATAGTTTAATCATTTAATACATTCCAGTTTGCATCCCAACTTCGGGACAGTTATAAAAACTTATATAGACTTGATGTTTGTGGCAAGTCAGTGGATGTCCCATTTTGGCATGACTGGTTCTGAATCTGACGGTTTTCTTTTTACAAAGATCAGTATTAACGCAATCCAACTTATTTACCTGATATTGTAGTATTTATCTCTATAAAAAAACAAAAAAAACAAAGAAAAATATTTTTGTAAATTTTTTTTTTCAAATCTAAACACACAAGGCATGTTATTACGACATTTTGTCATTGGTTCATTTCCTTCTCTCTTCTCCTCTCTCTCTCTCTCTCTCTCTCTCTCTCTCTCTCTCTCTCTCTGTATACCTACCTATCTATATCTATATCTGTGTATATATATATGATACTATATAGATCAACAGAGACATGTATATGTTTTGTTCCGCCAGGTAGGAAAGAGCCAGATGAACAACCAAGGAGAGCTGCATAGAGTCTGACTGGCTTTATTACTACTCACGTTGCATTCGTCAAGGGGAGTTACTTGGTCTATATCAGGGGATCTTACTGTGATGGACATGGGGCTACAAAACGACAGGGTTATCTCGCATTGTACAGTGCATTCAATCTTACATCCCCCTTCCTATAAAAAAAAATTGCCAAGGAAAACATAAAAAGACAAAACAGAAAAAGGAAGAAGAAAACAAAATGTAAGGAAAGGTAGATAAGGCTATTTTCGCTATGTCTCCAGTAGTGGATATAATACTGATGCTAGTACATTGCGATGCGGGCTGGTCGCGCCCTACAGGCACAGCCTGAGTCTTTATTAGGCGTGTCTGGTCACACCTTACAGGTTTAGCTTCTCTGGTGGATTCACGTTTCGGCCGCTCCGGGTCACGTAAGTCTCCATCGGAGGGGTGATGGGAACATCTTGGCAAGGCGTGGGGAGAGGCACTTCAGGAAGTTGCTCTGGAGGTTCGACCTTGCTGGGTTGTACTGTCTTGGGTGGTGGCGTCTGACAGGATTGGCGCAAAAAAACGGCGATTCCTCCGGAACTGGTGACCTTCAGGTGTCTGGATGCGGAACGATCTGGGGCTGTCAGTTGGCCCCACAACTGTCGCTGGTTTCCACGTGTCACCCTTGGTTAGTTGTGCGTAGATTTGTTCCCCGTTTTTGAGAGTTGGCAGAGTGTGAGCAGTGCGGTCATAATACTGCTTCTGGTCGGCCTGCAGTTGTTGTCTTCTGGAGATGACTGTGGTTGGGTCAACCGTCGTTGGATCGAGCTGCTGTGCGGCAGTGGGTAGGACGGACCGTAACTGGCGGCCCATTAAAAGTTGCGCTGGGGATTTCAGCCCATCTACCGGGGTACTCCTGTACTCGAGGAGGCTGAGTAGGGGGTTTTTGCCTTCTGCTTTTGCTCTGCTCAGGATGTTCTTCATTGTCTGCACCGATTTCTCAGCGAGACCATTTGACTGGGGATAGCCTGGGCTGCTAGTGGTGTGTTTGAAATCCCAGGTTGATGCAAAGTTGGTGAACTCTTCCGCAGAAAACTGTGGGCCGTTATCACTGATGACGACCTCGGGTATGCCATGTCTGGCAAAGTGGACGGCCAGCCTGCGGATGATGGCACTGGAGGTGGTGCTGGTCAGCTCGTCTACTTCTAGGAAGCGGCTGTAGTAGTCCACAGTGATGAGATACTGTTTGTTGTCCCATGTGAAGAGGTCAGTGGCTACCTTCTGCCATGGACGGGATGGTATTTCATGGGGTATCATGGGTTCTTTGGGATTTGAGGGTCTTGTGGGTGCGCAGATGGGGCAGGCCGCAACTTTGTTATAAATCTGAGTTGTCATGCCGGGCCAGAAGAGGATCTCCCTTGCACGCTGTTGTGTCTTTTCAATCCCAAAGTGCCCTGAATGTATTGTGTCCAGCATTTCGGGGCGTAGAGGGGGAGGGATCAGTATCTTGCTCCCTTTGAAGATTACGCCATCAACTATGGCCAGTTCGTCACGGAAGTTCCAGAAATCAGCGATGCTTTCCTTGCAGTTCTGGCGATATCGGGGCCATCCATCTTGTATGGCACTCTTCAGGTCCTGCATTTGGGGGTCGTTCTGGGTGGCTGCTTGGATTTGTTGCATCTTTCTGTCGGATACAGGCATGTTGGAAATGATAGTGTGGACTTGGACGTCAAGGTCTTTGAGCATTTCGTCTTCTGGCTCTGCTGGCAGATATTTCCTGGACAGTGTGTCTGCCACAGGGATTTCCTTGCCGGGAACATGAATGATCCGGAGGTTGTACTTCTGCAGCTGGAGTAGCATGCGTTGCAACCGGGCTGGTGCTGCGCTGAGAGGTTTCTTTGTAATGCTTTCAAGCGGCTTGTGGTCAGTTTGGACAGTGATTTCATTGCCGTATATGTACTGGTGGAAACGCTTGCACCCAAACAGTATTGCGTACAGTTCCTTCTCTATCTGTGCGTACTGCTGCTCTGATTGACTCAAACTTTTCGAAGCGAAGGCTATTGGCCTGCCACTTTGGAGGATTACTGCGCCTAACCCATTCTTGCTGGCATCCACTTGTAGTGTGACGGGTTCCCCTGGCTGGAAGAAAGCGAGTACTGGTTGGCTGAGAATGGTTCGCTTCGTCTCTTCGAGGGCTTGTTGTTGTGGCGTATCCCAGGTGAACTCTGCATCTTCTTTGAGAAGGTCCCGGATCGGTTTTGTGAGTTCTGAGAGGTTCGGTGCGAATTTTGCCAGATAGGTGATCATTCCCATGATCGTTTGTAGCTCCTTTTTGTCTGCTGGTGGGGCCATGTCTTGGATTGCCCGTATCTTGGAGGGGTCGGGTTTCAGTCCCTCTGCCGAAATAATATGGCCAAAGTATTTCACTTCTCGTCTCCCCACAATGAGCTTGTCTGGGTTCAGCTTCAGATTTCTTGCAGCGGCCCTGTTGAGTGCTGCTCGCAGGTTCTTGTCATGCTCTTCGATGGTCTTCCCACTGACAATGATGTCGTCAATCAGGGCAGTTACCCCGGGTAGGTCCTCGAAGATTTCGTCCATTTTTCTCTGGAAGTCATCTTGCGAGCTATTGATGCCAAAGGGGAGTCTGTTGAACCTGTAGCGCCCAAATGGGGTGTTAAAGGTGGTAAGGTACGAGGACTGTTCGTCTAGTTGGAGCTGCCAGTATCCTGACTGGGCATCTAATGTGCTGAAGTACTTGGCACCAGCCATTTTGGCAAGCGCATCCTCCAGTGTTGGCATGGGGTAGTGGGGGCGTTTTATCGCAGTGTTCAGGTCTTTGGGATCTAGACAGATTCGTAGTTTTCCGTTGGGTTTTTCTACCACGACGAGCGAGTTTACCCAGTCTGTTGGCTCAGTGACTTTGGTGATGACACCATTGCCCTCCATCTTTGTCAGTTCCTCTTTCAGCTTATTCTTGAGTGCGTGCGGAACGCGCCTTGGTGGGTGGACGATCGGAATGGCGTCTGGCTTGAGATGGAGGGTGATTTTGCCTTCCAGGGAGCCTAGTCCTGAGAACAGTTCCTTGTATTCTTGAAGGATTGACCCTTTGCTAGCTGGAGTGGTGGTAACTGAGAGAATCAGCTTCATGAGTTGGAGTTTCAGGGACGCTTGGAGACCAAGGACTGGTTGGGAAGGGGTATCAGCAATGTAGAATCTGCCGGTGTACGTGTGCCCTTTGAACGTTCCTGTCAGGTGGCAAAAGCCGGCGAGTTTAATTGGTTGCCCAGTGTAGCCCACTAAGTTGTCTTTGCAAGTCTGCATTGGTGGTGGTTCTGACATCTTGTTGTATGTGGGCAATGGGATGACATTGACTTGTGCCCCAGTGTCTATTTTAAAACGCACTGTATCGTTTGCGTTGATGATGATATCTGCGTAGGCGACGTCCGGAAGATCGGCTGTGCTTGATATCGTGGATACATACAGAGGTGGTTCGCCCTCTTCCTCTTCTTCCACAGTGTGGATTGCCTGTGTGTAGTTCTGCTCTCGTTTCTTGGTCAGGCATACTGTGGCCCAGTGGTTTTTCTTCTTACAGTGATTGCACGTTTGGCCAAAAGCAGGGCACTCTCTTCTCCTGTGTTTTCTTCCACAGTTCCGACAGTCGTTGGCTTCAGGGTGGTTTTGTTGAGGCCTGTTGCCTTGGCCGCGTTGCCACTGTTGCTGGGGCTGTCTGTGCACCGGTGGTTTGCTGATTGCGTCGACATTTTCATTGGTCTTGCTGGCCATAGACCTGAGGTGCTGTCTGGTTGTCTCATGGCAGTTGGCGATATCTATGGCTTTGACCATGGTAAGGTTATCTCCTTCAGTCAGTAGCTTCTCCCGCAGATCCTGGGACGATATGCCTGACACAATCCGGTCCCTGACCATCTCTTCGGGTTTGTCATATGCGCACTCCTTGGCTAGATTTCTGAGGTCCGTTACAAAAGAGTCAAAGGTTTCATCCTGTCGCTGTTTTCTCTCATGAAAAATGTATCGTGCAAATACTGCGTTTTTTCTGGGTTGGAGATGTTGTTCAAACTTGGCGTACAATGTGTTCAGTACTTTGGTTTCCTCGGCTAAAAGGTTCCATGAGTTTAGGATCTCACGTCCTCTGTCTCCCACCCAGATTTGCAGGAATGCAGCTTTTCTCTCCTCTGTATGGCTGTGCAGAGGCCCCAGAAACATCAATTCCGCATGTTGTTTGAAACGCTTCCATTCGGCATGGAGGTTGGTTGCAGACCAATCCATAACCGGATTTTGTTGCTGAGATGCCATGTTTCCTTGTACGTATCACTGAACCACGTATTGCCTATTCTTGTGTGGGGATTGTGTACGTACCACTAAACTACGTGCCAGTCCTCCCGCCGCTTTGAGAGCTTGTGAGAGGGGTCTGCCACGGTACCTGATCTGACGGATTAATGTCCTCAGAATTTACAAGTGATTCGGCAACGTTGTTGGCGGCAAAATGTAAAGGGGTCAACGGATCGGTAATGGGTTTATAGCTCGATGAGCACTTACTTGCTGTAGATTTACTGCTGCATCGATCCCACTTCTGACACCATGTTTTGTTCCGCCAGGTAGGAAAGAGCCAGATGAACAACCAAGGAGAGCTGCATAGAGTCTGACTGGCTTTATTACTACTCACGTTGCATTCGTCAAGGGGAGTTACTTGGTCTATATCAGGGGATCTTACTGTGATGGACATGGGGCTACAAAACGACAGGGTTATCTCGCATTGTACAGTGCATTCAATCTTACAGTATACATATTATATATTTAGATAGATAAATCACGGCTGTTTCAGTACCTGCCTTTTTCGCCTTTTAGTTGGTTGGCCAGCATGGCACCAGATGTCAGATATCAGACGTCCGCCCTTACCTCGTAGCTATATGTTTCCGCATTCCTTAGTCTAGTGGCAAGGGAAACAGAGGATTAATACTGTGCTGTACAGTGATTTAAGCCATTTTATCATCAACTTTGGCGTTGTGCACTCTTTGTCAATTCATTTTTTGGAATCCTTATTGTTTATTTATCATTTGACCGAGTGCAGCTATAAATTATTCATTTGGTTATGTAGTTTGAGTTGTGCTTCACTTAGAGTGTAAGTGAGTGTCAGCATTTCTCACTGTGTGTGTGTGTGTGTGTGTGTGTGTGTGTGTGTGTGTGTATGTATGTGTGTGTGTGTGTGTGTGGTGTGTGTGTGTGTGTGTGTGTGTGTGTGTTTTGGTGTATTTCATCTACATTTCTATACTGGAATTATTTCGTGTGAAACGGGAGACAGTACGTGAGTGAAAATATTTTTAAGTTGTTGTTTTCCTGTTGTTGTCTCTTTTGTTTTTGTTGCTGTTTTGTTTAATTTCTTTTGTCATTTTTGTTCTTAGTGTGTTTTTTGTTTGCTTTTTTGTTTTTTTGTGTATGTATGTATGTATGTATGTATGTATGTATGTATGTATGTGTGTGTGTGTGTGTGTGTGTGTGTGTGTGTGTGTGTGTGTGACTCACTGTGAGAGTGTGTGTGTGTGTGTGTGTGTGTGTATGTGTGTGTGTGTGTGTGTATGTGTGTGTGTGTCTGTGTGTGTGTGTGTGTGTGTGTGTGTGTGACTCAGTTTCGTCGTTTTATTTAGATTTTTTACACTGAAACTGTTTTTTTTCCCCTGTTATTCGTTGTTGTTGTTAGTGTGTGTGTTGTCGTATTTTAGTAGTTGTGCGTGTGTATCTGTGACAGAAGTGGTAATAAGAATTGGCAAATGGATGTCTGCTGGTTCTGTATTAAAACTAAAGACAATTAGTGTTGAGGCTACGTAAGCCTGTATGGTCAGCCTCTGCACTGTGTGAAAGAAGGCTGCTATCTTAGTACTGTGAGAGAAATCTGTGCCATATCAAAGTGATGGGATACTTACTAAACAACCTGATAACGATCCTTGTGGACGATTAAAATACTTATTCGGTAAGTTTGGTGTTGTCCACACACATGCAGCTAACATCTCTGAAAATATGAATGTTGTAAAACTGCAGGTGCATGAACAGTTTGTCATTTAAATTGGATTTTTTATTTTACATATGTGGTTTTTCTTCTGTCAGTCATCTGATCTTTGCAAGCAAAACAGCTGTTATATCTAATTTAATTCTGCATTCCTAATATCAGTTTCTACATGAGCCATTCCTGCGTTTGGTTATATTGTTCACATTTCTCTTGGTGAAACTCAGACTTTGTAATTTAATGCTTTTGCTACCTACCCATGTACTGCAACGCTATAAAAAGTTAAATGGCCTTCTACGAGTCTCGTATTACGGACATCTGCGGTTCCCTTTTGACAGCTCAGCGCGTTGCACTCGCACACTGCTCTGTGCAGAGCGCTCAACTGGCAAGCATTTTCTTTTAATACTCACCTTGAAATTTTAAAGGGGGGGGGGGAAAAAAAAAAAAAGGGGGGCCCCCCCTTTTGGGGGGAAAAAATTTTCTTTATTAAAAACACTTTAAAAATTAATATTTTTTTTTTGGGGTTAAAAAGTTGCTTCTTTTTTAAATTTTAAACTGGTCCTTAAAAAAATTTTTTGTTTTTCAAAAATAGAAAAAATTTTCTTGCTGTTTTTTTTCCCCCCTTTCAAAACCCCAAAACTGTTATCAATTTTAAAGGAAAAAAAATTTTTAAAAAGACTATGTTTCCAAAACCCCATTTTTACTGAATTTTTTTTTAAAAAATTTCTTTTGGGGGTTCCCCCCTTTATTTTTCATTTAAACCCTTAAAAAATCAGATATTTTTAAACTTTTTCGGGCCCCTTTTTCCCCCCTGCCATAAAAGGTTAAATTTTTTTTAAAAATTTAAAGGGGGCCCCAAGGTTTCTTTAACCCAAAATTTTTTCGTTTCACACTAATCATCCCCCCTTTGGTTTTTGGGGTTATGGCCCCTATTTTCACCCGACTTTTCCCCCAAAAAATTTTTCTAAAAATAAAAAATTTTTTAAAAATTTTTCCCGGGTTTTTAAATTTTTTTTCCCCCCTTTTTCTTTTTTTTTGGGGAAAACCCCTTTTAAATTCCCTTTCCAAAAAAACCCCTTTTTAAATTTTGGGGGCCCAATCTTGCAAAATTTTCCCCCACAAAAAAATTTTTGTCCCCCAAAATTTGGGGCGGCCCCGTTTTTTTCCCTTTTTGGGCCAGGAAACCCCCAAAAAAACCCCCTTAAAACCAAACCCAAAAAACGGCCCCTCCCCAGTTTTTTGGGGGTTCCCGCCAAAACTCACAATGAACAAATTTTCCCAAAAATTGGGAAAAAACTTTTTTTTTAAATTTTAAAAATTAAAAAACTTTTTTTTTAGTAAGAATTTTTTTAAAAATTTTTAAATGTTTTTCTGGCTTCTTTTTTCTGGTTTTTCTGGTTTCTTTTTTTCCTTTTTGATAGATAAAAATTTGGGTAAAAACTTAAAAACCCCGTCTAAAAAAAAGTTTTCCCTTTTTTTTTTTAAAAATTAAAAAGATTTCATGTTTTTTCCCGTTTTTAAAAAAAATTCAGTTTTTTTTTTTAAATTTTGCTCCCCCCTTTAAATTTTTGTTTTTCTTTTTTTAATAAAAAAATTACAGGAGAAATTCCCTTTTTTTCCCCCAAATTTCCCCCTAACCCCCCCTTTAAAAGTATTTAAAATTTAAAATTTCATTTTTTCCTTTTTAAAACCCCCATTTTCCCCGGGAATTTTTTTGGGGTGGGAAAAAAATTTTGGGGGGAAAAAAAATTTTTCTGTTTTTTATAGGAAAGGGGCCCAAACCTTTTTTTTTTATTTCCCCCCCGTTTTTAATTTTAAATTTTATTTTTTTTTTATTTTCTAAATTAAATATTTTTTTTGTTTTTTTTTTTTTCCCCCTCAAACCTTGATTAAAATCCCAAGTAAAAAAATTTAAAAAATTTTTAAAAAATTGTTTCCCCTTTCCCCTATGTTAAAAATTTTTAAAAAGGGGCGTTTTTTAAAAAAAAAAAAAATTTTAATGATTGGCAGACTTTAATCTTTTGGGTTTTCCCGAAACGGAAATTTTTAAAAAGAAGGGGAAAAAGGCCACCTATTTTAAAAATTTTTTTTTGGCAATTAAAAAGTAAAAAGGGGGAAAAAGGGGCCCCCCACCCCTTTACTACAGAGTTTTTAACCGCCTAGAAATGCGGAAATAAAAAAAAAACCGCCCTTTTCCTTTTTTTAAAATTTTCCCCCCCGGGGGAAAAATTTTTATTTTTTTTTTTTTTTAAAAAATTTTTTGGGGGTTTTTTTTTTTTTCCTCCTTTTTCCAAATTTTTTTCTTTTTTTTTGGGTTTTTTTTTTTCCTTTTCTTTTTTTGGGGGGTTTTTTTTCCCCAAAAAACCGGGAAAAATGTTTTTTTTTAAAAAAGGAATTTTTTTTTTTTACCATTTTTTTTCCTTTTCTTTTTTGTTTTTTTTTTTTTGTTTTTTTGGTTTTTTTTTTTTTCCCCACAAAACCCCTTTTTCCATTTTTTTTTTCCCAAAATTTTTTGGGTTTTTTAAAAAAAAACTTCTCGTTTGTTTTTTGGGTTGGGGGTTTAATTTTAAAACCAAAAAACCAAAAATTTTAAATTTTTTTCCCCCCCCCCCTTTCTTTCTTTTTTTTTTAAACCCCTTTTTCCCCCGTTTTAAAATTTTTAAAAATTTTTCCCCTTTTTAAAAATTTTTTGGGTTTTGGGGGTTTCCCCCCGGGGCTTACTTGGATGACCGTTCCAAAAGAAATTTAAAATTTTACTTTTCCCTTTTTTTTTAAATTTTTTTTTTTTTCGAAAATGTTCTTTTTTCGTTTTCTTCCCCAAATTTTTTTTGGTTTTTCCCCCCCCCCCTGAAAATTGCTGGAAAAATTTTTAACTGTTATTATTTTTTTCCCTTTCCCTTTTTTTTCTGTTTTTTTAAAGGGGTTCCCCCCCCCCCCCCCCCCCCCCCCCCCCCCCCCCCCCCCAAAAAAACCCAAACCCCCCCCCGGGGGCTTTAAAAAAAAGGGAAAAAAATTTGAAAGGAAGGGGGTTTAAAAAAAAATTTTAAAAATTTGGGGGGCACCCCCAAAAAAGGCCCTTTTTGCGGGGGAAAAAAAATTGGGGTTTTAAAAATTTTTTTAAAAAAAATCCTTTTTTGGGGGAAAAACTCCTTTCCCCCTTTTTTTTTTGGGGGGCCCAAAAAAAGGGCCAAAAAACCCCGGGGCCCAAAAACCCCCTTTTCCCCCCCTTTTTTTTAAACCCCAAAAAGGTTTTTTCATGGGGGGGAAGGCCAGTCCCCAATTTTCGGGAAACCCCTTTGGAAAAATTAGGGGGTTTAATTTTGGGGTTTATTTTTTTTTTTGGAATTTTCCCCAAGGAAATTTGGGGCCCAAAGGGGGAGCCCCCCCAATTTTGGGCCCCGTTTTTTTAACCAACTCCCCCAAATTTGGGAAAATTTGGGGGGGGTTGGGTCACCCCTTTGGGTTTTTTTTGGCCCCAAAAGGGGAGAAAGGGGCACCCCTTTTTTTGGGGGTTTTAAAAGGGGTTGTTTTGGGGGGCCATGCAATGGCATGTTGATCTGGCACCAAGGGACAGATTGTTTTCATGAGGGGCCCGGGGGATTGAACTGGTAGATAAAATGAAGTTCTAGTGTCGTGGGGAAGAAGGTGGAACGTCCACGTCTTGGCTCAGCACTTTTATTTTTTTTTAGCCCCGATGGCAAAAACCAAAAGTCTTTGCGGGGTTGGGGGAAAAACTGTATAAGAGGCACTGGGGGTTTTTTGTTTTTGGGGGATGAGGTAACCAAAAAAGCATCCGCAAAGAGCACCTAAAAGAAAATTTGGCCCCTTTTAAACCCTTTTTTTTCCCCCTTTCAGTTTTGGGGGAAAAATTTTAAGGGTGCAAAAGGTACCCCCCCTTTCCCCTACAGCCCCAAAAAAAATTTTTTTTTTTGGAGGCATGGGGAAGAAGATGCCGAATTGGGGGGGAACGGGGGGAAAAAGCCTTTTTTTATGTGTTTTTAAAAGTCCAAAGGGGGTTTAGTTTTGCTCCCCCCCCTGAAATGATTGATCAGGCTTTGTAGCTTTGGGAGCATAAAAAGGGGGCTCGTTTTTTTATGAAAATATTGAACAGCCCTTTTTCCCCGCTAACCAGTAAAAGGGCCCTTTGGGGAAAAAAGGGTTTTAAGGGGATGTAAAGAGCATTGGATTTTTTCGCATTTCTCCTATATTGACAAAGGGAAAAAAAAATTTCAACTTTTTTAGCTTTCCCCGATTGGAAGCCGCACTGGGACTGGGGGGGAAAAAACTCTCAGCTTGCTTTTGGAGTTTTCACCCCCCTAACGGGGGGTGCAGTTTGTCAAAAGGAAAAAAAAGGGAAACCCCCCATTGTTGTTGAAGTCGCCCGCCCCCTTTTGGGTTTTTATAGAGGGTGACGTTTTGGGGATCTCCCCCTGTCTTGTGGTAGTGCCCCCTTTTCCCCAAAGGGGTTACAGAGGACATCAAAATGGGGTGCAGGAGGGTTTTCCCCTTTCAGTGCTTAAAAAAGGGTGGGGGCTACTAATTCCCCTTGGGGGAAATTTTTTTCCGCCCTTTTGGGTTTTGCTTTTAGCTTTTTATGATGTGGAGACGTTTGATGCATAAAGGGGGGTGAAGTGGCAAAAAAGGGGTTTTTGCCGGGGGCATAGCTCTGAATAGTTTTTCCCCCCCTTCTCCCCCTTTTGGGTTCCTTTGTCGGGGATCACGTCCCCCTGATAAAAATTTTTAAAGGGCTGTTCTGCTCTATGTTGGACCAAAAAGGTTTTTGATGCTCTCTTTTCAAAAACCCCTTATGTTGCCTGAAAACTGCTGCAGCGGGAAAAGTCATTGAGCTATTGCAGTATTTTTTTTGGGACATCTTGCTTTTTTTCCGCACTTGCTCCTGGCAATTCTGAGGCTTGCAGGGACTTTCTCTTGGGTAGGTTGATAACCAGGGCAGCATGCCTTTTTCTTCAGTGAACGGGGGGCTCCCCCCTAGACTTGACTTCAATCAGTCGTTCTTGGAGGTCTTCCTCCCCCCAAAGGGAAAAGGGGGGCTTTTTTCTGAATGGTCTCTTTGGGGGGGGGTCCTATTTTTTCGAAGGGGAGTTTTGTAGTTGGTCCCCCGGGGGGGAGCTTCCCCTTTTTAACTTGCCAAAAATTTCAGAGTTTCTCTGTTTTTACTTAAAAGACACATATACAAATCCCCCCCAAATCCCCCCCGTTAACCCCCCCTTCAGGAAGACCGTTTGTGGATTGCTTGTTAAAGGGGGCCTATCCCCCACAGTGATTGAAACCAAAAAAAAACATGAATGGTTTTTTCCCCCTTTTGGGTTTTTAAAATAATCAAAAAAAAAATGTTTTGCACATTCCCCCTGTGTGGGGTATCATAAAAGGGGGGAAAAAGGGGAAAGGAGACACTGTATTTTTCCACACATGCTCGGTTTCTTACTAACTGTATACATTTTTTTTTCCCCCTAGGGGAAAAAAATTTGTCCACACAAAAAACAGGGGTCTAGGAAAAAATTTTTTTTTGCTTTTTAATGGTTTTTTTTTCCATTGGAGTTATTGGGGTTTTTTTTGGGTTTAAAACAATTCTTTGAAGAAAAAAAATTCTTTGCATTTATATGCAAGGGTGCTTTCCCCCCAGTTTTTTTTTTTAAATTTATTTTTATAAGTAACCTTTGTACTAGGGTTTTTCCCTTTTCCCCAAATAAAGTTTTTAGTTTTTTTATTCCCAATCTACTTGTTGCTTTTTTTAATTTTTTTTTTTTGGGTTTTTCTGATAAAAATCTTACCCACTACCAAACCTTTCCCATAGGTTTAAATTTTTCTTTTAATTTTTTCCCTTTAAAACTACTTTAATTTTTAAACCCCTTCTTTCTTTTGTACTGCTACTGCTGTTACAAAAAAAACCATAAGTACACGAAGGCGATAGTTGAATGAGACGATAGGTTTTTTAATCAAAATGAAAAATTTTGGGGTTGAACCTGCCTGGGTATCGCCCCCTTTTGGTAATTTAAAAAGGGGGAGGGTTTTTCCGATCTCTCAGTTTTAAAACGTAAAAACTAAATCCTTCAGCATGCAGAAACATCAAAAAAGCACATCATGGTTTTTTGCATATCGTGTCCAGTGGTTACAGACACATGAAAACACACCCCCCCTTTCACGGGGCCCCCCCGAAAAGGGGCAGGGTGCAGACGTGCAACAACATACCGTCTGGGCTGTGTGAAAAAAAAATATGTGCTTACATGCATCTCAAAAAAAAAACAGAACACTAAAAGATAAAAAAAAAGGGGCAAACTAAAAGAAAAAAAAGGGGGGGGGAAACAAGTGTTAGTAAAAAAGGGAAAACCCTGAAAATCAAAAACAAAAAAAAAATTTGGATCAGACCAAGCATTTGATATAACAAAAAAAAAGATAGGTGCAAATTGTAAAATTATCCATAGCGGGGGGTAACGTAAAAAGGGGAAATAACTGTCACATTAGTCATTTTTATCATAAAGTGCCCTGCCACTTTTGGAAAATTGGTGTCATGGCCCCCATTAAGAAAACTACCCTTTTTTTCCCCCAAGACATCTTCCCCCCCTCTGCCTTTAAAACCCCCCGGGGAAGTCCCCCCCAATTTTTTTTTTCCCCTTTGGTTTTTTTCCCCCCCCTTTTGGGGGTTTTTTTTTTTTCCCCCCAGTTTTCCCCGTTGTGCCCAAAAGGGGCCCCAAATTTCCCCCTTTTTTAAAAAATTTTGGCCCCATAAATTTTTTCCCCGTTTTTTTTCCCAATTTTCCCTTTAAAGAATGATCTTCTTGGTCTCTTCCATAAAGGGGGCTGTCTCGTTAGTTTTCTTTGCTGCCCCGGGAAAAATCTCAACATTTTTTTTAAAAACCCAAAATCTTGGCTGCCTCAATTTTTTCTGGCTTTGGTGTTAAAATTTCCATGCTTCACAACAGCATAAAAAATTTTCGGTTCTATTATAGTATTAACATTCAAAAAACTTTTTCCCTTTATTTTAAAATTGGGGTGGGGGATTTGTTGGCTAAAAAAGGGTTTTCATCTTATTAAATTTCTGTTTGGTTTGGGCCAATTCTGCGGGGGTATTTTGAGTCATCTCCCCTTGGGGGGAGATACCCCTTCCCCCGATTTTTTAAAAAAATTTTTAAACCCCTTTTTTTAAGGTTATGCCTTTTTTAAATAAAAATGGTGGTTTGGGGTTTTCCCCTTTTCCCTCGGTTTTTGTAAAAAAAGGATCAGATCCGCATTTGAAAAAACCCAAAACAAAACAAAACAAAAAAACAAAGAGTATCTCAATGAAACAGCAAGAATTTTTGGGGGACTGTTTTTTAAAACCCGAAAATTTTTGTTTATTTATTTTTTGGTTTTTTTTTGGGAAACCCCCTTGACAAATGATGTGGGTTGAAAATGTGGGGGGGGGGGTTTTTTTTTTAGGAAAAAATTTAAACGTTCAAAAGTTTTTTGTTTTTTTAGTTCCTCCCTCCCGAAACTTGCCCCGCCCTTTTTTTTAATGAAACAAAAATCTTAACGTAGTACGGTTGTAGAGTATTCGTTGGAAGGGGGCAGCAGAGTTGTGAAAGGCAAAGGGGGCCGACCACCCCAAAAGACTACGCAAGGTCTGAATTTTATACTGTCTGGTATGTGGAATAGTTTCCCCCTGGTGATGAGAGGGGGTTTCTAACAGGGGGTTTAAAACCCCCAAAGTTTAAACCCCGGGTTTGAATCTGGGTTAAGTAAAAAAAACCACACTCTTACTTCTCCAGTCGTTCCTACTGAACTGCAAAAAACACCACACACACCGTTTTTTTTTTTTCTATTTCTGTCTCTTTCTGTTGGGTTGTTGCTATCGGGGGGGACTCTCAGTCTGGTTTTTTTTTAATGTCGCCCCCCCTCTCTCCCTTTTCTGTTCTATGCTCACTCTCTCTCATTTTCATCTAAATGGGCCAGTTAAAAATTTTTTAATATGAATCGATTTGCCCCCGTAAAAATTTGAATATCCATGGATGCTGATTTTACCCCTTTTTTTTTATATCTTATTTTTTCGTGCCCCCGGGGGGTCGTTTGCATGCGTTTATTTGCACATGCCGGTTTTTTTTTGTGTTGGTGTGTGTGTGTGTGGGGGTTGAAACTGTTGACAATTTTGAGGGGAAAAAAACCCCCAAAGTGAAAATTTTTTTTTTAGTTTCCCCCTTTCCCCCTTTCCCTTTTCCCCCAACCCCCCGGGTTTTGGTTTTGATCGGGGCAGCTGTCCTGAGTCGTTTTAAATTTTCCCCGACTCTCTCTTTCATGTTTAAAAAAATGACAGATTTGTACAGTACAGGTTGTTTAAGACAATCTAAACAGGAGAAAAAAAATATGTATTAAAATGAACAGGTTTATTATGAGTGCCTTGATCAAAAAAATTTGATTTGGGGTTGTGAAAATTATCACGGTTTTTTTCATAGCAAAAGGGGAAAAAAACCCCCCCAAAATTTCCCCCGTTGCTTATGCATTATGGCCACAGGGGAAAAAAAAACTTTCTCACTTTTTCTGTATTACATTATCTCAGATTGAAATGGGTAACCCCCCAGGTTTCACCCGACCCTATAAAAATTTAAAAATTTTTTTTTATTTGAAAAATTTAAAAAAAGTAATGAAACCATTTTTATATATGTTTTTTTAAGCAAAATTTTTAAAATTTTTGGGAAAAATCACATCATCGATGAAAAAAATTTAAATATTTGGGACTGTCATATCTTGAAAAATTTTTCTTTTCTGACTTTTTAAATTAAAAAAAAATTTTTGTTCACTTTTCTTTGTAAAATGTTTTTTTTTTTAATGTTTCCTATACATAATCCCCCTTTTTTATGTGGCCCAAAAGGGCCCCCTTTTGAATAAGTCATATCCCTTTTTCACTTTTGGGAAAATTTTTTCCCCCCCCGTGTATACACACAGCCCCCAAACCAGGTCCCCCTTTAGCTTTTGCTAATACGACAGGAAAAAAACCCCTAAACAACAAACATAAAAAAAAACAAGGGGGGGGGAAACACGATAGACAGACAAAACACACTCAGGGGGGGTTCTCACCCCCCCCTATACAAAGCACACTGGGGAAAAAAAAGCAGCCCCACCACACCCCACACACACAAAACCCCCCCACACACACACACACCCCCACACACACACCCCCACAAAAAGCAGCCACACACACATCAATGCACAACAGTCTGTAGAAGGGAAAAACACAATCTTTGAGCCATTTTAAAAATTTTACCCCAAAAAAATTTTTGTTTTTTTTCATAGGAAAAAAAAAAGAATGAGAAAATAGCAAAAAAAACTTCCCTTGGTTAAAAGTTTATTTTTTTAAAACTTTAAAAAATCATGGAAAAACCAATTTCCTGTGGAACTGTAAAAAAAAAAAGTTTAAAAAAAAAGAAAATGACTGCCGAGCCCCAAAAAAGAAGGCAAATACAGACAATCCCCAGCCCCAAGGGTTGTGTCCTTTGCAAAGGTAAAAAAAAAAACAAAAAAACTCAAAGAATATATCTGGGTTTTACAATCGGATATGTTTGTCTTAGTTTATAAAAAATTTGGGGGGCAAATGGACATGTTTTACTGCAGCTTTTTTTAATCATACAAAAAAAACATAATCTGTTAGTTCATTTTTACCCCCAAAATGGAAAAAAAGAAAAAAAATTTTTAAATTTTTTCTTTTGGGGGGTTTTTAAAAAAAGGGAAGTGACATTTAACCCTTAAAAAAACACCCTTTTTTAATTTTTGTGTGTGTGTGTTTTGGTGTGTGTGGGGGTTTTTGGTTGTGGGGTGTGGGGGGTTTGGGGGGGGGGGGGCACGCGTACGCACACGCGTATGCGGCCGTATGTGAGCGAATTTTAAAATTTACCTGAATATTTCAAAAAAGAAAGTCATTCCCCGGCCTGCGGGGAAATATTAAAATGATTTTTGTTCTACAAGAATCATTTTTTGTAAAACTTTTTTTCAGCTTATTTTTATTTTCAAAAAGGTAGAAAACCCCCATATGATGATCTGTACTTTGGTAAAGAAAAAAAATAAAGGATGTCCATAACCCTGAGGTCATAGGGGTGGAGGTGGTGGGGACATCAACTTTTCCCCGGGGGGGCATCCCCCGTCCCTGGCTGTTTTTATTTTCCCCTAACTTTAAAAAGAGCTACCCTTTACACTGGAAAACTGGAGGCTCCCCGCACATGAAAAAGTTAAAAGAGTTGATTGGAAAAAAATTATGAGGCGAGGAAGGGAGTGCAAAACCCCTCATAAACCCAAAGCCAGTACATTAATTTTTGAAAAAACAATGAAGATCCAATTAATGTTTATATTTTTTCAACTTTTTTTTGAAGGTTTAAATCCGTGATACTGTAGTACAAAAAAAGAACTTTTAAAAAATAGTGTTTGTTTAAACCCTTTTTCGGTAAAGGATTACATCCATGGTTTTTTTTTTTACAAAAATGAACAACCACTAATACCTAGTGTTTATATGTTTTCAATTGTTCTGAAAAAAGGTTTGATCCTTTTTAAAAAAAAGACCCTTTTTTTTGTATGTTCCTTTAATTTTTAAAAAAGCGAAAAATTTACAAAAAAGGAGGTTGTTTTACCCTAGTTTTTCAGGGAAAATTTTTAAATTTATTTCCATTTTTTTTTTCCTTTTCCTTTTAATTTTTCTTCATTTCATTTTTTTTTTTATTTTTTTTATTTTTCCCTTTTACCATTACTATTCAGGCCGAATGAGGCCCCTCCTCTTGTCTTAGAAGCAGGCAGTCTGTCTCTGCCCCCCCCCAAGCAAACCGGAAGCCCAGAGTAGCTATACAGCTTTCCTAACTTTGGGGAAAGTCTCTGTCAACCTTGCTCAGCCTCTTGCTTGTCAACCTTGTCCAGCCCAGCTTTGTGTCTATGCGTTTTGTGCTTGTGCTGTGGTGCGTGCGCGAGTGCATTGTGTGTGTGTATTTGTGTGTGTGTGTGTGTGTGTATGCTTTTCATGTAAGATGTGTGTGTGTGTTGGGTGTTGGGGGGGTGGTGGTTTGAGTATCACCTGTGCTGCATGTGTATGTCTGTTGTGTTTGACTTCTTTTTACAAAGCCTGAAAAAATCATGCTAAACTTTTGTCAAAACATACAAAATTACATATCGTAAGCTGCAATCAAAAGCAGACAAAAGGGCAGACAGACAGGAAACAGCAGAAGACAACAATATTTTTCAAAAAACTGAAATTAACTCGAAGGGCCCCAAAAAAAGTCATTTTTATTTTTTCTGGGGGTGGAACCCATTTTTCCTTTTAAATACGGTTCTGGACCCATGCTTTTTCCCGCACGGGGTTTGGAATGATAATAAAATAATGAAATAGGATAATGATAAGATAGATTATGATTAAATAAAATACGAGCATAATGATAATGATAAATAATGTACCGGCATAATAAAAAAACTACTACTAATAATAGAATGATGATGGTAGCAAAAAATAATAATATAAAAGAATAAAATGAAATATAAAAATAATAATAACCCAAAAAACAAAAAATTTTAGTATTAAAAAACAAAATCAACAAAATGATGATAAAAAGAGGGAAAAATAAAACTGATGATAACAATAAAGAAAATAATGAATAATGATGATCACAAACACAATCTTCAATAGGACCAAAAAAAAAGGGAAAAGAAAAAAAAGTACACTACGAAAGCCTTTGTGTACATAATCTAAGGTGATGCCCCTGTTGGACCACTCTTCCCCCAAATTTATCACACGGGGATTTAAAAACATACATGAACCAAACTGAAACATCAAGGACTCTATCTAAAAAATTTCTTCTGCACATCTCATTTTTTTTTTTCCCCAGAGCCCAAAAAAGTCAATACTAAACCCAATTTCAACCTAAGAGAAAATATAAACTTTTTTCGAAAACCAGCTGAATGGAAGCAGGCAAAAATGATCAAAAAAAAACAGAAACAAAAGGAAAAAGAAAAACAAAGAAAGTGACAAAAAAGGGGAAATTTTTTGCACAGAATTTCCAGAAGGGGGAAACTATTTTTACCGAAAAGCCGCCCGCATCTGAATGGTGTGGGGGGGGGGGGGGGGGGAAAAATATCAACATGACACAAAATTACTGAGATCCACTCAATACTCAAAAATACAATACTAAAA
>JAPXFY010000027.1:20843461-20887549 GCA_030674185.1 Monoplex corrugatus | reverse complement strand
AACACGGGGCTGTGTCCTAAGCCCCCCCCTGCACGACCCCTTCTTTGGGGGACGTCCCCACCGTCTTTGGCACAACCTGCCTCCTGCCCGACCCACTTTTCGTCTCCTGCTTCTTTTTCTCCTCCACTGCCCCTCCCTTGACCTCGCTCCCGCAACTTTGTCTCCCCTCTCCGCCCCTTCCCTTCCCCCTTCTGCCCCGGGGGGGGCCCCCCCTTCCCCCTTTTCTGTCCCGCCGGTCCGCTTTCCCCTTTTCGTCCCGGTCCCCCCTTCGTCCCACCTCGGCCGCCACCAATGACTGTGATAGCAAAAACTATCCTTTTTTAAATGAAATTCAACATGAAACTGAGGGCAAAGCCGATTTTTTTTGCTGCCCTTTATCGCAATAGCATTTTGACATTGTTTTTAAAACACAGAGACAGGGTTTAACCCCCCCTTGGTAAAAAAACCCCTAACATCCAGCCCACCCGAGGGTTACAGGCTTGCTTCTTTCCACCCTCATCCGAGGGGCGGTATCCCCACCCTTTTACAACCTCCCCTCCATTCCCCCCTATCTTTCTCGCACCTGCCTTTCTCCTCCTTTTTTTCGAGCCAAAAATTTTCCTTCCAATCCCCCCCTCACCCCATCACCTTCTCCGTTCTATCAAACCCCCACCCCTAGCTCGCCAACAAACCACCAATCCACTTTTCCCGGGATTTTTGACCAATTGTTTGACCACAAACTCCCCTCTTACCTGGAAATCTCATCTTCTAGGTGAAATCAATGTCCACTAGACAACACTCATTTTTATACCCCAAGACAATAAAAAAACTCCTGTCCAATCACAATAGCCCAAACACTTTTTTTAAACCCAAACCCCCTAAAAAAGGCACATTTTTGACTGGATCATTTCTCGTAAACATAAAAATTTTCCGCTACGGGACAACGTTAGTTCTTTCTACCCTCTAACTTCACCCCTTTCCCAAATCGACCACTCTGCAATTCCTTTTCCTCGACTTTCTCCCCCTTTCCCCCGTACCATCCACAGTGACCCCAAACGCAATCTCAATCTATCGCCCTCTCCACATTTTCATCTGAGCCTCCCTCCCTTTTTCTAAAAGTAAACATAACCTTGCCAATAATTCTATACTACTCTCCCCCCTTTTTTGGGGACACCCCAAGCTCCGCCACAACCCTTTTTTTAAAACCCTGCCCGCCCCCCTACCCCCTGGCTAAACTCATAATCGCCTGTGCAAAACCCCCGCCGCGGGCCAAGCGCCGCTGGGGGGCAAATCCAAAAACTCCTGTACACAGCAACTTTTCCAAGCCTCAAAAAAAAAAGATCCCCCTCATTGCTCTGAAAAAAACAAGCTTTTTCCCAAAACCCAAAAAATCCTGAATGCCTCTTTTTCAAAAAAACCTTTACAACCATAATCACCCCTTTTGGGCACACGAAAAGTTTTAAACCCCCCCCAAAACAAAACAAAAAAATAAGAACTCCCTCGTATTCCCCAAAAAATTTTCACCACCAAAAAAAAAACTCTTCGTGACAGGCTTGACAGGACACCCTAAAAACCCACCCCCCATCTAAACCCTTCCTTCCTGCCAAAACCTCTTATTTTTTTTTAAAACCCCCCAGTCCAAAAAAAAAAAATTTTTCTCAACACAATAGATCCATGTCGTTCAAAACCCCCCCAACGGATCCTCTTCCGGGTTCTCTCTCCCCCGGACTGCCCTCCCTACTCTCCCCCATTCTTTCACTGACATCATCAACATTTTCTCTTAAAAACTGAACTGCCCCCCCGATTCTTTCAAGTCTGCTATTTTTAAAACCCCCTCCCAAAAACACAATTTAGATCCAAAAAGAACTAAAAAAATTTCCGGCCATCTCAAAACTCTTTTTCTTGCCCAAACCCTTGAAAAATCGTCCTAAAACCCCTGAACTCTCCCTGTCTCCCCAAAAAACCCTAAAAACCCTTTCCCCTCACCTACCCCCAGTTCCCCCTAGCACTGAAACCTTTTCCCTCAAAACCTCTAAAATCTCCTCCTTGAAAATGATACCCCGGCAAAAATCTCTCTCCTCACACCCTTGATCTTTTTCCCGGGCCCAAAGGGCCCTTTTATCCCATTGATCAGGGAAAATTTTCCCTTTTTAGATTTTATCAACTTTTGGCATCTCTGACATTGCCTTTTGTCTTGGGGTTTATTTTATCCCCAAACAAAAAAGAAAAAAAAGTTTTTATAAAAGGCACTTTCTCCAACCGGGATACCCCAAACCGTGGTTTTCCCCCCAAAAAGGGGGCTGCCTTGGCCCCCCCTTTTTTTTTTCACTCTTTAACCTCCCCCCGTCCACCATCATCAACTCCCATCATAAAAAAACCACTTCATGCGATGACACCCAATTTAAAAACAGTGACTCCCTATAATAACACGCCTTTGACTCGCACCATGATGTTACCGACTTAAGAACGGATGACACACAATAGACTTCATTTTAAAGACGCAAAACAGAAGCTATCCTCATTGGCAAACCCCTCAAAAATTTTTTCCCCTGCCCCCCTTTCTCCCCCCTTATTTTAAACCCCATCCCAAAATTTTGATTCCTAAAACCTTTGGGGTCTGCTTTTCCCTTTTAAACCCCCCCAGAACAATTTTGGGTTTTTCAAACTGGGCCCAAAAATGCTACACATCTCCAAACCCATAAAGTGACCCCAGAAAAACCTGTCGAAAAAAACCCGCAAAAAATCGTTCTCCTCCAAACTAATGCTCGCATTGACTATTGCCCAAATTTACTCCCCGTCGGTCCCTTTCCCGCCTCCACCCCTTCACATCCTACAGCCCCTTTAAAACAACCCGCACGCCTTACTCAAAAAGGGAAAAAACTGACCACATATCTCCCTCCCCGGCACAACTTCACTGGCCTCCCCCGATCAAAGCGCATACAGTAAAAAAATAGACAAACCCTGTGCCAAAAAACCCCAATAACACAGCCCCCCATTACCTGTCAAGCCTACTTGAATCTATTTTTCCCTCACGTACCCTCCCGCTCTGCCTCCGATCCTCGGTTTTTTGTTTTTCCACGCACTAACCCAATACCGGCCACGACCCTTTCCCTCTTTTCTGGTCCCCCTCTCCTGGAAAAAAATTCCCTCTCAGCCGCAGCAACCTACTTTTGTCCCCTTTCAAGCCGCTCTCAAAACCCCACCTTTTCTCTTTTGTTTAAAATCCTAACCCAAAAAACCCCCCCCTCTGCAGCCTTTTCCGCCGGGGGGGAAACACATGGTTAAAAAAAAAAAATTTTAACCAATGCTCTAAAAAAAAAATTTTCCCCTTGCTTTTATTTTTTTGCTTTTTTTGCTTTTATTTTTTTTCCCCCTTTATAGCCATGCGGGGTGTTGTTTTGTGTGTGGGGTGGTGTCTGGGTGTGCTTTGCGTGGGTTTTCGGCGGGGCGTCCTGGGGGTTTGCCCTCTTCAGCTTTTTGATTTGATTTTTTTAAAAATTTTTTTGCTAAAAAATTTTTTTTAAAATTTAAATTTTAAATTTTTAATTAAAACAGACAAGAATAACCGGACAAAAACTTTTAAAAAAGTTCTCGGGAAAATGGTATCTCGCCCCCCATCTTTCCTTTTTCAACGTGTATCTGCAACTTTTTTTCTCCCTTTCTCTCCAATTTTTTCCTCTTTCTCTCTCCTCTCCCCCTTCTCTCCTCCCTTTTTTTCTCTCTCTCTCCTCCTCCTTTTCTCTCTCTCTCCTCTCCTCTCTCTCCTCTCTCTCTCGCCCACCCAGAATTTCTCAAAAATTAAAAAAAAAAAACGGGTTCAAAATCTGGTATGCTGTTAATGTGTGCCCCGTGTTTTTCCCCGCGCGCGCGTGGGGCTTTTTTGTGTGTGGGGTTTGTGTGTTTGTGTGCTTTTGCGTGTGGGGCCGGGGGGTGTATAGAAAATTTAAAAAAAAAATATATATTATATAAAAAAAATGCAAAATAATATTTGGGGGTAATAAAAATATGGTATAAAAAAAAAATGAAATATATATAAATTTTTTTATAAAAATATTGAGGTCGGGGGTTTAAGGGGGGGGGGGGGTAAGGGATGATTTTAAAAAGGGGGTGAATCGCAGCGGCCGGGGGTGAGGGGAAAAGAGGGGTTTTTAAGGGGTTTTTTGGGGATATCCTGTGGGGTCCAATAATCCCAAGCAAAAAGGGGGAAATCCTCAAAAAAAAAAGGGGGCAATCCTCGTTTTGCTCCCTTGCCCCCTTTAATTTTTGAGAAAAGAAGAAGGAAGGAACAGGTAAGAAGGGGTCAAAAAAAACCCAGGAAGGAAACGTGCCTTAAAGACACAAAAAGTTTTCATAAATACAATAAACAAAGTCCCACTTTTGGGGGAAAAAACCAATGCAAGTACAAGAGTGAACCCCACATTCTAACAGAAAATTCCCCACATTTACAAAAAAAAACACTAGCATTTGTCATGCAACAAATAATTGATAACAAAATTTTTGTGTAAGAACGCACATTATACCGAAATATGTGGGGTCGTTTACCCCCTAAAGCACACACTTTAAAAAAGGGAAACCCAATAATTGGTGACAAAACAATTAGTAACCCTTGAAAGCGGGGGGAAACTCCCCTACTGCTTTTTTCGATAGCCTTCCCAAAAGAGTGGGCCCCTTTTCAATAAGGAAATGCAAAATAAAGCACAGTCATAAAAAGCTTTTTTGGCTGCCAGGGGTGAGTAATTGTAACATAACATCTGATGGGCACTATTGGAAGTTTTAAAAAGGGGCCCCAAAAAATAGTTTTGACGGGGCTTTCGCCAAAATAGGTTCCCCTTTTGGATGCAATCAAAACCCCCTTTGGGCACCTTTTTAAAAATTTGCTCCCTTTTTTGAATTCCGTCCCCGGCCCCAAAAGAAGGGGACAAAAAGAAAATTTAGAACCAAGCATAAAGAAATTTTTTAATGAAGTTTTTCTGACGCAAGGATACAACAATTGGATCAATTTGCCGAGCACATTTACATCAACACCCATTAGTTTCAACAAAACCCCAATTTTTTTAAAATAGTGACAATAACTTGGGTCCGGAAAAATTTTAGAAGTTTTAAAAAAACAGTGGGGGTTGAAAATAGTTTTTTCCCAAAATTTACAAATTTGGGAAATTGTCACACAAAAACACCCAAAACAAATCAGCCCCATTTTAAGGCAAACCCTTGGTTTAAAAATTTTTCCCCCTTTCCATGGATTTTTAAAAAAACAACTAATCAATGCAGGAAAAATGAAACAAAATAGTAAACTATTCTATTAAAATTTAAAAATGGGCTGATCAGTAAGGGATAAAATAAAAAGATCAATTTGCTGGCACGGTTTTTTCGGGCTAGTAGGTAAAAATCAAAATTTTCAAGTATAAAAAAACTCCCTTTCCCCTGCACAACAATGCCTTGTATCTTGGCTTTTGGGAGAATTGGTTTTTCCCCCAAAAACCCACAATAGCCCCCAAAAAAAAAAAGGGGTAAATCTATAGGGGGTTATTACATTTAAATCTCATTTTCCCTTTTCACAATGGGGCCCCCACCAAGTCTACAATCTTTTGAGATAGCACAACGTTTTTTTAAACAAAAAAACTTTCTCGTGTGCGAAAAATTTTTCAAATCAAAAACGGTAAAACCCCAAAAAACTCGAGCTAGAATCTAAAGAAATAAAACACTAAAGTCTAAGCTTTCTGCCCAAAAGAAAATTAAAAAATAAAAAAACCAGAACTTTCTACATTAAAAAAAAATTTCCTGAAGATGATCACCTGCTGTGAGATAAAAATTTGGGGGCAGGAAAAGGGAAAACCCCTGTAATACAGAGGGGCGGGGAAAAGCACACGAAAAAAAAGCCCTTGTTAATTTGTACCTGGAACAAGCATGATGGCATATTTTCAAATCCAAAACCCCTTTTTTATGGGGAAGGGCGAATTTGGGGGGGTTCCCCACCTAATTTTCCCAAACAACAAATTAGTGTTTAGTTTTAACGCAGCGCGTCGGGACACACAAGGAAACGCGGCCTTGTCCCCCGGGAATTCCCCGAGGGGTATGTCCCGTCCCCCCACAAAAACCAAAGCGGGGTTTTTACAGACGGCCCTGCGGTCATTGTCTGAAATTTCCCGCCGGGAATTCCCCGGGGGTTGTTCTTAAGCTACGAAAAAGGAGCATAAATTGTGCCCGGCCCCCCCAAAGTTTTTTAAAACACAACAAAAACTGACGGAGATGACGACAAAATCTTGTCGAGGCCGCCCCTTTTGAGTACATTACACATTTTAATCGCTAATTTTTTACAGTGTGTTTCTACAATGTATTGGGGCATTACTGGTTTTAAACTTTGGAATTTTAAAAGCTAGCTTTTGCCCTACCAAAAAATTTTTAAAAGGGGAAACTCCCCAACAAATTTTTTTTCTTCTCACGGGGCTAGGAAAAAAAACCAAAAACAAGAAAAATCCCCGGGGCACCGAAATTTTGGTATATTGTCAAAATTTAAAACTAATTAGATTTACGGCGTTTTTATTGTATCATAAAACCGCCCGGCTACCAAAAATTTGGGGGCCCCGGGGTGCCACTTGAAGGGGGGTTTAAACGGCAACATCCGCACCGAAAAACAAAACTCTCTTTTTCACTAACTTTTAAAACCGCGATATACCGATACTAGGTTTAAAAGCGCGTTCACGGACAAAAAAAGATCTATTGGGGTTGCATTTTTCAGTTGGAATTTTTTTTGGCCTTTTTGAATCAAGTTTGGCACAAATTTTTGCGGGAAAAAAAGGGGTTTTTTTTTTTTTTTTTTAAAATTTTTTTTTTTTAAATTTTTGGGATCAATACAATTTCCCCATTAATTTTTTTTCAAAAACTTGAATGCATGCGGCTTTATAGGGAGACCGAGCCTGTGTGTGTGTGTGGGTACTGATAATCATGTTAATAAGTGTGGCCCCTTTTCCCGTCAAATTGCTCCCCAATAAAGCTCCAACGCCTGAAAAACGGGGGGAAAGAAAAGAAAATCAAAACCCCCGGGGAATCTCCCCTAAAAAAAACCCGGGGACAGGATTAAAGTTTTTTTGGGGTTTTTTTTTTGAATATTTTTGTTCTGTAACACAAAGCTCCCCCAAATAAAAAACTTTTATTGTTATCTGTGTGCACCAAGATATAAAAAAAAAAAAAAAATTTTTAATACCAGCATTTATGATTTTGACTAATTACTTTGCTTTTTATCTTTTTTTTTTGTTTTTTTTTTTTGGTTTTCTTTTAAATTTGAATTTGAAATGTGATGAAGCATTTTTTTGATCATTTAATTTAAATTTTTGGGGGAAAAATTTTCATTTTTCCCAGCCTCTGTTTTCCTTTAAATTTTTAAAAAAAAGGAAAAGAAAAATTTTGATTATTTTCGATATGATTTTGTATAAACGACATTGTGGTGTGCTTTGGTTGGTGGGCTGTTGTGTTTTTGTTGTGGTGGGTTGGGGGTGAGGGGGGGTGGGGGTAGGGGGGTTTTGTGGGGGTTTTGTGGTGTGGGGTGGGGTGTGAAAAAAACAAATTGAAAAAGTCTGTATCCTGTTTTTTATTGAAAAATTTAAAAGCACTCCATCTCCACGCCTCCCAAAAAACTCCCCTTTTTTGTTTAAAACAGGAAAAAAAGATTTCGTATTCTTTTAAAAAGGGAACAGTTTTTGTTTATCAAAGGGGGTTTTAAAAAAATTTTAAAAATTTCCCCGTGTGATGTAACAGCTTTTGTATATAAAAAAGGGGAAAAAAAAAATTTTTCTGTATCGGTAAATGTACAGTTTTCGTCGCCCTTATTTTCCCACCGAAGTACAGCAAACTGCGCCCCATTTAAAAAAACCCCCCTTTTGACAATGGTCAACCAAAAAAAAAAAATTTAGGTGAGACGGATTAAATTGTCAATGGGGTGCAGCAAAACGCGTGATGTTAACTTGTGACTTTTTAAAAGGGCAGAAATTACATAGAAAATCCGGCTTGACTACCAAACCAAAGTAAAAAAGGATGTATCTATAGAAGAAACAAAACGGGCCCGTAAATGACCCGAGGGGCCCTCCAGACGAAACCCTTTTACCTCCCTTAACCCCAAAAAAATTTTTTGTTTTGTGGCATCACGCTGGTGGGAAAAACTCCCCAGAAAAGGGCATGAAGCCCTTTCCCCAAAAAAAAAACCCAAAACCCAAAAGGGGTTTCAGGCAGCTATCCATGTTTGCAAGGGAAGAAGGGCAGCTGGCAAAAACAATCGACAGAATTCAGCCCCAAAAAGTTGGGAAGACCTCTTTGCAGGGAAGTTGTGACCATGATGCCCCTTTTTTTTCACTTTAAACACACAGAAACTTTGATTGATTTACCATGCAAAAAAAACAAAACCAACTACTTTTTTATGAAGTCCCAACAGGCCCAGGCAGGAAGGTTTTCTAAAACTGCCCCAAAAATTTTTTTTGAGAATGATATAACAACCACATTTTTCTGATCTTGGGACAAAAGTGCAGAGTTTTGCGGGGATGATTTGCTACACTAAAAAAAAAATATGAAAAACAAACTTATTGAACAAATTTTTTTTTGATATATTGATATCAAGCAGAGGCAAAAAGATTTTTGGGTAATCTTTGAACCAAACAGTTTTTACCCCCCCCAGACAAAAGATTCAGATGCCAAAAAAAAAAAAAAAAACCCAAAAAAAAAACAAAACAAAACCAACAACAAAAACTAAAAATAATACGAAACTGCCACAAAATTGATTGAAAGTGAAAATAAAAGGAGTTTTGCTATCAATATGTGTATCCGGGGTCGAAAAAATCAATCCCGTCCAGGGAACTTAAATTTTTTCTCGCCACTCCAGTTTTCCTGAAAACAGTCTTTTGTGGAATTGAGAACGATCTGAAAAAACTGCCATAGCCCAAAACCATCATTTAAACTGCAAGACCCCAAAATGCTCCCCGGCTCCTTTTCAAATTTTGGGCCCGCGTTTTAAAGTACCCCCAGTTTGCAAACTTTTTTTTAACTAACATCTTTTTCCCCCCTTGGTTCTGTTAAAAACATTCTGAAGTAAAGAAATTTAAAGTATCTCAGCACCGACCCCCCGGGAAAAGCATCCCGGCATAAAAAAAGTCACATTATTTCAAAAGTTGCTTTAAAAGTTAAACACAAAAAGGCACTCTTGAAGGGGGGGAGTACATTCCATGGAAAAGGGACAATTGCTGTCATTACCCCCCGGGACTAAAGGCAACAACAATTCGAAGAAATCTGGAACACTTTTTGATTACAGCGGGTTGGGGAAAAACAAAAACCATTTTTTTTAAACCTTGCAGACAGGACCCTTTTATTGTTTTTAATACACCAGTTGCAATTTCTATTGTGAGGACCCCATCCCAAAAAAAGGGGGCCTTTTTTGGGGAAAAATTTCCCGGCCCCTTTTTTTTCACCAGACCAGGTGATCAATTTTATCAAGTCGTTGACCCCAGGGGAACTCCCCGGGGGTCATCTATGTTCTGCCTTCCCGATGTTGGGTCTCAAACCAAATAGTAGAGGGGCATTTACTCACTTTGCAATTTTGTATGCGAAGCCAAAGTTTTTTGGGGAAAAAAACCTGGCCCGACGTTTTTTACCCCAACCCCCCTTTGGTAGAAGTCCCAGCTGATCGTCCCGAAGACCTGAAATAGCGACCTGGGAGTTTTTTACCCCAAAATAAATTTTTAGGGGTGATAGGCGGATCAAGGGGGGGGCGGGGACTTCAGCAAGTTTAAGGTTGTGTAGGGGCCCCAATACTGTTGGACACATGCTGACGGAAAATCAAGGGGAAGGGTTTTCCCGAGGTCCCCCATTCGGTTTTTATTTTTTTTTTTTAATGCTATAAATTTCAGCTAAAAACCTTTGTTTTTGTAACTCCAGTGTCACCAGCTTTAAATTCAAAACCCCAAAATTTTTCCCCGAAAGGGATGCCAGGGGGCCAAACAGCGCTCAGCAGTAAGAATCTGACGATTTTTTAAAACACGAAAAAAGCGTAAAAATTTTTAAAACAACTTGATTCAAGGGGGATACCCCTATCTTTTTCCGAGAAGTATTGGACCGATTGGAAAAGGTTTGTGGAACTACAGTCAATTTCATGCTGACATGGTTTTATCATCAGAAAAGGGATAATACCCGGCAAACCAGGCAACAAGCAAGATATTAGTATCATTGTGCTTAGTGATATGCTTCCTGGGCAAATGGCCATCCAACACTTCACAGCCAAAATGATGCGATTTCCTGATTGTTGAGACTCCATCAGACGTGCAACTGATCATCCTCTTGTGGTCATTGGAGAAGACGCCATAGATCACCTGGTTTTGCTCTGCCACCATATTAGCCCAGATCTGAGGACTAACATCTTCCGTATCAGATTCAAAAGTCTAAAGCAAAAAGAAAGAAAAAAAAAAGAAAAAAACCCAGCGAGTACGGGATATTTAGTGACTACAAGCAGGCCTTGGAGAGGAGATTTGCCAGAATTGCTTTTTGTGCATGTCATCACAGGATGTGATAACAAACCTTCTCTGGCACAAACTACCAACACACACAACCTGACTCACAATCCACCGAAACAAAAGAAAACACACATACATCCTGGCTGTGCCCGCGCACGCTGGGCCTCTCACGCTCACACGACGAACCCTGGTTCACTAAAGTCTCGCCATCTTCGATTACATACAAGAGTACAAACTAGACTAAATCCCCCCCACCCACCCTTGATACCGAACATCTCCCAACAGTCTGCCCAAAAGACCATGTGCTCAAGTAACACACCAAAAGAGCCTGAGCAAGAGAAGGCGCATAATGGCGGCCGCCGTAGAGTATTTCCCTAGACAATGCCTACTTGAGTCTATGGAGAGCCCACCCGCGCTACCCTCCGCGTCTGGGGGCCCACCGATCGCTCTGACCGTTTTCGCTGATTCAGGCATCTATCTACAGACAGTGGGGGGTCAGGCATCGGGTGTGTAGGGCATGAGTAGCTTGCTAACTGTTAACTGATACAGTTACTATGAGTGTCCACGCGTGCGCATTTCTCTACCGTTTGCTGGTGGGGCGCGGCGTCTACCTGGAGGCATTCCAGATGAATTATATGTCTGCAGGTCATGTAGGTAGTCTTTCTTCCTCTGGTATATCTCTCAGTCTTCTCTGATCTTAGATCGAGCTTTACTAACTGTTGTCGTCGTCGCGCCGATGTGCGCTATTTGATGCCTTCGCTAGCGTATTCAGAATAGCGTGCAGCGCCTTTCTACGCATCGTGCATACAACAGACCACGTGGAGTCCATCACGTCAATTCGCCAATTCTCTGTCAAGAGCCTGGAGCTATCCAATCTCGGAAGGTGGGAATCACAATTGTTAAGAGATATAATCTGTACAGTTATATGGGCAGGTTAGTCTCCGACAGAGCAGATAGTATATTTTCTCCATGTCTGCTAGATGCTATTCTTTTAAATTGTCTTTCCCTAAGTGTTTCGTACGACATATTGTAGCGTGTGGGTGATAGTGTCTGTGTGTTGAGAGTCGCAGTGTATGTCTTGGGCTGAGTGTTGTGAAACAAAGGAGTGTGTGCTAGTGAGAGGGGGGGGTGAGGGGGGGGGGGGGGGGAGGGTGGTATGGGGGGGGGGCGGGGGGGGGGGGGGGGGGGGGGGGAGGGGGGGGGAGGGGGGGGGGGCAGGAGGGCGGAGGGGGCGCGGAAGGGGGGGGGTGAGGGAGGGAGGGGGGGGGGGGGGGGGGTGGGGGGGGGGGGGGGGGGATGGTTGTAGGCTGCGTGATTGCAGACGAGTGGAAGTTGGGTGCGAGACTGACAGTGATTGATGTGCTGATAAGTGGGGTAGACAGCATTATCTAGAGAAATATATTTATCTAGGCTGTAGACATTTTCACGTCTATCTGTACTCGTTGCTTGAATGAGATCTGTAGTTATATGAGCAGTGAGAGAGATCTATACTGTGCTACACATGATTTGGGGTATTTCGTGAGCGGCTGAGATAATTGGAAGGAGTCTTATTATGACATATCATTTCATTAATGGTCCGAATTGAGTGGAAAAGGCACAGCCACACATACTCTGGAAGGTCTAAGGCAGAACTCTACGTCAGAGGTGATCAGAGAGCAGAATGCAGCCGGCGAGCTATAGTGGAGTGATCAGGGGAGTCACGGGTGGTCTTGTCCGGAAGTTGGCCGTAGAATACACACGCAGCATGCAAAGACGAGTGGTGATGTGGTGTATAAGGAGAGTTATGGTAGTCTGTATGAGATGGGTGGTACGACGAAGTCAGGGTCACATCTCGCGTTACATCAGAGTAATAAGTAACGAACGCGAACAGGGCCGCCATCAGCGATCAGCACTCCTTGCTAGTAACTGAACATCCACTAGTAGTACTTTAGCATAGAGTAATGACTGATGGTGTCTTTAAGCACCAGCTTTGTACAAACTGAGTCAGTCGCCTTATATGACTCTAGACCACAAGCTCAGCTTGTCATATTCTGTGTTGCCTAGGCTATAGATATCGATGAGCTACTCGGCAAGGCACAGCAGCTTACAATGTCGTAAGGCATGAGCCAAATGGAGTATGCAACCTGAGAGTACCGCAAAGAGCAACTCACACCTAGATGATCCAAAGTAGCTGGTGGATATGGCGATGATAGGCGCATGCAGCGACACCGATCACAGCCCTGCTGCATGGCTGACTGAGGACGTAGATGCACTTCATTGCTCCAGATATCAGTTCGACATAGGGTAGAGATTGCTCTGACAATCATCAGATGCATGCTGTAGGTATCCGAAAGCATGATGATCATGTGCATATGGTACACTGCGGTGATAGCGCTGTACTAGAAACACGCGTGTATGAGACGAGAGTTGTTGGGCAGACAGGTAGAGCCTGTTCTCCAGCTGGCTATTATGGTATGCGACGACTTTTTCAAGTACGCATGGTCCGACTACTATTCAGAATTAGCCTTAGTAGATGTACAGAATGACTATGGCGCGGATGAGATCGACTTTTCGATGGCAAGTTACTAAAGACACCAACACTACTGGCATCAAATGTGTTCATCTGAGGACATGCGTGATATCATAGACTGACAGCACACACGACAAACTTACAAGTGACCTCTGGGACCAGTTATCCAGTTTGAAAGAGAATGTATGCATTGATGTCCGTAGTGGATTCATCTGCTGGGTAAAATTTGCTGCACATAGCATCTTGTTTGTGATGAACGAGAGTTCAGTCTGAAACGTAAACGTATATGCTGCAAGACCTTTCCAACGGAGTGGATAGACAAGCTTACTAGGAGTAACATACGTTCTCGTCAGGTACCCTTATGAGACGTCATATACAAGCTCGTGGTGATAGAGAGTGTACAAGTAGCCTATGTTCGCAAATGTTGAGATCCGGGAACAAGGTCACATGTGATCACTGATTGATGTTTGATATGAATGGTTACGTTAGCGTATGGAGAGAGAGCCATGGGGTAGCGATGCACACGTAGTAGTGGTAGCCAATAGGGTTGATGGTTCTAAGAGATAAGTAGAACAGGGCCCAGAGGCGCATGATATGACAGTGGATGTACATCCTGTCAACACGTACGAATACCAACGAAAGACATGATGTTGTCATTTGTGAGTGGTGCAAACTAGTTGGAGCAGAATACAGATGCGGAGTCTGCGTATCTCCATCTGTTATGCAATTATTAGTTCTGTTAGGATACTACAGATGTATACGGATATAGCCTCATTCTGGATACGCGAGAGCTGTGAACCATACCAGGATAATGAATGGTCGAAGCCGATAGTTGTATATGGACGAAGTTCCTTATCTTGGAATTTTATTACGCGCGACGCATCTCCTAGGATTTTCAGAGTGCATCAAGCGTAACACGAGGTATCAGTTAGCTCTCGTTTTGATGCGTGAGCTCTAGGTACAAGCATATGGAGGTCAGAATCATCTAATTTGAATTCATTGAGCAAGGCTCCATTAGCGTGTACTACACGTATTGACTCTGTGTACAGTGAGTTTCGGATTTGCGCCAGCGTGCGCTCTCTTCTGGCGGCCGGGCACGTTTTGCTCAGGCGCATCATGCCATATGAGTGATCACAGGGGGTGAGGGGGGGGTGGTGTGAGGGAGGGGAGGAGGGGGGGGGGGGGAAGGGGGGGGGGAGGGGGTAGGAGCAGCGGGGGGGCGGTGCGTGGGCGTCGCTCGCGTAATAAGGTTACTAGTGTAGCTTGCAGTATCTAGGCGATCGACTTTCACTCCAGTATGGTCACCCATGATTCAGACTGGTACACGGATGAGTCCAGCTATTACCAGAATGTCCCATTGGCTACAGGTCCTGATCTAGTGTACCTTATCTCAGTAACAGACAACGGGATGCTAAGTACAGAGTGAGAACTGACTGTGTAAGAGATCGAACTAGAGGTTTGAGGATTCTGATGCGTTCTAGATGTCCTTACATGAGTGACGACCCGAGAGTAGACGAGGCGAATGTAGGGGCGCGCGCATGGCGTAGTGTCAGAATCTTTATGCGATCTAGTAGACTGACAACTGCATCGTAAGCAATCATATGCGCAGCATGCTCAGAGAGGAAGGAGCGGAGGACACACATAGATGCGAGGTAGTAAAGTAACATAAGACTAGTGATAGTCCTAGTACGAATTGTCGCGACTGTAGTCTAGCAGAAAAATGAACTCTCATCTATCAGCATCGACCGTTCGTGTATTTGATGTGTGGATGGATGCTTCTGTCGTACGTTGCTGAGCGGGGAGAGATTGTTTGGGTGAGATGGGATGGATAGGCTATGAGAAATTCTGGGAGACTTGTATTGAGTTCATAATTGGAGATATGGATGGTAGGGAGGGTGGTCTCTAGATGTTGAATGTATGATGAGTATTATACTGAGGGATGTGTCTAGTAACGGGTTAGATCTTTGGCTTGTCATATTGCTGCGTGTCTTGTCATTGATTATTCGCTTCTCGTTAGCAGTATATTTGATTAGTTCAGTCTTGTCGCTTATTTGTTTATGATTTAGACTGTATTCACTGATTCTTAGCTGGTACCTCAGGAGTGTTCATTTATTCATTTCACATGCATCGTCCTACGTTCAATTCAGTCACTCATATATTATATAATCGTATGTCTGTTGATTGTTAGATAGTTGCTCAGTTGATATCTAGTAGTGCAGATGCTATGCGAGTATTATGTGGCGTCAGGGCTCTTAAGAATAAATTCCATATGCAATGACGCTACTGGCGTCACGTGATGGAGAAGATCCAAAATCATAAATCTTAAGCCTGTACATAAACGAAACGAAAGAAATAAAAAGAAAAAAGAAAGAAAGTAGGACACTGCATGAAAATGAAAAAAAAACACCTGAATGAAACAAACAAACAAACAAACAAACAAACAAACAAACAAACAACAAACAAACAAACAAACATAGCAAAGAAAGAAAGAAACAAAACAAAACAAAACAAACAAACAAACAAACAAACAAGCAAACAAGCAAACAAACAAACAAACAAGCAAGCAAACAGACAAGCAAACCACAATAACCACAAGTGAGGAAAAGGTTACAGCAAGCGGAATCAGTTCACAGTTATCCTCACTAAGTCTCTTCTCTCCAGCTGGGCCATGTGCTTACGAGCGTTACAGATACAAACACAATATGTCGGCTACATCTGTCTACGATCACTATAGAGACAAACACAGTCTGTCAGCTACTTACTTAATCGTCTGATGAGATGGCAAGATCGGGTAATCTGGTAAAAGCTGCATTGTCAGTCTGTCAGGGTCAGAGGAAATGATTTATCTAGCAAATATAACATTAGCACGCGCGCGCGTGCACACACAAACATCCCCCCCCCCCCCCCATGATATATATGCATATATATATGTAACAGAGTGCCTTGCTCTGTTACGATTTTTCCCCATTTACCTACAACGCTCAAAGGCAACACCGTGTAGTGTGCTTGCCTAGATCAAAAACGCCTTGCATTCTCTTGGCCTAATTATACTGGTATTTCACAGCCTCTGCCTATCCATATAGGCTACCGAAAATAATTAAATATATTGAAAATATGGAAATCGCTGCAACATAATTTCTTTTTGCTGAATGTTAGTCTACATGGTTTGTATAATCTTAAAATCAACCCTAGGACACATAGGTCACTATCCTACTACCTGAAAATTGGGTCACATTACGCAATACCTTGTACAAATCACCGACTTTAAAACTATTTATGGAAATATATAGAAGTTGCACCTCGTTGGAAAGGTCTTGAAATATTACGTTCAAATCTGTCATCAAAACAGATGTATAGCAAATATTACAGCAGAGAACGGCTTGTTTTTGTGTGCCAGTCATGAATCAGCATGCGTAAGGTCTGTTTGTCCTAGTATTCCTCGGTCGCCTCCTCCAGCAATGTCACAAAAGAATTTGTACAAGTAACACCATGGCAGTTACCATAAACAGTGGATCAGGCCTGTCAATGTTTCTTACAGCTACATCTCCCTGAATCACAGTGTGTCCTACAGCTGCATCTGATGATTTGAAGAAATGAGTCTGGAGCAGGAAGCAGATCAGCCATGCAAGGCTGAGGGGTCGTCATTTACACGCCATCCCCAGTCCTCTGGATTCAGGTTGAGGTCCCGGTGCATCCATTGCTAGACTTGAAGGTGTGCCTGCATACTATGATATTTGCAGGCATCACTGGTTGGTGGTAGATAATGGACTTGTACAAAGCTGGTGCTTAAAGCCACTTTCTCTGTAAACTTCTAATAATGTAGTTCATCCAGTGCATCGATGCGGTTTCCGTTATACATGGAGATGATGACTTTCTCACCTACAGACACCAACCTCTTCCACTGTGGCTGTGCATTTGGAAAACACGCCGGCATCTTCATGAAAGACGTTATCTGCCTTCAGCTTCCTTTGTGTGGCTGTGCCTTTTCCCACTCCAAACAATAATAATAATAATAATTACAATATTTATATAGCGCAAAATCTTGATAAAATCAAATCTAAGCGCTGAAACAGACACACACACACACTCACGCATGCACACACACGCACGCACGCACACACACACACACACACACACAACACACACACACACACAACACACACACACACACACACACGCACATGGCTATAAATGGGAAGAAAGAATAAAAACAATGGAAAATTATAGAGAGCATATTATATACAATTATATATTACAATGTGATTCCCCTCCGAGTGGAGACAGGCTGCAGAGGGGATTGAGTGAGGTCAGGATTTTATGCAGAGGAGAAAAGGTGAGTTTTGAGAGCGGACTTGGAGACAAAAGTAGGTTGCTGACGGACTGAGAGAGGAAGTTTGTTCCAGGAGAGCGGACCAGAAACAGAGAAGGCTCGTGGACCATAGGTATTGAGCTTAGTGCGTGGAAAGCGAAAAGTCAGAGGATCGGAGGCAGAGCGGAGGGTACGTGGGGGAACATAGATCTCAAGTAGGCTTGACAGGTAATCGGGGGCTGCGTTATTGAGGCTTTTGTAGCACATGGTGTCTAGTTTGTACTGTATGCGCTTTGATACAGGGAGCCAGTGAAGTTGTGCCAGGAGGTTGTATCACATCCTGTGATGACATGCACAAAAAGCAATGTCTGGCAAATCTCCTCTCCAAGGGCCTGCTGTAGTCACTAAATATCCCGTACTCGCTGGGTTTTTTTCTTTTTTTTTCTTTCTTTTTGCTCTTAGACTTTGAATCTGATCTGAAGATGATAGTCCTCAGATCTGGGCTAATATGGTGGCAGAGCAAAACCAGGAGATCGGCGTCTTCTCCAATGACCACAAGAGGATGATCAGTTGCACGTCTGATGGAAGTCTCAACAATCAGGAAATCTGCATCATTTTGGCTGTGAAGTGTTGGATGGCCATTTGCCAGAAGCATATCACTAAGCACAATGATAAATATCTTGCTTGTTCGCATGGTTTGCCGGGAATTATCCCTTTTCTGATGATAAAACCATGTCAGCATTGAAATTGACTGTAGTTCCAACAACACCTTTTCCAATCTGTCCAATACTTCTCTGGTAACTGATAGCGTCTCACCTTGAATCAAGTTGATAACATTCACGCTGTGTCGTGTGTAACTCGTCAGATTCGTACTGCTGAGCGTCTGTTTGAGCCATGGCATCCCTTTCTGATAAATTTTCGTCTGTAATGACAGCTGGTGACACTGGAAGTTACACAACAAATGATCTAGCTGTAATCATAGCATTCAAAAAAGCATCAACCAGAATGTGACCTCTGAAAGCCCTTGCCATTGATTTTCCAGTCAGCATGTGTCCAACAGTATTGGGGCCATACACAACCTTAAGCACTTGCTGAAGTCCAGAACCCCACTTGATCCTGCCTATACAGCCATGGAAATTCATTTGAGTGTGAAAGTCTCCCAGGTCGCTATCTTCAGGCTCTTTCTGGACGATCAGCTGGGACTTCTACCAAAGTGGTTGGTCAAACGTCAGCACAGGCTTGATTCCAAGACATCTGGCTTCAGCATACACAAATTGCAAAGTAGAGTAAATGCACCTCATACTACTTGGATTGAGATCAATCATCAGAAGGCAGAACATAGATGACCACCCAGGATGTTCTCCTCGGCTCAACGACTTGATGAAATCTGATCACCCTGGTCTTGGTGAACGCAAAGGCCAGGATAACTTCCACAGAAGGCCCTGTGTTGATGGGGATCCTCACAATAGAAATCATGCAACTGAGTGTATCTGAAACAATCAAAGTCCTGTCTAGCAAGGTTGTAAAAATGGATGTTGATCTTCCTAACAGCTGTGACATCTTCAAGTGTTCCAGATATTCTTCGAATTGCTTGTTGCCTTCTAGTACCTGGGGTAATGACAGCAATTGTACCCATACCATGGAATGTACTAAACCCATCAAGAGTGCACACATTGTGATCAACATTATCAGCAACATATTGTATAATGTGATCTTTTGTTATGCCGGGAATGTCTGTTCCCTGGGTCAGTGCTGCAGATACTTTAAACTTCTTTACTTCAGAATGCGATATACAGAATCCAAGCTGGAACAAGATGTTAGTTAAAAACTGAGATGCAAACTGGTGGTACATTTGAACAGCTAGGCCAACTTGCAAAGGAGCCAGGAGCATTTTGGGGTCTTGCAGCTTTGTATGATGGCTTGGTCTATGGCAGCTATTTTCAGATCGTTCTCAATTCCACAGAAGACTGTTTTCAGGAACAACTGGAGTGAGTCAGAGACAAAATTTAAGTTCCCTGAGACAGACTTGATCTTATCCGATCCTGGATACACATACTTGATAGCAAAACTCCTTTTATATCACTTTCAATCAATTTTGTGGCAGTTTCGTATTAGGTTCAGTTTTTGTTGTTGGTTTTGTTTTGTTTTGTTTTGTTTTTTGTTTTCTTCTTTGCATCTGAATCTTCTGTCTGTGGGGCGTCAAAGTGCTGTCTGTTCTAAGAGTTACCACAGAAATCTTTTTGCCTCTGCTTGATATCAATATATCTAACCCAAAATGTTCAATAAGTTTGTTTTTCATATGTTTTGTAGTGTATGCATCAACTCCATCCCCGCAAAACTCCTGCACTTTTGATACAAGATCAGACAATGTGGCTTGTTCATCATCATTCTCGTCCAAATGTTGGCAGACTTTTAGAAAACCTTCCTGCCTAGCCTGTTGAGGATCTTCATAGAAAGTAGTTGGTTTTGTTTTCTTTGCATCGGTAAATCAATCAGAACTGTTTCTGTGTGTTCTGAAGCTGACACTGAAGGCATCATGGTACACAACATCCCATGCAAAGAGGTCTTCCCAACATGTTGACTGAATTCTGTCAGATACTGTTTTTGCCCAGCTGTCATCTCATTCCTTGCAAACACCTAGGATAGCTGCCTGAAATCCCTCGTCTGGTTTGGTTTTCACTTGGAAGGCTTCATGTCCTTTTCTGTGAGTATTGACACCAAGCAGTGATGCCACAAAACAGTGAATCATTGGATCATGGGCAGGCTGAAAGGATCGTCTGGATGGCCTCGGGTCATCTCTACAGGCGCTTTGTTTCTTCTATAGATACATCCTTATTACTTTGGCATTTGTGTAGTCAAGCCGGCATTTTCTATGTAATTTCTGTCCTTCAACAGTCACAATGTTAACATCACGCTGTGTGCTGCACCGATTGACAATCTTACATCCAGTCTCACCTAATTTTACTGTTGGTTGACCATTGTCAAGGGATTCTTTTCAAATGACGCAGTTTGCTGTACATTCGGCTGCAAAATAAGACGAACGAAAGCTGTCACATCACACAGAATACAGAATATTTTATTGCCTTGTTGATATACAAAAGCTGTTACATCACACGGAATACAGAATATTTTATTACCCTGTTGATAAACAAAAGCTGTTACATCACACAGAATACAGAAATCTTTATTGCCCTGTTGATAAACAAAAAAGGGCAGTTTAATGGGAGGCGTGGAGATGGAGTGCATTTTAAATGTTCAATAAAATACAGTGATACAGACTTTACAATATGTTATACTTCACACACACACACACACACACACACACACACAAACCACCACTACCACCACCACCACCATCACCACCACACCATACCACACCACAAACACACACACACGCCACACACACACACGCACACACACACATGTACGTTTATACAAGTCATCATCCAGAATAATAATCAAAGTTTTTCTTTTCCGTTTTTTTTAATTGACAAGGAAAACAGAGGCTGGGAAACTGAATTGATACCATAATTAATTAACTGATCAAGAAACATAGCTTCATCACATTTCAAATTCAAATTGATAAAGAAAACCAACAAAAAAACAACAAAACAGAAGATCAACAGCAAAGTAATTAGTCAAAATCATAAATAGCATGCGTACTTAATATTTTTTTATCATTATTATATCATTGGTGCACACAGATAACTACATAAAAGTATTGTATGGCGAGCTTTGTGTTACAGAACAAAAATATTCAAGAAAACACAATACTCTTAACTCCTGTGCGGTTTTCTTGTAGGGGAGATCTGCCCTGGGATGTTGACTTGCTTGCTTTGCCATAGTTTTTCAGGCGTTGGACGCTTCTATTGGAGAGCAAATTTGACAATGGAAGGGTCCACACTTCATTAACATGCATTATCAGTTACACACCACACACACACACGTGCTACGGATCATCCCTATAATGCCGCATGTCATTCAAGTTCAAGAAACAAATTAATGAGAACTTCAGTATTGATCCCAATTAAAAAAAAATCATAATAAACAAAAAATAAGCCTTTGCTTACCTGCAAATATTTGCTGCCAAACTTGCATTCAAACGGCCAAAACACTATTCCAAACGTGAAAAATGCAACCCGATCATAGATCATTGTATGTCCGTGAAACGCGCTTCTACCATAGTATCGGTATATCGCGGTAAACGTTACGTGAAGATGAGAGTTACGCTTTTCTCGGTAGCGGATGTAGCCGTTTACACGTCAACTTCAAGTGGCACCCAGGCCGCGAATTGTATGGTACGCCAGAGCGGTCATATCGCATACAACTCACAACGCTCGTAAATCTAATTAGTTAATTGTGACAATATACCAAACTTTCGTGTGTCCTAGGGTATTTTTCTTGTTTTTGGTTATTTTTTTCCTAGCCTGTGAGAAGAAAAAAAATTCTGTTGCAGAGATTCCCATTGAAAAATTATATTTGGTAGACTAATAGCTATGCATTAATCATTCCAAAGATCTAACCAGTACATGACACATATACATTGTAGATAACACACTGCTAAACAATTAGCAGATCTACAATGTGTACATGTACTCTAAAGCAGGCCTACGACAAGATTTTGTCGTCATCTCCAGTCAGTATTATGTTGTAGTTTTACAGAACGTAGAGGGGGCCGTCACTAATTTATGCTGCCTTTACTGTAGCATTATAGAACAATCGCCGTGTAATTGCCGGCGGGAACACTCAGACAATGACCGCAGGGCGCGTCTGTCTCAACCGCTCTAGGTATTTGTGGCTCGACAGCGAGCACATACCCACTCGCGGAACTGCCGGACAATGACCAGCGTTTCACTTGTGTGTACCGACGCGCTGCGTTAAAACTACACACTAAGTGTTGATTGATTAATTAGGTGAGAACAACCAATCAGACCTTGCCATCTGAAAGGTTTGAGATTTGAAAATATGACCATCATGCTCTGTTCCCAGAGTACAAATTAACAAGGCGCATCATAGCGTGTGCTTTTCCACCGCCACTCTCAGTATTACCAGAGGTGCCCTTTCCTGCCACCACTCTTGATCTCACAGCAGGTGATCATCTTCACGGCATTACTGTAGTAAGTTCTGGATTTTTATCACTTTATTATAATTTGTCATTTGCAGTAAGCTTAGACTTTAGTGTCTCTTATTTCTTTAGATTCTAGCTCGAGTCTATTGAGTACCGCGCTAGATTTGCAGAATTCGCACAGCGAGAAAGTATGTTTTGATCTAAACGATGTGCTATCTCACAAGATCTGTAGCACTTAGCGTGGCGGCCACCATTGTGAAGATGGAACTGAGATTTAAATGTAATAACCACTATAGATTTAGCCCCTATTTTCATGTGGCTATTGTAGGACTATGGACAACCATATTCTGCCAAAAGCCAAGATACAAGGCATTGTTGTGCAGAGGAAGAGTATTTTATACTTGACAAGGTTGTATTTTTACATACTGACATGATGACTGATGAAACACGTGCTCAGCTAATTGATCTGTTTAGTGTATCCCTTAGCTGATCAGCACCACTGATTTGATGACATGGTTTAATAGTAATATGCTATACTATTTTGTTATCATTGTCTCTAGCACTTGATCTAGAATTATACTTAATCACATAGAGATAATGGGTAAAAGATTACTCAAGTGTGTTGTTTCTCTCAACACTGCTGACTGCTATTTGATTAGGTGCTGTTTGTGATGACATAGTTCTCATTGTCAAATAGGCCTACTATGTCATCACCACTGAATATTAACTGTCTGAAAGCTACCAGGATGCAATGCATTATTGTGCACTATTTTATACTTGATAATGTTGTATGTGTGTACATAATGGTAGTTGATGAAACATGTGCTCGGCGAATTGATCCAATTGTTGTATCCCTTGTCTGCTCAGCACCACTAATCATTATAAAATGTTGCTTTGATGACATAGGTTAACTAGTAATATGCTATGCTATTTTGTCATCACTATCTCTAGCACTAGACATAGAATTACACATAACTACATGGAGCAAATATTTAATGGATGACTCAAGTGTGTTGACTGCTATCCAATAAGGTAGACCTACTGTTTGTGACGACAGCTCCCATAGTCAAATACTATGTTTGTCGTCACCACTGAATATTAACTGTCCAATAGCTGCCCACTCAGATGTTATGTTACAACTTACTCAGCCCATGGCAGCCGAACAGCTTAATATGACTGTGCATTATTTTGCCAGTACATTATTGAAAGTCTACTCTATGCTAAGGCTATCGAACAAGCAGTATGGTAGTTTACCCTCAGCTTATCAAAGGGTTACTCAATGTTTTGTCACCAATTATTTGTTCCATGTTTACAAGTGCTAGTGCTTTAGAGTGTAAATATCGACACCACATATTTCGGTATAATGTAGCAGTTCTTTACACAACATTTTGTTATCAATTATTTGTTGCATGTTTACAAATGCTAGTGCTTTTGTTTGTAAATGTAGACATCTTCTGTTAGAATGTAGTGGTTCACTCTTGTACATTGACATTGGTATTTCACAAAATGTGTACTTTGTCATTGTATTTATGAAACCTATTTTGTGTCTTACAGGCACTGTCTTCCTTCCTGTCTTCTTTGACTCCTTCTTACCTGTCTCCTTCCTCGTCTTCTTTTCTCAATAATAAAGAGTCAAGTAGCAAAACGAGGACTTGTCTTTTGATTGAGAGACTTCCCTTTCTGCTCTGGATTATAGGACCACCACAGCAATCATCACCAAACCCCTTAACCCACTCATCCATCTCACCTGGCGCTGCGATTCATCAATATTATAACCATCATCACCTTACCCCCCCCCCCCTTAACCACGAGTCCATCACATATATAATACATATATATATATATGTACATATATATACATATACATATATATATATACACACACATATATATATGCATATATATATATATATATATATATCAATATACATATACACACAGGCACACACGCAAACGCACACAAACACACACACACACACACATACGCACACGCGCGCGCGCACACACACGGACACACATTACAGCACTCACAGACTTTTGAACACGTGTTTTATTAATTACTGAGAGATACTGAGTGAGAGAGAGAGAGAGAGAGAGAGAGAGAGAGAGAGAGAGAGAGAGAAAGAGAGAGAGAGAGAGAGAGAAAGAGAGAGAGAGAAAGAGAGAGAGAGAGAGAAAGAGAGAGAGAGAGAAAGAGAGAGAGAAAGTCTGCAGATACACGTTGACAACGGAAACGATGAGGACAGAGATACCAGCTCTCAGAGACACATCATTATAATGTATCATGTCCGCGTTATTCTTGTCTGTATCTAATTACAATTTAATTAATTTACAATATTTATATAGCACAAAATCTTGATAAAATCAAATCTAAGCGCTGAAGCAGACACACACGCAGGCACGCACGCACGCACACACACGCACGCACACACACAGACACACACACACACACACACACACACACACACACGCATGGCTATAAATGGGGAGAAAGAATAAAAGCAATAAAAGCAAGAATAAAAGCAATGGAAAATTATAGAGAGCATAGCATACAATTATATATTATAACCATGTGATTCCCTCCGAGCGGAGACAGGCTGCAGAGGGGAGGGTTGAGTGAGGTTAGGATTTTATGCAGAAGAGAAAAGGTGAGTTTTGAGAGCGGACTTGAAGGAGACAAAAGTAGGTTGCTGACGGACTGAGAGAGGAAGTTTGTTCCAGGAGAGTGGACCAGAAACAGAGAAGGCTCGTGGACCATAGGTATTGAGCTTAGTGCGTGGAAAGCGAAAAGTCAGAGGATCGGAGGCAGAGCGGAGGGTACGTGAGGGAACATAGATCTCAAGTAGGCTTGACAGGTAATGGGGGGCTGTGTTATTGAGGCTTTTGTAGCACATGGTGTCTAGTTTGTACTGTATGCGCTTTGATACAGGGAGCCAGTGAAGTTGTGCCAGGAGAGGAGATATGTGGTCAGCTTTTTTCTTTTTGAGTACAAGGCGTGCAGCATTGTTTTGAATGCGCTGTAGGATGTGAATGGTGGAGGCAGGAAGACCAGACAGGAGTGAATTGCAATAGTCAATGCGAGACATTATGATGGAGAGAACGAGTTTTGCAGTTGTTTCGACAGAGAGATACTTCCTGATCAGCTTTATACGATGGAGATGATAGTAGCAGGATCTGGCAGTTTGAGAAACAAAGTTGTTCATGGAGAGGGTAGAGTCAATGCAGACACCAAGGTTTTTAGCTGAATCAGAAATTGGGACTGATGTGTTACATAATGGGAGAGAAAGAGGAGGCAGCTGAGAAAGTTTCTGACGGGTGCCAATGAGGATAGCTTCTGTTTTGTCGTCATTAAGCTGAAGTCTATTGTGTGTCATCCAGTTCTTAATGTCCGAGTAACACTCAGTGGTGCGAGTCAACAGGCGCTGTATATTATCAGGTGAGTCACTGTCTTGAAGTTGGGTGTCATCAGCATAGAAGTGGTGTTTTATAGAATGGGAGTTGATGATGGTGGACAGGGGGAGGTTAAAGAGTGAAAAGAACAGGGCCAAGGACAGATCCTTGTGGAACACCACAGGTCAGGTATGCAGGTTGAGAGTAAGTGCCATTGATGAGAACAGTTTGTTTTCTGTTTGATAGGTATGAAGTGAACCAAGACAGAGCAATGTCAGAGATGCCAAAAGTATGATGAAGTCTAGAAAGGAGAATACCATGATCAATGGTATCAAAGGCTGCAGACAGATCAAGGAGTGTGAGGAGAGAGACTTTGCCAGTATCAGTTGCAAGGAGGAGATTGTTGAGAATGTGTAGTAGGGCAGTTTCAGTGCTATGGCACTGGCGGTAGGCTGACTGGAAAGGATTGAGGAGATTGTTGGCAGACAGGTGAGAGTTCAGCTGGTTGAGGACGACTTTTTCAAGGAGTTTCGACAAGAAAGAGAGATTAGAGATAGGCCGGTAATTTTTCAGTTCATTTGGATCTAAATTGTGTTTCTTGAGGAGAGGGTGAACAATAGCAGACTTGAAAGAATCTGGGACAGTTCCAGTTTGAAGAGAAGTGTTGATGATGTCAGTGATGAATGGGAGGAGAGTAGGGAGACAGTCGGCGTAGAGAGAACCTGGAAGAGGATCCAGTTCGCAGGTTTTGAACGACATGGATCTGATTGTGTTGAGAATTTCTTCTTGTGAGACTGGGGTAAAAGTAGTAAGAGGTGTGGCAGAGAAGGAAGGGTCAGATGGGCATGGTTGACAGGGTGTCCTGTCAAGCCTGTCACGAAGAGTTTGTATTTTGGTGGTGAAATAGTTGGAGAATACAGATGGGAGTTCTTCATTTGTATGTTTTGTTGGGAGAGGTAAATCTTTTCGTGTGCCAAGGAGATGATTCATGGTTGTAAAGAGTTCTTTTGAAGAAGAGGCATTCAGGATTTTGGTTTGGAAATAGCTTGTTTTTGCAGATGCAATGAGGGTGGATACTTTTGTTTTAGAGGCTTGGAAAAGTTGCCTGTGTACAGTGAGTTTGGATTTGCGCCAGCGGCGCTCTGCTCTGCGGCGGGCACGTTTTGCACAGGCGATCTCATGAGTGAGCCAGGGGGTAGGGGGGCGGTCAGGTAAAAGACGGGTTGTGGCTGGAGCATGAGTGTCCAGAAGATGGTGGAGAGTAGTATAGAATTCATTGGCAAGGTTATGTGACTTTTCAGAAAGGAGACGGGAGGCATCAGATGAAAATGTGGAGAGGTCGATAGATTTGAGATTGCGTCGAGTCACTGTGCGCATGGTACGGGAAGGAGGAGAAATGTCGAGAGAACAGAGAATTGCAGAGTGGTCAGATGGAAGGGCTGAAGTTAGACGGGTAGAAAGAACTAAGCAGTTGTCAGTAGCGGAATTGTGATGATCACGAGAAATGATCCAGTCAAGAATGTGACCTTTTTGATGGGTTGGTTCAGAAATGTGTTGAGTCATATTGTGATTGGACAGAGAGTTGATGATATGTCTTGTGTCATAACGGTGAGTGTTGTCATAGTGGACATTGATATCACCTAGAATGATGAGATTTCCAGGTAAGAGGCAGTAGTGGTCAAGCAATTGGTCAAAGTCAGAGAGAAACGTGGATGTGGTGAGTTTGTTGGCAGAGCTAGGTGGGGGTCGATAGACACAGGAGAAGGTGATGGGGTGAGGGGTGGATTGGAAGGATACTTCAACGTGCTCGAAAGAAGGATGGGAGAAAGGCAGAGACTGCGAGAAAGATAGGCGGGAATGGAGTGAGTCGTTGTAAAGGATGGCGATACCGCCACCTCAGGATGAGCGATGGAAAGAAGCAAGCCTGTAACCACTCGGAGTGAGGCTAGCATGTATAGGTTCGTGACCAAGGGGGTTAAGCCATGTCTCTGTGATAAAAGCAATGTCAACATGCTCATCTGCGATAAAGTCAGCAATAACATCGGCTTTGCCATCAGTGCATGTTGACTGAGCATTAAAAAGGCATAGTTTCAGCCTATCACAGTCATATGGTGGCGGCCGAGGTGGCGACGAAGGCGGCACCAACGGGACAGAAGGCGAAAGCGGCACCGGCGGGACAGAAGGCGAAGGCGGCACCATCAGGACAGAAGGCGAAGGCGAAGACGGCAGAGGAGGAGACAAAGCTTGCAGCAGCGAGGTCAAGGGCAGGGGCAGTGGAGGAGAAGAAGAAGCAGGAGACGAAAAGTGGCGTCGGGCAGGAGGCAGGTTGTGCCAAAGACGTGGAGACGTCCACCACGACAGGATCGTGCAGTGCGGGGCTTAGGACACAGCCCCAGTGTTCGTATTCGCTGGTAGACGCCTCCACCGAGGTAGCATTTGCTGTGTTTAAAAAGTGTCAGTCCAATTTGTTTTATAAAAGACGGGTCCATAATTGCGAGCCAGGCAGGAGAGGAAGACACTTGCAGGTTGGTGTGTGGGTTGGTCAGTTCACAACACTAAAATCCAGAGAACGCAGAACACAAAGGTTTGGAAGCTGTAGCGTTGGGCGAACACAGTAGGCTAAGGTGTAAACACAATTCACAGATAAAATGTCCGACTTGAGCGGCTGAATTAAAATGATGAAAAGTAGGTATAAAAACTTTAAAATCGGATTATCTGGTAAAATATTCAAAATTTTAAAAAAATATTTACATCACCGTGTATCTGTATATATAAAGACACAGAGACCCCCACAGACACAATGCAACAGATGGTCAGAACTGGATAACTTTCTGTCCTGCGAGTGTTGTGAAGATTTGGCCGACTGTCGAAAAATAGGTGGGTGTTTTTAGGAAAAAAAAAAACAAAAAGAAAAAAAAAACTATGGTGGTGTTCTTGCAGCAGTTGTTTCTTTCTTTCTTTCCTTCCTTTAAGACAAAAAAACAAAACAAAAACAAAAACAAAAACAAAACAAAAACAAAACAAAACAAAAAACAAAACAAAACAAAACAACAACAACAACAACAACAACAACAACAACAACGACGACAACAACAACAACAACAACAACAACAACAACAACAACAAATAACAAACTATGGTGTTCTTGCAGCATTTGCTTCTTCCTTCCTTTCTTTTTTCTTTTTTCTTTTTTTTTTTTTTCCGTTCCATTAGGGAAACCCTTATGAATTTTAACATTATAATGATTACCGTCATATTACTCTCCTGTTGCAAGATACGATCGTAACTACTTGTAACTAATCTCCCATCTCTGCGCAGAATGGTTCAGACGTTCGCCTGCCAATAACTTAACTCGAGGTTCCAGGGTTCGCTCCCCGTAGAGGCCTTGTCTTTTCTCCTCAGTTCGACCGGAAAATCAAACTGAACGTCTAGTCCTTCGGAAGGGGACGAAAAACGAGTCGGACCCGTGTACCTTCTTGCTGCGCACGCTAAAGATCCTACGGCAGTTGAAAATCGTGACGAGCAGGGTATTGCCCGGTTGCCTTGGTATAAAACATTGGAGAGATAGGTTGATTTCCCATGTCCCACCCCCTGAAAACCAATTAGCCTTCTTGCCTTTGTGAAGTCTTGGTTTAAAAATAATAGTGAATATGAATATAAATTTAAAGCGAGGGAGAGGGGATGGGCGCCGCCATCGTGGTGCTAGTCCCGAGAAAAGTTGAGGTCTCTGCCACCTCACTCCCCTACGGCCACGAGGTTATGAAACTATCTAGGTAGGTGCTCAGGACCTGGCCAGTTCTTGGGTTTATGTGCAGGCTTAAGGCGTGTGCCATGATCATTCTGGATCTTCTCCGTCACATGGCACCTGTGACTTTAGTGCATATGGAATTCATTCCGAGCGCAGAGACGTCATCTTGAGAAACTGCAATTGAAATTGAAACTCTGCTTTGGTGGCACTTCTCTCACACTGCTCATTTCGGAAGGGTTTTTGGATTGGCTCATAAAGGACTCATCGATTGTGACGGACTCATCGTGCCCGAGTAATGTCATATGTGCTCTACTCAGATCCGCCAACAATTATCTGGCAAACTCCTTACGCCTGGGCAAAACCCTATACGCTGGTAAGGTTTTGAAACTGGAAAGGGAAAGAGAACGGGCCTTACGTAATACTAACAACCATTCAAAATGTTTCTGGCTTTTCAGTTCGACTGTAAAGTCTACGTTTATTCTGTTTGCGGTCTCACATTTCTAAAGAGTAAACCTATCATTATTGAGCCATCAAAGAGTAAACCTATCATTATCGAGCCATCAAAGAGTAAACCTATCATTATCGAGCCATTAAAGAGTAAACCTATCATTATCGAGCCATTAAAGAGTAAAGCTGTCATTCGAGCCATTAAAGAGTAAAGCTGTCATTATCGAGCCATTAAAGAGTAAAGCTGTCATTATGAAGCCATTAAAGAGTAAAGCCATCATTGTCAAGTAATTAAAGAGTAAAGCTATCATTATCAAACCATTAAAAAGTAAAGCTATCATTATCAAACAATTAAAGAGTAATGTCAATATCATCAAGCCATTGAAAAGTAAATCTGTCATTATCAAGCCATTAAAGAGTAAAGCTATCATTATAAAGCCATTAAAGAGTAAAGCTATCATTATCAAGCCATTAAAGAGTAAAGCTATCATTATAAAGCCATTAAAGAGTAAAGCTATCATTATGAAGCCACTAAAGAGTAATGCTGTCATTATCAAGCCATTGAAAAGTAAAGCTATCATTATCAAGCCATTGTGAGCCCACCACCCAGAGGAGGCTCAGCGCTACTATAGGGTCACTTTAATGGAGTCTAGCACTGTCTGCCCTAAATGAACATACTTACGACAGAAACCAGAAGAAAAAAACAACAACACACACACACACGAAAAAAGAATAAGAACGCGCATTTAATATAACCAGACAAGACAGGCGCACATTTTTGGCCAGCTGGCCTTTGTCAGGCGTAAGGTCACAAACGAATAAACACCGAATACAAAAATTAGGAGAAAAAGACTGAAACTTCCCTGCTGCTGTTTTGTCCAGTGTGAGTCAGTTTAGTCCTTTTCTCACAGTGGCCGAAGCAGCAGGGAAGTTTCAGTCTTTTTCTCCAAATTTTTGTATATGGCGTACATGTATGTTCGTTTTTGATCTTACGCCTGACAAAGACCAGCTGGCCGAAAATTTGCGCCTGTCTTGTCTGGTTGTATTAAATACGCGTTCTGATTCTATTTTTCGTGTTTTTTTTTTCTTTTTTCTGGTTCCTGTTTGCTTGAACGCGGGCAGTTACGCATGTTTTGGATTTCGTAATACTTACGACAATCTTTACTGATTGTCTGGTCCTGAGTCCGCACTGAAGGATAGTCCCTCTTCTTTAACACCATATTTCTCCAACGTCAGCCCCCCCCCCCCCCCGCCCCACATCCCTCATTCCACCCCATGATCCTCCCCACACTGATGCAAAGTGATTCTAGGCCCGGCAGCAGCAGAAGAAACCAGAACTGAGGTCAGCGTAAGAGCAGAGTACAAACGGCCAAACTATCTGTGAACTGTTTTGCAAAAGTTACGATCAGTAATGAGAAGGGACATCAGAAGGAATTCCATATGCACTATCGTCACAAATGCCATGTGGTGGCCAGGTCCTGAGTTCCTTCCTAGAGACAGAAAGAGAGAGAGAGAGAGAGAGAGAGAGAGAAGAGACAGACAGACAGACAACAGACAGACAGAGACAGAGACAGAGAGAGACAGAGAGAGACAGAGAGACAGAGAGACAGAGACAGAGAGACAGAAACAGAGACAGAGACAAACAGACAGACACAGAGAGAGATACACACACAGAGAGACAGAGAGTGAGGGGAGAGAGAAAGAGAGAGGTAGATAGACAGATAGATAGAAAGATAGACAGCCAGCCAGCCAGCCAGCCAGACAGACAGCTAGACAGACAGACAGATAGACAGAAGACAGATAGATAGACAGATGGGTAGATAGATAGATGGGTAGACAGATAGATGGGTAGGCAGGCAGATGGGTAGATAGATGGGTAGGTAGATGGATAGATAGACAGACAGATGGGTAGATAGACAGATGGGTAGATAGATAGATAGGTACATAGCTAGATAGATAGATAGATATAGATATGTTTTTTTCGTTTCTTCTTCTCCCCTGACTTTGTGACGAGTCATTGGGCGCCGTAATAAAAACAAACAAACAAACAAACAAACAAACAAACAAACAAACAAACAAACAAACAAAAACTGTCATCAGATTCTGTCAGCTGTCGGTTATGTGCAAAAAGTTTCTCTGTCCATTTTGCAAAGTTGTCTGTCCATCGTCGTTTTGGTTGTTGTTGTTGTTGTTGTTATTGTTATTGTTGTTGGTGTTGTTGTTATTGTTGTTGTTGTTATTGTTGTTTTCTGTCTTCCTCTCCCTCTCCCTCCTCCAAACGTGTCACAGAGGATTGATTAAAGCAAGGTCATTTGGTATTGATTTGTTATATGGCAATACCAACGTGGTTTTCTTTGCTTAACTGAACTTAGCGCGCGTGTGCGTGTGTTCTGTGGGTGCGTGGGTGCTTGTGTGTGTGTGTGTGTGTGTTGTGTGTGTGTGTGTGTGTGTGTGTGTGTGTGTGTATGTGTGTGTATGTATGTATCTATGTGTGTGTATGTGTGTGTGTGTGTGTGTGTGTGTATGTATGTATCTATGTGTGTGTATGTGTGTGGTGAGTGAGTGTGTTTGTGTGTGAGTGTGTTTATGTGTGTGTATATATGTATGTGTGTGTGTGTACGTGTATGTATGTGTTTGTGTGTGCGTGCGCGCGCGCGCGCGCGCGCGCGCGTGTGGTGTGTTTACAGGGCAAGGAAGAAGCACGGACACACGGACGGCATGCCTCTAAAATACTGTCAATGTTTTACGTTCTGTATTTTCACTGGTAAGCCAAGTCAACCCCCCGTGGGGATGCTGGGGGCTCTTTCGGTATAAATAGTATCCCCACCTTCTGGAAATTTTGTGCTTTGGCTCCAGTCTCGCCTTCACTGTCAGTGTCCTCTTCGTCAGTCTTCCAGTCTGTGTAACAAATAAAAACGAAACCTAAACGGAATAAATTTTATCTAAATAAAGTCTTAGAATAAACAATAACCGAACAGTTATATCACCTATAGTTACTGTGTACACGAACGTTGATACTTGAGGGGGTGACATGAACACCCATTGTAAACAGCCATTCAGTTTTCCGTAGCAGATGACACAGCACAATGACACAGCAGAATACTACGAGCACGCTGACCCACTTTCTCATTAGCGAAGCTGAACAAAGTTTTCATCTACCTTCCAAAGGTCCTCACTGTCAGCGTCGGTAACAGACTCTTCACTGGTCTCACCGTCACGCCCACCAACATACTCTTCAGAATCGTTTCGATGTCACTCATAATTACAAAATTCCTGCACCAAACTGCATAGTTTCAATTGTCAGCGTCCGTCTGACATGAAGGAAGCGGCGGGCAACGAAAACGAGGCTATTGAGAAGGTTTCCGAATATTACTGATCAAGTTTTGTTGGTACGGTCAACCGAACCCATGTTAGTGGCCCATCGCGCTCTGCCGGGAAAGCCCCTATAGTGGCCCGTTGCGATCTGCTGGGAAAGCCCCTATAGTGGCCCATTGCGCTCGCTGGGAAAGCCCCTATACTGGCCCATTCCGCTCTGCCGGGAAATCCCCTATAGTGGCCCATCGCGTTTTATCGGGAAAGCCCGATAGTGGCCCATCGCACTTTGATGGGAAAGCCCCTATAGTGGCCCTTAGCGTTTTGCCAAGGAAGTCCCTATAGTGGCCTTTAGCGTTTTGCCAGGAAAGCCCCTATAGTGGGTCATCGCGCTCTGCTCTGCCAGGAAAGCCCCTATAGTAGCCCATCGTCCTCTGTTCTGCTGGGAAAGCCCCTATAGTGGGCCATCGCGCTCTGCGCTAGTCGGGAAAGCCCCTGTATTTGGTCATTGCACTCCGCTCTTCGGCAAAGCCTCTATAGTGGCCCATCGTCCTCTGCTCTGCCAGGAAAGCCCCTACAATGGCCCATCGTCCTCTGCTCTGCCAGGAAAGCCCCTAAGTGGCCCATCGCCTCTGCTCTCCGGGAAAACCCCTATAGTGGTTCATCGCTCTGCTCTGCCAGGAAAGCCCTTATAGTGGCCCATCGCCTCTGCTCTGTGGAAAGCCCTATGTGGCCCTTATGCGCTCTCTCTGCCGGAAAGCCCCTATAGAGTCATCGCCTCTGCTCTGCAGGAAACCCTATGTTGGCCCATCGCCTCAGCTGAAAGCATATATGGTCTTCGCGCTTGCTTTTCCCGGAAGCCCCTTTTATTGCACATGTTCCTCTGCAGGAAAGCCCTGTAGTGACCCATCGTCTTGCTTGCCGGAAAAGCCATTATAGTGGTCTTCGTCTCTATTCTGGGAAACCCCTTTTGTGGCCATCCGCTCTGCTCTGTCGGGAAAGCCCTTATAGTGCCCATCGTTCTCTGCTCTGCCGGAAAGCCCCTATAGTGGTCATCGCCTCTGCTCGCCAGTGAAAGCCCCTATAGTGGCCCTTCGTCCTCTCTCTGCCGGGAAAGCCCCTATAGGGGTCCATCGTCCTCTGCTCTGCCGGGAAAGCCCCTATAGTGGCCCATCGTCCTCTTCTCAGCCGGGAAAGCCCCTATAGTGGCCCATCGTCCTCTTCTCTGCCGGAAAAGCCCCTTATAGTGGCCCATCGTCCTCTTCTCTGCGGGAAAGCCCCTATAGTGGCCCAACGTCCTCTTCTCTGCCGGGAAAGCCCCTACAGTCGCCATCGTCCTATCTCTGCCGGAAACCCCTATAGTGGATCTTCCCTTCTCTGCCAGGAAAGCCCGTATAGTGGCCCAACGTCCTCTTCTCTGCCGGGAAAGCCCTATAGTGGCCCATCGTCCTCTTCTCTCCGGGAAAGCCCCTATAGTGGATCTTCGCGCTCTGCTCCGCCAGGAAAGCCCCTATAGTAGCCCACGTCCTCTTTCTGCTGGGAAAGCCCCTATAGTGGGCCATCGCGCTCTGCACGCTGGGGAAAGCCCCTTATATGGCCCACTCCTCTCTCTGCCGGAAAGCCCTATAGTGGCCCATCGTCCTCTGCTCTGCCAGGAAAGCCCCTATAGTGGCCCAACGTCCTCTTCTCTGCCAGGAAAGCCCCTACAGTGGCCCATCGTCCTCTCTCTGCCGGGAAGCCCCTATAGTGGTACATCGTCTCTCTGCCATGGAAAGCCCCTATTGTGGCCCACGATCCTCTGCTCTGCGGAAATGCCCTATAGAGGGTCTTGCGCTCTGCTCGTCAGGAAAGCCCCTATAGTGGGCCATCGCGCGCTGCTCTGCAGGGAAAAGCCCCTATGTGGGTCACCGCTTGCTCTGCAGGAAACTATAGTGCCCATTGCGCTATCCCTGCCATGGAGAGCCCCTATACTGGCACTTATGCTCTCTGGGAAAGCCCGTAAGTGACCCTGGAGCTCGCTCTTCCGGAGAGCCCCTACAGTGGCACCTGCGCTCTGCCATAAAACCCTATAGTGGCCCATCGCGCTTGCTCTGCCTGGAAAGCCCTATAGTGGCCACGTCTCCTCTGCTCTGCCGGGAAAGCCCTATAGGGGCCTTCGCGCTCTGCCCGCCAGGAAAGCCCCTATAGTGGCCCATCGTCCTTTCTCTGACCGGGAAATCCCCTATAGTGGCCATCGTCCTCTTCTCTGCGGAAAAGCCCCTAAGTGGCCCATCGTCTCTTCCTCTGCCGGGAAAGCCCCTATAGTGGCCCTAAACACTTCTCTGCGGGAAAGCCCCTATATGGCCCATCGTACTCTGCTCTCTGCGGAAAGCCCTATAGTGGCCCATCGTCCTCTCTCTGCTGGAAAGCCCCTATAGTGGCCCAACGTCCTTCTCTGCCGGAAACCCCTATAGTGGCCCAACGCCTTTCTCTGCCGGGAAAGCCCCTATAATGGCCCAACGTCCTCTTCCTGCCGGAAAGCCCCTATAGTGGCCCAACGTTCTCTTCTCTGCGGAAAGCCCCTATAGTGGCCCATCATTCTCTGTTCTGCTGGAAACCCTATTGTGGCCCATCATCCTCTGCTCTGTCGGGAAATTCCCTATAGGGGTCCTTGCGCTCTGCTGCGTCAGGAAAGCCCCTATAGTGGGCCATGCGCTCTGCTGTGTCTGGAAAGCCCCTATAGTGGGTCATCACGCTCTGCTCTGCAGGGAAAACCCTATAGTGCCCCATTGCGCTATGCCCTGCCAGGAAAGCCCCTATAATGGCCCTTATCGCTCTTCCGGGAAAGCCCGTATAGTAGCCCTTGGAGCTCTGCTCTTCCGGGAGAGCCCCTACAGTGGCACACTGCGCTCTGCCATAAAAGCCCTCATAGTGGCCCATCGCGCTATGCTCTGCCTGAAAGCCCCTATAGTGGCCCGTCATCCTCTGCTCTGCCAGGAAAGCACCTATAGTGGCCCATCGTCCTCTGCTCTCCCGGGAAAGCCTCTATAGCGGGTCATCGCGCTCTGCTCTGCCAGGAAAGCCCCTATAATGGTCATCGCGCTTTGCTCTGCCGGAAAAGCCCGAATAGTGGCCTATCATCCTCTGCTTTGCCAGGTAAGCCTCTATAGTGGGTCCTCGCGTTCTGCTCACCCGGGAGAGCCCCTATAGTTGCCCATCGTCCTCTGCTCTGCCGGGAAAGCCCCTATAGTGGGTCTTCGCCCTGACAATTGCTGCATGGTATGGTTATGTTTCAAGGTGTCCATTTGTGACGATTGCTGCATAGTATGGTTATATGTTTCAGGGTGTCCATTTGTGACGATTGCTCCATGGTATGGTTATGTGTTTCAGGGTGTCCATTTGTGACGATTGCTGCATGGTATGGTTATGTGTTTCAGGGCTCCGTTTGTGACGATTGCTCCATGGTATGGTTATGTTTCAGGGTGTCCATTTGTGACGATTGCTGCATGGTATGGTTATGTGTTTCAGGGCTCCGTTTGTGACGATTGCTCCATGGTATGGTTATGTGTTTCAAGGTGTCCATTTGTGACGATTGCTGCATGGTATGGTTATGTGTTTCAGGGCTCCATTTGTGACGATTGCTGCATGGTATGGTTATGTGTTTCAGGGCTCCATTTGTGACGATTGCTCCATAGTATGGTTATGTGTTTCAGGGTGTCCATTTGTGACGATTGCTTCATGGTAAGGTTATGTGTTTCAGGGCTCCATTTGTGACGATTGCTGCATGGCGGCCTTCTGTAGCCCTTGCGCGATATGCCAGTTATGGCGAGAGGTGAAGAACGCCCGGGCCATGGGACAGCTGTAGCCATGACGTTTCGTGTTGGACACGTCATCCTCACTGACACGTCACGCAGAGCCCTGGAGCCCATTTCTGGCGACTCTAGGGTGGGGGGTGGGGGGTGGGGGAAGTCACAGGAAAAGAAGTCACGGAAATAAAGTCACAGAAAACAAGTCACATGGGGAAAAAAGTCACAAGCTACAGGTTGAAAAGTCAGAATACTTTCATATATCTCTCCCACGTCAACTGTGTTATCAAACAGACGGAAGTCTTGATGAGTTGTGTACCGGGTCCAAAGCATGTCTTGAATGTTCATCCACGTTGATTTAGGTCAGGTGGAAAAAAACAGCCTCTGCATTTCACGTGTCTTCCAAACGCGACTGTTACGGCCCTAAGAACATCTTCAAAGTCTGTGATGGCAGTCCCAAGTTTATTTCTGCACGGCTATCAACAAACGCCTGGAAGACTTCTTCACAGAGGGGGAGTCGGGTAAGACAGTAAAGGCGACAGTATTGGAGATGAGGGAGAGGGTATCATCCATCGAGAAAGACTGTAAAGAGCAGTTGCTCAAAGCTGTGACTTTATTTACCTGACTTTTTATTACTGTGACTTTTTCTCCGTGACTTTTTTCATGTGATTTTTTTCCATGACTTTTTTTCTGTGACGTTTCTCTGCGAATTTTTGTGAGTTTTTACAATGATTTTTTCCCTGCGACTTTTTTCCGTGATTTTTTATTCTCTCTCTCTCTCTCTCTCTCTCTCTCTCTCTCTCTCTCTCTCTCTCTCTCTCTCTCTGTCTCTCTCTGTCTCTCTCTCTCTCTCTCTCTCTCTCTTTCTTTCTCTCTTTCTCTCTTTTTATTATTTTTCTTGTCCTACCACTTTATTTCTGGGTTCTATGTAACAGGCTAGCTGGGCGAGGTTTTCACGAGGTGTGTGTGCTAGATAGGAGCGTTTCTTTTGTTCCACCTAGCTGCAAGCATGGCTAGGTAGATATTCGCTAGGCAAGGCTAGGTAGATGCTAGACGATCTTGCCAGCGAGGCAAGATGACACGGCAGTGCATATCGCTTTTGTGTTTGATGACGACTTCTGTTGTGAAGTAAGCGCTGTACATTTGCTAAAAAAAAAATCTGCTTCCGCCTCGTGTGTTCGTTTCATAGCACACATGTTTTCCTCGCCCTCGCCTCTCGCTATCTCGCCACTTACTCGCTAGGAAGCTAGCGTGTTGAAAACATGCCCCTACTCGCCCATGGAGTAGTATCGTCCTTACTACGTCACTGGGAGTGATGGACATTTTGTATTACATCATTTTAGCACTTTTTTTTTTTTAGCAACGTCATCAGTACTGTAATATACATGTAATCCAATAATACGTTATCAAGTGTAGTAACGTCGTCTATACCCGCTCTAATCGTATTGTGACGTCTGCATCCTTCCTTCTTCAGTGTTGTTGTTATGTCATGTCTGTTGTTTGTTTGCTTGTTTGTTTGTTTGTTTGTTTGTTTGTTTGTTTGTTTGTTTAACCCTTTGGCTCCTGCACCCTGTCCACCAGCATCCCGCATTACCAACCATGATATCAAAGCAAAAACTTAACCCTTTGACTCCCTCATCCTATCCACCAGCTTCCCGCAGGAAGTTGGTGGATAGGGTGAAGGAGTCAAAGGGTTAAGTTTTGCAGTTGGTGGATAGGGTGCAGGAGTCAAAAAAAAGGGTTAACGTCGTTTCTACTCAGTCATTGTAGCACTTGACGTGGTTTTGTTTATTTCAGTTATTGTAGTGACATCGTCCCAATTCGTCACGTGGTAAGCTCACATCTATGATGCTATTGTAGCAAGGTCATTCTATTGCGTCATTGTTGCAGTGGTAGTGTTCTGTATTTGCTGCCTTTTCCTTACACGTAACAACGTCATGTCTACTACGTCATTATAATCCATATCACCTCCAATACGTCATTGTATCAACGTCATTTCTACTACAATTATAGCAATGTCATTTGTTTTACATGACGGTAGTGATGCGACCACTATTTATACAACTAGTCACGTCATTTTTATTGCATGATTGTATAAAGTGAGCTATGTTATGTCATATTCGTGACGTTATGATTACTGTCTTAACCATCCATCCACACACACACACACACACACACACACACACACACACACACACACACACACACACCACACACACACACACACACACACACACACACACACTCACTCACTCACTCACTCACTCACGCACCAGTTCATACATGGTTTTGCACATCTAAAGGAAGAAAAAAAAGTCATGTTAGACGAGAAATAATGCTGCTTGTTTGGTCCTTTGTTTGTTTGTTTGCGTGTTTCTTACTGTGTTAGAAAAGAAATACTGCTGCTTGTTTGTTTGTTTCTTTCTTTCTTTCATTCTTTCTTTCTTTCTTTCTTTGTGCTTCTTTGTTGGTTTCTTTATGTCTTTGTGTGTTTGTTAGATTTTTTTTCGTGATAGGATGTCCAGTTTTCTTTGTTAAATTCAAACAGATAACATTGTTTTCAATGTAATGTGATTGTATATTTTATTCATAATTTTTTTCTGTTACCAATACTATTGATAGTTTCATATAATCTTTCCTTTCTTGTCAGTTGTTGAAGCGTCCTTTCGTACCAGTTGTTGTCTATCTCTCCTTCGTCAGAATCGCTGTCATTTTGGTCCTCCAAAGTCTTCATCACCACTCTGTTAATCATTTAGAATTTCATCTCAAACTTTCAAAACACTAGAAAACAGGCGTGCGTGTTGAAGTATGACGCAGGTCTGTCGTCATCGTGAATGTGATTATCGGTCTCCAACATCATCTGATACAGCACTATCAGTTGTAGTAACTCGTGAAACGATTAATTAAAGGGACAGGACTGTGCTGTGATATTCCTTTAAGGAGGCTGCACCAGTTCACGGTATTCTCTCCCTTCTAGTTTTACAATAACGTTATGACTCCCGTACCCCTTCCACCAACTGCAAAAAATTGACCTTTTGATCCCTCTCCCTATCCACCAGTTTCCACAGGGGGTGGAGTCAAAGGGTTAAGTTTTTGTTTTGATGGCATGGTTGACCATGCAGGATGCTGGTGGACAGGGTGCGGGAGTCGGAGGGTATTTTAAGGAGTGATCTGATGATGTTCTTCTTCTCGCTGTAACTGACACTTTTTGTCTTGTTGGTCTTCCTGGGCTCTTTTTTCTTTCTTATTTTTTCTTTTTTTTTCTTCCTTTTTTTTTCCATTGTCTCATTTCTTAGTGTCCACAGGGGGGTGGTAATCCACTGGAGGACCACTAAGCAAGTGCTTGCGGCTTTAGCAGTGTGGGTCAGCCCACCAGAACAAGGTGCATGCAGGTATCTGAGCTAACACGAGGATACCTCAGATAGATATACAGATACAAGAATTTTGCCTCTCTCTCTCTCTTTCTCTCTCTCTCTCTCTATCTCTCTCTCTCTCCCTGTCTCCCTTCCTCTCTCTTTCTCTCTCCTTTTTTCTTTCTTCTTTCGTTTCTTAGTTTTTGACTTTTTTCGTAGGGTATTGGTATATGCACATAAATGTTTTTGTTGTTGTTGTTTCTCTGTCTCTGTCTCTGTCTCTCGCTCTGTCTGTCTGTCTGTCTGTCTTTCTGTCTCTCTCTCTCTCTCTCTCTCTCTCTTTGTCTCGATTTCAGTCTCTGTCTCTCTGTTTGTCTGTCTGTCTCTCTCTCTCTCTATTTCAGTCTCTGTATCTGTCTTTCTTCTGTCTGTCTGTCTGTCTGTCTCTCTCTCTCTCTCTTCACTCTCTCTCTCTCTCTCGCGCTCTCGCGCTCTCTCTCTCTCTCTCAATACATATATATACATATACATTATCTCTATCTATTTAACTATCTATCTATCTATCTATCTATCTATCTGTCTGTCTGTCTGTCTATCTATCCATCTATCTGTCTATCTATCTATCTATCTATCTATCTATCTGTCTGTCTGTCTGTCTATCTGTCTACATACCTACCTACCTATCTGCCTGCCTACCTACCTACCTATCTATCTATTTGTCTGTCTCTCTAACTATCTATTTGTATATCCATATGTCTCTCTGTCTATCTATTTATCTACCTATCTATCTACCTACCTACCATCTACCTACCTATCTACCTACCTACCTACCTAATCTACCTACATACTTATCTATCTATCTACCTACCTACCTACCTGCCTACATTACCTACCTACTTACCTACCTGTCTGTCTATCTATCTATCTATCTATCTATCTATATTTTAAGAGCAGATAACAATGAACCTGTTCATTCAGACCTGTAATTGTTTTGTTACTGAGTTGGACCAGTAATCATTCCAAACCACAACTCTTGCTCAAAGTTATTAATAGTTCTACGTTCTATATGCATTCAAGTAACTAAATCACCGAAACATGATCGTATTGAACAAAAATCCATGTTGACATACCCTCACAAACACACACACGCATAACACATACGCACACAACACTTATGCATACCACATAACACACACACACACCACACACACACCACACACACACACACACGCATAACACACAATAACACATACACACATAACACACACACACATAACACATACACATAAAACACACACATAACACACACACATAACACACACATAACGCACACACATAACACCACACACATAACACACACACACATAACACACACACACAACACATAACACACACACATAAAACACACACATAAAACAACACACTACATAACACACACACACATAACGCACACACACACATAACACACACACACACACATAACACACACACATAAAACACACACACAACACACATACATAACACACACACACATAACACACACATAACACACACATAACGCACACACATAACACACACACACACACACATAACACACACACATAACAAACACACATAACAAACACACACACACATAACACACACACATAACACACACACACATAACACACACACACACACATACACACACACACACACACACACACACACACACACACACACACACACACACACACACACACACACAGACACGAACGCACAAGTATTGGGATAAAGACAGGAGAACAAAGCAGCACTGGGTTCGCGTAAAACACGTAGCCATTGTACGGCGCCACCCTTTTTTCTGTTTTTTTTTTCTCCCCGTATGTGCCAATGTTTGTTTATCCATGGAAAGTTTTTTGCTTTTCTGTAGAATTTTGCCAATTGTTTTCATGTCGTGGGATCTTTAACCCGCACATGCAGGGTCTCAGTTTATCATTTGTTATGGAGAGACATTCATCCAGTCCACCACTCACGATCTAGTGAAGGGGGAAGGGGAGAAATATCTCTGCCCCCACCTCTTGTGGGATCTTCGGACTCTGCTTAACTGTGAAGTATTAACCGGTGAAGTGGCAGTTTAGCTCTCACTTGGATTTTGTGTCAGGATACGAACATGATCGGTCTTAGACCTAACGCTAAGCCCGATCCCAGACCCTCACCCTTACGATTGTTTTTTCTCTGTGACTAGATGACCAACCAACTAGTCCAACTAGGGAGGAACGAAAAACCAAGGACAAAATTGCAAAAGAATCACAATGCAAAGCCTTCGATAAAACTAGTTATTACATCTAACATACATAAAATGTAAAACAATATATGAAGCGGAAGGTCCCTAAATATTCATTTGAAGATCGAACTATATTCGATCTCTCGGACGTAAAAAATATCGGATGCGTACACTGGCCTGTGCGGATTGATTGTCGTGGCCTCCTTCTGTCTAACATACATAAAATATAGAACAATACATGCAGCGGAAGGTCCCTTAATATTAATTTGAAGATAGAACTATATTCGATCTCTCGGACGTAAAAAATATCGGATGCGTACACCGGCCTGTGCGGAGTGATTGTCGTTGCCTCCTCCTGTGATAAATGCGTTGACACGGGAAAAAAAACGCCTAATAAACATGATACCGGAGAATAAACTGCACGTATGCAGTATGGTATCGTCAGCCTGTCTCTGTTGGTCGAGTACCATGTCATGATAAATATTATGATGTTACTATAAAGACCTAGGGTTAGGTTTAGGGTTAGGGTAAGATCAGCATGGTGGACTGGTTGGTTCTTTCGATAAAGCCGTGGATTCAAGATCTGATATCTCGAGTTCAATCCCAGCCCGCAACGTTATAAAGTGGCCCGTTCGCTGCCCCATTTTAATGTTTCCAATATTCTGATGGTGTCAGCTTTGTGAATCGTATATCCATCCCTCTTCCCTTCCTCATTTCAAGATCTCGCCAACGCATAAGGTTTTGCGCAGGCTCAGGGAGTCTGCCAGACATTTGCTGGCAGATTTGGGTGGAGCGCATATGGAGTTGTCCCAGTGCGGTGAATCCCTCTTAAAGCAATCTCCAAACTTTTAGAAGCAGCGAAAGATCTTAACCCTTTGATTCCCGCACCCTATCCACCACCAGCAAAACAAATTAAATTAACACTTTGACTCCCTCATACTATCCACCAGCTTCATGCATGGTGAGGGAGTCGAAGGGTTAAATTTTAGCTTTGCTGTCACGGTTGACAAAGCAGGATGCAATTTGTATAGGCTGAGGGAGTCAAAGGGTTAAATTTTAGCTTTGCTGTCATGGTTGACAAAGTAGGATGCAATTTGTATAGGCTGAGGGAGTCAAAGGGTTAAATTTTTGCTTTGCTGTCACGGTTGACAAAGCAGGATGCAATTTGTATAGGCTGAGGGAGTCAAAGGGTTAAATTTTTGCTTTGCCGTCACAGTTGACAAAGCAGGATGCAATTTGTGTTGGCTATGGGAGTTAAAGAGTTAAACAGCACCATTAACTTTCATCTTATATCGTCATGTATACTTCATTCATATTTAGCTATGTATTCGTCCTTAAACAGCATGTTACCAATCAAAATTATATGCCAATCGTTAATGTTAACGTTACCAAAAATGCCTTCGTTGTAATTTTGCTATTTTCAGTGCCTGAAGAA
>JAPXFY010000027.1:20803461-20833461 GCA_030674185.1 Monoplex corrugatus | reverse complement strand
ATTACATGGACATGGAAAAAAACATAACAATCTACAGGACTGGTAACGCATCGTCAGCAAGAAACCAAGTAAGCATTTTTACCAACTGACTTAGAGAGATAGTTCGTGTGAGCTTCCCCTTTTACTTGGCTATCACGTGAAAATCATTCAATCAATATAAGAGAGTCAATGACAATGACATGAACAATGATATATATCACGAAATCAAATGCAAAACAAACAATAAAGATAGTATCTGCCAAAAATATACTACAAATGTAATAGAATTTTGCAAAACAAATACACAAAAAGGAAAATTTGCCAAAAAATTTGCGCCTGTCTTGTCTTGTTGTATTAAATACGCGTTCTGATTCTATTTGCCTGTTTTTTCTGGTACATATACTAGTTTATAACTGAAAATACAAAAGAAAGTAATACGTCAATAAATTAAAAACATAATATATCTAAAAAATCAAATGCAAAGTACATTTCCTTAAGAGAGAGAGAGAGCGAGAGACACAGAGAGACAGAGACAAAAAAAGGGAGAGAGAAAGACAAGAGAGGCAGACAGAGAAAAGAGAGACAGACGAAACAGAGACAGAGAGAGACAAATTAGAGAGAGGGAAGGAGAGAGAGGGAGGGTGAAAAAGGGAGACAGAAAAAGAAAAGGGAGAGAAACAAACTTGAAACTTGCAAGCATTTAGTACTAAAGAATAGTAGAATGAGGTCCTAGTGGAGTTATCTTGCAGCTAATCCTAGCTATTCTGCACTTACAATAAGCATATAATCATAAAAAAAATAGAAAACACAAATGAGAACTAGAAATAGAAAAAAAAAAACACGAAGAAAGAATCAAACGACGTATCGAGAGCTCCGTAAATTTTACGTTGACGGCACTTAAGGGGTATTTAACACAATCAGACAGGACAGGCGCAACTTTTCGGCCAACCAGCCTTTGTCAAGCGTAGATGTAAGATCGCAAACGAACAAGCGCCAAATATAAAAATTAGGAGAAAAAGACTGAAACTTCCCTGCTGCTTTGTCCGGTTTGAGAAAAGGACTAAAATAGGAGAAAAAGACTGAAACTTCCCTGCTGCTTCTTCCAGTGTGAAAAAAGGACTAAAATAACTAAATTAAAGCAAATTAACATAAAACCATTGTGATAATGAGGAAACGAAGATAGCCTTAAAAGTGGAGTTCCCTTGTTTATTTTAGGAAGTGTCACCCATAATAATGACGTCATCACTGATAGTCGTCATTGATGACGTCATCACTGATAGTCGTCATTTCCGCTTCGTTGATCTGGTAACCACCAAATAATTTAGCGAAAAGGAGCGACTTTAAATCGTATCCTTTTTGGAGGCAACATTTCAGGTAAATGTATAGTATTTTATCGATAAATAAATGGAATTTATAAATAGTTAAGATTAGGAATCATTGCGATGATCGTTGTTATGAAAATATCAACACCTCCAAGGCAACGATCACCACAATCTAAATTTAGATTTATTTCATCAATATTTTGAAGTAGTGATGACCACTACCATGGCTGTTGCCCTGGAATAAGCCATTCTGTTGATTTGTCGCCATGGCAGTGTGTACATTGTTGTCAAAGAAATTGTTGGGTGCCTCAAATATAAGCAGATCCTCTTAGAGACACAGAAAGAGATGACGATGATGAATGATTAAATCGTTGAGACGTCCGATCCACCGGTTGCCTGCTTTGATTCTGGAATGTGTGATGCATTGAGTCTGTCAGCTTCTCCGAACTCTTAGGGTTCACAAAACCCACCTCATCTGCGCCCCACAACACCATAAAAACATTACAAGACTTGCAGAGAGAAAAGGACGAAAGAGAGAAGAGACGAGTCTACACACAGTCACCAAGCAAGTGTGAAAACTTCCTTCTACAACAGTGTTAGCCTACTGACTACAACTGAAACTCGGCATTTGACTATTATGATATTAATGCGTGAATCCGTCAAGCTTGTATAGCTTCTCGGTCAGTTTGTGTAATTTCTGCAGTCGAGTACGAGATAGTATACAACACTGCCTTTGGGACTGTCAGTATATACAGTACGAGATAGTATACAACACTGCCTTTGGGACTGTCAGTATATACAGTACGAGATAGTATACAACACTGCCTTTGGGACTGTCAGTATATACAGTTATTTTGGAATGAATTTTGAAACGTTTTTACAGACAAACTGCACAAATGTTTTAACAATTTAAATTTGTCAAAACAAATGATTATTTTGATAAAACTTTTAAAAGTGATGAAATTTTTTTATTTCATTTTGCTTTTCAACAAAATATTTCATTTATCAATGTAAATGTGAAAGACTGATGCCAAATCTACACATTTTTAGGGGGAAAAAACTTAAACGGAGATATGACATTGAACTATATAATCAAAAGTTGAGAATGACTGCACAAAAGTACGAAATGGATTGGACATACTACCGCCCAGTTATTACTGTTAATGATGGCTAATTTTCTGTTTTTCATCTATTACGCTCAGCCAGATTCTGCAGACTATGACTTGACATACTGCAGTATTACGGTTATCACAAATAGCACGTTATACAAATATGACAAACTTCAAACGAACAATGGGTCATCTATTGCTGTTGTTGTTTTTTGTTTTGTTTGGTTTTTAATATCATTATTATTGCTATTTTGTTTGAGGAGTGTGTGTGGTTCTTTTCTTAAGACAGGTTTGATACACTCATGCCTTTTTGCTTTACTTTATTGTTTGTGTCTTTATCAAAATATTCAAATGTCAGCTTGAGAGTGCGTGTACATATTGTTGTACGTCTTTGTGCAATCTGTATGTGTGTGTGTGTGTGTGTGTGTGTGTGTGTGTGTGCGTGCGTGAGTACGTACATCAAAGTCTATCCACACATAGATTCACACACACATGCGCGTGCGCACACACACACATACACACATACATAGCACGCACACACACACATACACACACACACACACACACACACACACACACACACACACACACATACACACACAACCCACCCCCCATACATACACACACATACCCTGGAACGCACACACAAATAAATGCATACTTTCAGAGACTATCCACACATAAATTCATACACACACTCTAACGATTTTCTTTTTTTTTCTTTTTCTTTTTCCTGTTGAAGTTTTTGTATGTTTTGAAGCGGTTGCAGCCCTGATATGGTACTACGCAGTCGGCTGGGCTTTAAACGATAACAGCAATAACATTATTGCTCACGATGAATAGTTACATGGACAGGTGACCTACATACCTGAAGGAGGAAGAGTTATGACGTCAGCAGTGGAAGGTGTGGGTGAAGAGATGGGTCTCACGGTCGTGACTTGGAATGACAGACGGTAATTACATGCTCATATACATATTTACAGGTATGCGCGCGGTTGTGTGTGTGTATGCGTGCGTGTGTGTATGTGTGTGTTGTAATGTTTGTTTGTTGTTGTGTGTGTGTTGTGTGTGTGTGTGTGTGTTTTGTGTGTGTGTGAGTGCGCGCACGCGTGTGTTTGTGAAGAGAGAGAAAGAGAGAGAAGAGAGACAGAGAGAACAGAGACAGAGAGAGACAGAGAGACAAGACAGAGAAGAGAGAGACAGAGAGAGACTGACACAGAGGGAAGAGGGACAGAGAAAAACGAAGAGACGGAGAGACAGAAACAGAGAGGGGGAAAGAGAGAAGACAGAGACAAGAGAGAGAGAGAAGAAAGAAAGAGAGAGAGAGAGAGACGCAGAGAGGGAGAGAAAGAGAGACAGTGAGAGAAAAACGAAGAGACAGAGACAGAGGAGAGACAGAGAGAGAGAGAGGAGAGAAACATAGAAAGAGAAACATAGAGAAGAGAGGTGAAGGTAGAAAAACGAAGAGAGAGAGAAAGAGACAGACAGACAGACAGAGACAGAGACGGAGACAGAGACAGAGAGAGAGAGTGCGAAAGATAAAGATTAAGCTGAATCCACTGAGGCCATTACGCACCTGGCAAGTCACTGCACCTGTGGAACTATGAGCATTGACGGAAGGCGAGAGACGAGACTTGGTAGGGGGTGGGGGATGGAATGTCCGTTCCCTTCACACTTTAAAAATCGTCTGTGCAGGTGGGGCAAACAGACAAGCCAGAACAAAGAGGTAGTCATTCACCCAGTAAGCCCCTGTACAGAGAGCTGAAGAAAGGACACCACGACCAGACAAGACACTGAAGCATGCAAGGGTGCTCTTGAAGGCCAATCTCATCAGCTATGGTATCACAGAGAAGAGGGAGAAGGAAAAACGAAGACAGAGAGAGAGAGAGAGAGAGAGAGAGAGAGAGAGAGAGAGAGAAAGAGAGAGAGGAAGGAGAAAGAAAAATGAAGACAGAGAGAGAGAGAGAGAGAAAGAGAGAGGGAGAAAGAAAAAGAAGAGAGAGAGAGAAAGAAGAGAGAGGAAAGGTAGAAAGAAAAACGAAGACAGAGAGAAGAGAGAGAGAAGAGAGAAGAAGAGGAAAGGAGAAAGAAAAAACGAAGCGAGAGAGAGAGAGAGAAAGGGAGAAAGAAAAACGAAGACAGAGAGAGAGAGAGAGAGAGAGGAGGAAAGGGAGAAAGAAAAACGAAGACAGAGAGAGAGAGAGAGAGAGAGAGAGAGAGAGAGGAAAGGGAGAAAGAAAAACGAAGACAGAGAGAGAGAGGAGAGGGGAGAAAGAAAAATGAAGAGACAGCAGACAGACAGACAGAAACAGACAGACAGACAAGAGAGAGAGAGGAGAGGGGAGAAAGAAAAATGAAGAGACAGACAGACAGACAGACAGAAACAGACAGACAGAAACAGACAGACAGACAAGAGAGAGAGAGGAGAGGGGAGAAAGAAAAATGAGAGAGACAGACAGACAGACAGAAACAGACAGACAGACAAGAGAGAGAGAGGAGAGGGGAGAAAGAAAAATGAAGAGACAGACAGACAGACAGACAGAAACAGACAGACAGAAACAGACAGACAGACAAGAGAGAGAGAGGAGAGGGGAGAAAGAAAAATGAAGAGACAGACAGACAGACAGACAGAAACAGACAGACAGACAAGAGAGAGAGAGGAGAGGGGAGAAAGAAAAATGAAGAGACAGACAGACAGACAGACAGAAACAGACAGACAGACAAGAGAGAGAGAGGAGAGGGGAGAAAGAAAAATGAAGAGACAGACAGACAGACAGACAGAAACAGACAGACAGAAACAGACAGACAGACAAGAGAGAGAGAGGAGAGGGGAGAAAGAAAAATGAAGAGACAGACAGACAGACAGACAGAAACAGACAGACAGACAAGAGAGAGAGAGGAGAGGGGAGAAAGAAAAATGAAGAAACAGACAGACAGAAACAGACAGACAAACAAAAAGAAAGAGAGAGACAGAGATAGAGAAACAGTGAGAAACATAGAGAGAGAAACATAGAGAGGGAAACAGAGAGAGAAGGGAGAGGGGAGAGAGAAAAACGAAAGAGAGAGAAACAGAGAGAGAGGGGGGGGGAGAAGGAGAGAGAAAAACGAATAGACAGAGAGACAGAAACAGACACAGAGAGAGAGGAGAGAGAGAAAGTCAGAGAGAGAAAGAGTGGGAACGATAGAGAGAGAAACATATAGAGAGAGAGGGGGGGGAGAAGGAGAGAGAAAAACAAAGACACAAGGAGATAGAGACAAACAGACAGACAGAGACAGAGACAGACAGACAGACAGACAGTGAGACAGAGACAGAGAGAGAGTTACGCTGAATCTACTGAGGCCGTTACGCACATGGCAAGTCCTTGCACCTGTGGTACTGTGAACACTGGCGGAAGTCGAGAGACAAGACTTGGGAAAGGAATGTCCATTCCCTTCACACTTTTACAATTGTCTGTGTTGGTAGGGCAAACAGACAAGCCAGAACAAAGAGGTAGTCATTCACCCAGTAAGCTCCTGTACAGAGACCCGAAAAAAGGACACCACGACCAGACAAGACACTGAAGCCTGCAAGGGTGCTCTTGAAGGCCAGTTTTATCAGCTGCGAGATCAACAACGCAAACTCAGAGAACTCAGAACTCAGAAAATGTTTATTGTACATCGGCCTTAGGCCACAATACATGCATGGGGAAGGGGAAGTGAGGTTTTCTTACACATTCATACAAGTTCTACTATCAAACTGCAGTGAACTCTGTCACATTGTCCTCTTCTATCGTTTACAGTCACATAAGCTGGGATACATTCATCTTTGTATTTACAGTAGTCCTTTCATTTGTATTCTAGTCCATATTCCTTAACTGGCCAGCTAAGAAAATTTGTCATTAACCGCATCTATATCATTCATCCAACTATCAATTTTACAATAACTGGCTATCAGACAAACAAACCATTCAATTAGTGCACAGATGTCATTTCTTGTACCCTTCAGTGATCATACAGTTGATCAATACATTCAACCACAGCTACTTGACATAAACAATCAATCCATCAATCGATCAGCCAACCAACCACTCACTCACTCAATCAATCAACCAAACAATTAACCAATCAATCAACTGATTTACCAATTGATCAATCAAATAATCCGCCATTCAGCCCGTGAATCAACTAACAAATCAACCTTCAATTGAATATGAAGGGGGTGCTCATATAGACACACATGTGCATATATGCCTGTGTATTCACATTGACGTTGGTGAGAGAGGGGAGACAAAGAGAGCGAGCGAACGAGTGAGCAAAAGAGAGGGAAAGAAAGAGCGACACAAAGAGAGAGAGGGGAGGGAGGGAAACAAAGAGAGAGAGATTGAGCGAACGAGAGAGCAAGAGAGAGAAAGACAGACAGACAGAGAGAGAGGGGGGGAAGGAGGGAGGGATTGAGAGAGACAGAGAGAGCGTGTGTGTATGTGTGTGAGTATATATGTATGCATGTGTCTGTGCTTGGTGTGTGTGCTGCTGTGTGTGTGTGTGTGTGTGTGTGTGCGTGCGTGTGGTGTGTGTGTAGTGTAGTGTTGTGGTGTAGGTAGTGTAGTGTAGTGTAGTGTAGTGTAGTGTAGTGTAGTGTAGTGTAGTGTAGTGTAGTGTAGTGTAGTGTAGTGTAGTGTAGTGTGTGTGTGTGTATATATATGTGTGTGTAGTGTGTGTGTATAGTGCATATGTGTGTATGTGTGTGTGTGTGTGTGTCTGTGTCTGTGTCTGTGTCTGTTGTCTGTGTGTCTGTGTCTGTGTTTCTGGTTCGTATTTGCTTGAAAACGATGGCAGTCAGTCACTTTGATCCAGACGTCAACTTTCGTGTTCCAGACAAATGACGTCAGTTCACGTCAGCAACGGTCCTTGTGTGTTTGTTGGCTGTTCAGCTATCCTGGGGGCAATGACGTAAGGAGTTCTGTTTGTTGAATGAATGACGTCAGTATCCTGCGTCTACGTCGATGAGGCCATGTAAGGGTTGGTTGTTGACAAGGCGCTCATAGTTCTCTACCACAGCCTTCACAAACTGTGACACACACCAGTTGTTTCATCATCATCATCGTCGTCGTCGTCACCGTCGCCATCGTCATTGTTATCGTCATCACATCACCATCATCACCATCACCATCACCATCATCACCATCATTTACAGCCATCATCATCACCATCATTTCTTCGTCACCGACTTCATTATCAGCATTATCAATGTCGTTGTCGTCGCCGTCGTCGTCGTCGTCGTCATCATCATCATCATCATCATCATTACCCCACAGCCATCATTATCATCACCACCAATCAGGACTACAAAATCTTACTGCCGTTTCTTCTTGAATTACTACGACTATAAACTCTTTACTAATCTTTTTGTATAACTAGTAATATAGACTCATTACTACTATATCTCCTTGTATTACTGTGTCACACAACAAGAACACAGACCTCATGGCAACCATCTTTCAAGGAAAAAACAGTGGGAAAAGGAAGAAAGGCAGACCTCCAATCTCATACATCGAGAACATGACCAAGATCAAGAATTGTCCACAGACATCAAGACAGAGCGGTCTGGAGGGAGATGGTGGTGACAAAGTGTGCAGCGGCCAACATCGAACCCGGTGACGCCGACAGGTGAGACAGGTGAGTCTGTGACTATAAATTCTTACTGCTATTTCTTCTTGTATTACTATGACTGTAAACTGTCACTACTATTTCTTCTTGTATTCACCATCATCATCATCATGTGCCCTGCTGCATGGCGTTGGCGATCATGGCCTCCCATATTATATATCCCTTGTTGCCGCAAGCACACCTTGCACCCTCTCTGTCCTCAGCCACCCTGTAAGTCCGTCCAGTATTTTCCCCTGGGTCTACCTGCTGCTCTCTTTCCCTCCACCTTTCCTGTTGTGACCAGGTGCTCCATTCCCCTTTCCTCATTAAATGGCCTGTAAATTTTGCTTGTCTTTTCCTAATCTTCCTTATGAATGATCTTCTTGTGTCTGCCTCCTTCAAGACTGTCTCGTTTGTTTTCTTTGCTGTCCATGGAGCTCCTAATCTTCCTTATGAATGATCTTCTTTTGTCTGCCTCCTTCAGACTGTCCTCGTTTGTTTTCTTTGCTGTCCCTGGAGCTCCTAATCTTCCTTATGAATGATCTTCTTGTGTCTGCTTCCTTCAAGACTGTCTCGTTTGTTTTCTTTGCTGTCCATGGGGCCTCAACATTTTCTTAGAACAACTGTATAACATTATCGGTTCCATATAACATTCAAGAACTCTCTTCCTGATGTTAATTGATAGTCATTGTTGTAAGAATGCTTTTCATCTTCTTGAATGCTGTTTTGCTTGGCCGATTCTGCTGGCTGTTTCTGATGTGCATCTGCCGTCTGGTGAGATGATCGTTCCCAGATATAATGAACTTATCAACCTGTCTCACTATTACTGTGTATTACTATGACTATAAACTCTTACTACTATTTCTTCTTGTATTGCTCTAACTATCGCTTCAGCATCATTCTACTACTACGTCTGCATCCTGCTTCACCGGGTTAAAACATGTGGAGGGGGGAGGGGTGGGGAGAGGGAGGGGGGACATGCCTGCCGTCAGTGTTGGTGGTCCGTCTCGCTCTCTGGACCACTTCAACGTCACTCTCTCTTCGCTATGTCTTCTAGGAAAAAAAAAAGACGAAAAAATTTAGCTGCTTCATGTATAACAAATATTGCCGTTGCTTCTCGTACTATTACTGTTCCAACTTCGAAGAAAATAATTAGCATAAAAAAGGAAATGTTTTTATTTTACTATGAGAACTGATTTCCTCTCTAGCATTTGGCCATAGACGACTTTTTTTTTTTTTTTTTTTTTTTTAGTGGTCCTCTCGCATGCTTAAAATTTTATGCTGCACACACTGCACCACACTGCACACGAGACTAACCTCGATTTCGATGTCTAAAACGATCTTCAAGGCAACATGCGGTGTCACGGTGATTTTTGGTTCCCTCCACAACAAACTGTCCGCCGGTAAGGGTTCAACAGGGAACACGTCTAACACTGCACCGGAGATCCAGCCACTCCTGATAGCAAAAAAAAGAGAAAAAAATTAAATGACGCAATGGTGTTCTGCCTGTCTGTTTGACTGCGTGTTTGTTTATTTAAAAAAATGGAATTGTGTTCTGTCTATTTATCTGTCTGTCTGTCTGTCTGTCTGTCTGTTTGATTGCATGTCTGTTAATGTGTCTGCCTTTTCTGTCAGGAGTCTGTCAGCCCGTCTGTATGTGCCTATGAAGGTCTGTGTGTCTGTTCAGTTTGTTCTTCCCTCTCTTTTTCACTCACTCTCTCTCTCTCCTTCTCTCTCTCTCTCTCTTTCTCTCTCCTTCCTCTCTCTCTCTCTCTCTCTCTCTCTCTCTCTCTCTCTCTCTCTCTCTCTCTCTCTCTCTCTCTCTCTCTCTCTCTCTCCACCCTCTCAGGGAAATCAGAAAAAAGTTCAAACCTCATTTGAAGGCTTCCAAAAACAACAAATTTAAGAAACACACCTGAACACAAATTTAAACATAACGAAGGACACCAAAACGTATTATGAATACAGGCCTAAATGACCTTAAATTGCCTCCGCATATCTCATTTCTCTAGAGCCAAAAATGTACCTAGTACATGTACCCAGTTATCAATACTAAGAGAAAGTACATAAGACTTTGTCAAACACCTACGGATGAATGGACCAGCAAGGCAGAAAATGATAGGAAGAAATGACAGAAAGCTAAGGGACAAGGCAAAAATTCTCTTTACAAGTTACTACTTTGTAGTGTATGTTTAATGTTGCTTTACGTCCCCCTTCAGAAGGGGCTGTGGCCTAATCTGAATAAATGCCGTTTTCCTTTCTGTTTTGTGTCCGTTTCTCGCCCCCCCCCCCTCACTCACTTACTCTCTCTCTCTCTCTCCCTCTCTCTCTCTATGTCTCTCTCTCCCTCCCTCCCCTCTCTCTCTGTCTCTCTCTCTCTCTCTCTCTCTCTCCATCTCTCTAACTCTGTCTCTCTCTCCTTCCCTCCCCCCCTCTCTCTCTCTCTCTGTCTCTCTCTCTCTCTCTCTCTCTCTCTCTCTCTCCTCTCTCTCTCTCTCTCTCTCTCTCTCTCTCTTCGCTCACTCTCTGTCAAGCTTGGTGAAGTATTCTGTTCATACGAAAGTCTGGAACCCCCCGTGAGGACGTGATCAAAATATGTACATCAAAGTGAAATAAGCAGGGAGTCTTTCATCAGCTCTGGCTCCACAACCAAACTGTTACTGTCGATAGTAGGGACTTAGTAGAGTAGGTAGTGTCCTTAGTTTATAAGCTGGACCAGAATAAACACCCTCTGAACTGAACTCAACGAAAATGGCCCAGCAAGCAGCGAGAGTCTTCTCCGACGAGTGACGTCACAGCGGCTTGATACTACCAGCTCCCCGTGAGCTTCCTGACACTACAACTTTGCCTGAATGAACTGGCGGGTTGGTGGTAAGTCAAAAAGTTGGAATGAGCAAGCGTAGTGTTATACCATTGAAACGGGTAAAGAAGATGAGTTGGACAAAAAACGGTTTTCAAAAATGTGCGGAAAGTTGAATGTAAGGTATGTAAGACTTTATCGAACACACAGGTGAATGGACCAGCAAGGCAGAAATAAAGACAAGAAGAAATGACAGAAAGCAAAGGAACAAGGCAGCAATGCTCCTTACAGTTTACTACTCCTCACCTGACAGCTTTCACAACAGACTCTTCCGTGATGACATCACCTCGCCCTACGTTGATCAACACGGGCTTCTGGAACAGGCAGATGAAGAACAACCTGTCAACGATCCTTTTTTTTGTTTTTGTTTTTGTTTTTGTTTTGTCCCTTCCCATTTTCTACACCACTTTAATGGCCGAATAAGCTGGCACAGATTTTTTTTTTACAATGCCATGTGATGATGTTGATGAGGATGATAATCATGATGCTATGGAGTTCCATCTAGGATTGAGACTGTGTGACAGGGCTGTACTTTACGCGTACTATCATAATATATCCTGGCGTCAACCACGCCCGAGAGATACAAACACCTGCGGTGCTGGTCGGTAGATTTGAGCAACACCCTCAATGACGCATCCGTGAAGTGGCTGAGACTCGACCGTGTGTGGTCCCAGTCTTCCTAATGAGCCCATAGCACGCCCAACTCTGGGTAGGAGCCGGTTAGAGCCGAAAAATACCACAATGAATTTTGAAGGGACTGATGGGGATTCAAACCCACAACGTTCCAGTCGGGAGTCTGTTGTTCTAACCACTTCACCACTGCGACTGGTTCCAGTCAACAATCCTATCTGAAATTCAAATCAAATGGACTGTCAGCGTTAAAGCATCCTGTATATAATATATATATATAGTATATATGTGTGTGTGTGTGTGTGTGTGTGTGTGTGTGTGTGTGTGTGTGTGTGTGTGTGTGTGTGTGTCGGTGTGTGTGTGTGTGTGTGTGTGTGTGTGTGTGTGTGTGTGTGTGTGTGTGTGTGTGTGTGTGTGTGCGTGTGTGTGTGTGTGTGTGTGGACAATGGACTGACAACATTGAGGAATGGACAGAGAGAAAAAAACATTTGCAGAGACCCAGGTTTAGGCGCACAACCGACAGAAATGGAGAAATCACGTGAAGGATTCTTTGGTGCGGCTCGTTAGGGAGAAAAAGAAGACGAAGAACGTACAAGCTGTGCACACGGCCCCATTGTATTGTGGTTATTGTTATTGTTTTTGTTATTGTTGTTTAAGGCCCATCCGATTGCATACAGCCATATCAGGGTTATAACCTTCTCAAAACATACAAAACTTCGACAGGAAAAAAGAAAAGAAAATTAAGTACATATATCAATGAAATCGCGAACATAATCGAAGGACATGCCCCTGGCGTTGACCATTCCGTCCAATTTCTCGCTAAGGGGATTTAAAAAAAAAAAACACCTGAATATAAATTTAAACATACCTAAGAACACCAAAACATATATTTAAAAAAAACAGGCATAAATTACCTAAAATTGCTTCCGCATTACCTCACCTCCCTAGAGCCAAAAATGCACTTAATACATGTACCCAATTATCAGTCGTAAGAAAAAGTACTAAGACTTTATCGAGCACATACAGGTGAATGGACCAGCAAGGCAGAAAATGATATTCAGAAATGACAAAAAGCCAAGGAGGAAGAAGGAAACGAAGAGAATGACAGAAAAGAGTAAAATTTCTAGCACAGAATTTCCAGTATACCGAAAGAGCCCCCGGCATCTCCACGGGGGATGTGTATTGTGGTGAGTTACCTTACGCTGACACACACGCAGTGTATCGTTGTCCAGCAGACCTTTGGTGAGGGGTGTGGATGGCAGAGTGTTGACGATGTAGTCTCCCTTCTCTAGTGTCTGATTCAGCTCTGAGATTACACTGTAAAACACACGCACGCGCGCACACACATATACACATATACACACACGCGCGCGCACGCACACACACGCATACACACACAAATTATACACACACACACACACACACATACACACACATACACACACATGCAACACACATACACCACATCCACACACACACACACACAACACACAATACACACACACAAACAGACACAGACACACACACACACACACACACACACACACACAACAACACAACACAGACAAGACACACACAAACAACACAACACAGACACAGACACACAAACAGACACAGACACAACACACAAACAGACACAGACACAGACATAGACACACACAAACAGACACAGACACACACAAACAGACACAGACACAGACACACACAAACAGACACAGACACAGACATAGACACACACAAACAGACATAGACATAGACACACACAAACAGACACAGACACACACACACACACACACACACACACACACACACACACACACACACACACACACACACACACACAACACACACCATACACACACACACACACACACACACACACACACACACACACACACACACACACACACACACATACACACACACATCAATGCTCAATGTTTAATGTATCCTTTAACCTCAATTTGAGCGTGGAAGATATCAACAAATAAAGGAAAAATACAGTACGATAAACGTATAACATGACACAGAAAGAACTTAGTGCATCATCATCATCATCAAGTGCCATGATCGCCAACGCCATACAGCCCTCCATATGTATTTATCCCTTGTTGCTGCAGGCACATCTTCCACCATCTCTGTCCTCAGCCACCCTGCAATTCCGTCCAATATTTTCTCCCTGGGTCTACCTGGTGATCTCTTTCCCTCCAGCTTTCATGTTGTGACCAGGTTCAACTTAGTTCAACAGGAAAAAAAAGCACATTTGAAATAGTCATGCGATAGAATACTCAAATGTTCAGAAGGTAACTAAACAAATTTTGGAAATTTTGATATATTCTGTTAATTTCAAGAAATGAAGTTAAACAATAAGAGCATTGATAAAACTGACAGATATTTTTGTGGAATAAACTGCAATCGTCATCATGAGATTTCGACATTCGACAATAAAGTGAAACTCATCGCCTAAGGTATTACTTTTACTTTTACTTTTTCCTTCCGCTTGTACCGGTGGGCGTCGCGGGGAGATACAGTCGTCTGTCAGCAGCAAGGCGGGTGGCCTGGAGAAGGGACATCTCGTGAGCTCTGAGGGTGTCTGCCACGGAGTCGCTCCATCGTCGTCTTGGTCTTCCTCTGGCTCTCCAGCCAGAGTATCTGGTGTTGTATGCCCGAAGAGCTGGTTGGTTTAGGGGCATACGTGTGAGGTGTCCGAACCACTTGATCCTCATATGTTCGATGTGTTGTAGGATTGGTGTTGCTCCTACCATGTCTCGTATCACCTCATTTCTGCTGTATTATCATCACAAAAAAGCTACATATCCTTGTTTTGTCTGTCTCTTCCTTTGTGTCTGCCTAATTCAGTCTCAAATGACAGCTACATCGAAATTGAATCAAAGAAGAAGAAAAAAAATGTGTGTGCAGTGTGTGTGTGTGTGTGTGTGTGTGTGTGTGTGTGTGTGTGTGTGTGTGTGTGTCTGTGTGTCTGTGTGTGTGTGTGTGTGTCTGTCTGTGTCTGTGTCTGTGTCTGTGTGTGTGTGTGTGTGTCTGTGTCTGTGTCTCTGTGTGTGTGTCTGTGTGTGTGTCTGTGTCTGTGTCTATGTGTGTGTGTGTCTGTGTGTGTGTGTGTGTGTGTGTGTGTGTGTCTGTGTCTGTTTGTGTGTGTCTGTGTCTGTGTCTGTTTGTGTGTGTCTGTGTCTGTGTCTGTTTGTGTGTGTCTATGTCTGTGTCTGTGTCTGTTTGTGTGTGTCTATGTCTATGTCTGTTTGTGTGTGTCTATGTCTGTGTCTGTGTCTGTGTCTGTGTCTGTTTGTGTGTGTCTGTGTGTCTGTGTCTGGGGTCTGTTTGTGTGTGTCTGTGTTTGTGTCTGTGTCTGTTTGTGTGTGTCTGTGTCTGTGTCTGTGTCTGTTGTGTGTGTGTCTGTGTCTGTGTCTGTTTGTGTGTGTCTATGTCTGTGTCTGTGTCTGTTTGTGTGTGTCTTGTCTGTGTCTGTTTGTGTGTGTCTGTGTTTGTGTCTGTGTCTGTTTGTGTGTGTCTGTGTCTGTTTGTGTGTGTCTATGTCTGTGTCTGTGTCTGTTTGTGTGTGTCTGTGTCTGTGTCTGTGGTAAATATGTAACATATTTCTCTATTCCAAAGTCGTTCTTGAAATTTTGATATAATATACATTTACAACTGGTCTCCAAAGTTCTTTTCCTCGTAATCATCTTACAGTGAGTAAGTTACATTTCTACAAAATGTCTACTTGTTTCCAAAACTTTGAAATTCCAAAGCAATATCAAAACCTGCGTCAATCAAAATTTTCTGAACATGACCTATTCGGTCTGAACCGTATAGGTTGTTGTTTTTTTACATATAAATCACTGAGAAATTTGTAAAATTTAACAGAGTATTTCTCTGTGTTCTCATGCGACAAAAAGGTACACAGAAATGAATCATTTTTTAAATAACCGGCACTGAAATTGGATATAATCCTATTTCACCAGTCATCACAGTCATAGGGCTTCTTGTTAATTGCAATTTAAAAAAAAAAGCTTCAAAAATACAAGCTGCAATTTCTCAATGAGATCAAGTTCTCACACCCCCATAATTTACAACCATACAGTAATAATAGGTACAACAGCAGCAATATATACCACACACACTTTCGGCAACATAGTTTTGAAGTGATGCCTGAAAGTATGATTTTTAAAAAAATCGCTGCGAGCAGGGTTCGAACCTGCGCGGGTATAACCCATTGGATTTCAAGTCCAACGCCTTAACCACTCGGCCATCACAGCTCGTTGGTGTAGGAGTATGATTCTCGCTTAGGGTGCAAAAGATCCCTGATTTTTGTCATGGGTGTGTGTGCAGGCTCAAGGCTTGTGCCATGATCACCATAGTGGCACCTGTGACGTGAGTGAAAATGGAATTCGTTCTGGGCGTGGAGACGTCTTCTTGAGAAACTGAAACTGAAATAGACACACGGCATTTTTTGTTTTGTTTTGTTTCGTTTTGGTTTGTTTTATTTTGTTTTGTTTGGGGGATTGTTTTTATTTGTTTTGTTTTGTTTTAAACAAAGCCGTGGATTCAAGATCTGATGTTGAAGTAATTCCCAACAGGAAACGTAACAACTGGCCTGTTGGCTGACCATGTGAATTAATACTGCAGTCATTCTGGTGGTGTCAGCTTAGCGTTTCATTGGTCCCTTCCCTGCTTTTTTCCGGTCGAGACCTTACCAGCCTATAGGGTTTTTGCGTAGGTCCGAGGAGTCTGCCAAGTATCTGGTGACAGATTTGGTGTGAGCGCATATGACATTGTCCGAGTGCGACGAATCCTTTTTGAATAAACTTGAAACACACACGCACACACACACACACACACACACACACACACACACACACACACACACACACACACACACACACACACACACACATACACACACACATACACACGCACGCACGCACACACACATACACACACACACATATACACACACTCACACGCGCGCGGGGCCGCGCGCACGCACCCACACACACACACACACACAACACACCACACACACACACACAACACACAAAGAGACTGACAGAGAGAACGCTAAAAGCAGAGAGACAGTTCAAATTCATGTTGCTATAACAAGCGACCTACCTGTAGTGATGCACGTGAGGAGAGCCGTGTTCATTTTTCACGGGGGATCTGGTCACGCCATACACCGTCATGCCGAAAGCGTCACACACGGCAGCAGCTGACGACAATACAACATGTGAAACGTATTACACACGGGTTCAAAACTGTTACAGGCCACTTGTCTCCATATTCTAACATGTACACTGGGGATTAACTTACCGCCCTTTGTTATTGGCATGTTAAGCTGCTGGCAACTGAAAATGTGGTTTCTAAGAAGAATGTTGAGAGTTCTATGGACAGGAAAGAAAACAAACGAGGCAGTCTTGATGGAGGCAGACACAAGAAGATCATTGATAAAGAAGATTAGGAAAAGGACAAGCAACATTTATAGGACATTTTATGAGGAGAGAGAAATTACAGCACCTGGTTGCAACAGGAATGCTGGAGGGAAAGAGAGCACCAGGTAGACCCAGGGAGAAAATAGTGGATGGATAGATTTGCAGGGTGGCTGAGGATAGAGAGGGTGGAAGATGTGCTTGCAGCGACAGGGGATAGATTCGTGGGGACAGACAGACAGACAGAAAAAGGCAGAGACATAGAGAGAGACAAAGGCACACAGACAGACAGAGGGGGACAGACAGACAGACAGACAGACAGGCAGACAGACAGATTTGTAATCTGAATCGCAGTGGCCGCCAACTTTCAAGCAAATACGAACCAGAAAACACACACACACACACACACACACACACACACACACACACACACACACACACACACACACACACACACACACACACACACACACACACATTAAACGCTTACTTAATAATACAAGTTAATCTGTCTTCTATTGTTACATTGAGTACGCATTCTAACTTTTTGGATTTGTTTGCTTTCGTTTTTCTGGTTCATACAGATGTGTGTCATGGAGGAATGGATGGACAGATAAATACAATGTTGGATGACTACATGGATGGATTATGCGAGTGAATGGAAGATAGATGGACAGACAAACGGGTGGATATACAGATGGACAGACAAACGGGTGGATATACAGATGGACGGACAAACGGTGTGGATATACAGATGGACGGACAAACGGGTGGCCGTGGATATACAGATGGACAGACAAACGGGTAGATATAAAGATAAACAGACAAACGGGTGGATATACAGATGGACAGACAAACGGGTAGATAAACAGATGGACAGACAAACGGGTGGCCGTGGATATACAGATGGACAGACAAACGGGTAGATATAAAGATAAACAGACAAACGGGTGGATATACAGATGGACAGACAAACGGGTAGATAAACAGATGGACAGACAAACGGGTGGATATACAGATGGACAGACAAACGGGTAGATATACATATGGATGGACAAACGGGTGGATATACAGACGGACAGACAAGGGGATGGACATGCAGACGGACAGACAAAGGGGTGATCTACAGACAGATGGACAAACGGGTGGATATACAGACGGATGAAAGACTCACTTTTCTTGCCAACATGACCTACACCCAGAATGACGACAGAGTTGTCACGAAACGCCTGTGGTGACGTGTCTGGGCCTCTGAAGACAAACATGATAACGTCATAATGTCAGTAACACATCAACTACAGAACAATGACGTACAAATACACGGTGACGTATCAGTGTCTTTTGCGTCAATACATGCGTTTTGTCAATTACAGACAGGGATATCAACACAGCGATGTGCCTGTCATTCTTTCGTTAACGTCAATATATTGATATGCATGTAATTCTTTTGGTGATGTCAGTGTAGTGATGTGCGCGTAATTCTCTTAGTGACTCAGTACAGTGATGTGTGCGTAATTCTTTCGATGACATCAGTATAGTGATGTGCTGATACAATTCTTTTGCTGACGTCAGTATAATGATATGCAATTCTTTTGATGACGTAAGTCTAGTGCTGCGCGTGTATTTTTCTGTCAGTATAATGATGTGCGTGTTATTCTCCTTGTTGTGTCAGTATGATGATATAGTGATTTGCGTGTAACAGTCGCTGTGGTGTAGTGGTTAGCACAACAGACTACCGACTAGAAGGTTGTGGGTTCTAATTCCCATCAGTCCCTTCAGAAATCATTGTGGGATTTTACTTTTTTTTTTTTTTTTTTGCTCTAACCGTCTCCTACCCAGAGTTGGGCGTGCTATGGGCTCATTGGGAAGATTGGGACCACACAGTCGAGTCTCAGCCACTTCACAGATGCGTCTTTGAGGATGTTGCTCAAATCTTTTGACCAGCACCGCAGGTGTCTGTATCTCTCAGGCCTGGTTGACACCAGGATATATTATGATAGTAAGCATAGAGTACAGCCCTGTCATGCAGTCTCAATCCTAGATGGAATTCCATAGCATCATGATTATCACCCTCACCGACATGAACATCATAGCATTGTAAAAAACTGTGCCACTTTCTGTGGCCATTGAAGTGGCGTAGAAAATGGGACCAAAGAAAAAAAGAAAAGGTGAGCACAAAGGTAACCTACCTAAGTGCGATGATCGTTAAAATAAAGATCTTTTGGCCATGTCATAGTGATCTGCATGAAATTCGTTCGGTGACGTCAGTATAGTGCTTTGCTTGTGATTCTCTTGGTGACGCTAGTATAATGGTCTACGTGTAATTCTTTCGGTGACGTTAGTCTGGTGATATCTGTGTAATTCTTTTGGTGATGTTAATATAGTGGTGTGCGTGTAACTATTTTGATGATGTTATTATTGTGATGTGAGTGTAATTCTTTTGATAATGTTACTATTGTAATGTGCGTGTGAATCTCTTGTTGACGTTTGTATATTGATCTGCGTGTGATTCTTTTGGTGACGTTAGTCTAGTGAAATCTGTGTATTTCTTTTGGTGATGTTAGTATAGTGATGTACCTGTAATTCTTTTGGTGACGTTTACATAGTGATGTCCCTATTGTTCTTTTGGTGATGTTTATATAGTGATATGCCTATTGTTCTTTTGGTGATGTTTATATAGTGATGTGCCTGTTGTTCTTTTGGTGATGTTTTATATTGTGATGTGCCTGTTGTTCTTTTTTGGTGATGTTTGTTATATATTTAGTGATGTGCCTGTTGTTCTTTTGGTGATGTTTTAGTATAGTGATGTGCCTGTTGTTCTTTTGATGTGACGGATGTTTATATAGTGATTAGTGTTAATTGTCTCTTTTTGTATTGTTCTTTTGGTGATGTTAGTATAGTGATGCGGCAGAAAACCATCTCCAACCGATCACTCGCGTCATGTAAATGAGACAGCATGGACGTCATCATCATGAGCAGACGATGGCGATGGGTTAGACATATCATCCGCAGAGAGAAGGACAACATCACCAGGACTGCCCTTCACTGGACACCAGAAAGAAGACATAATTATACGGTCGACTATCGTGGTCGATAAAGTCCAACCTAGCACTTTATTTATCTGTGTACCTTCATGTTGTGAAGGGGGTTGGCGCTAGGTGCCATGCGCATATGTAAATTGCTGTTATTTGCGCAGAGCCTCAGCAACTCTCTCCACCTGCCTCCACAAGTCCAGGGCAAACCGACGTAAGACTGCTGTTCTCATAGGAGACACAGACGGACCCAGGAATATCCAGCGACGAACAACAGTATAAGGCTGTGAAGCTCACCTGGGATACAGCGCAATGGCTGGTCCAGAACAGATAGGAATGGAGCAGCTTCGTTGCTATCTTACATGCCAAGGGTATAATAGGCATAAGATAAAAAATATATATACTTTGGACTGCGTTGGTCCAACGGATTGCGCATTAATGTGCATTCACAAAAAGGGAGTTACAAATCAAATTCGATGAAAATCCATTCACGAACGACTGAGACATCTGAAATCTTTTGCTGACAGACACACGTCCGTCCGTCCCACCCTGACATTTAACCCTTTGACTCCTGCACCCTGTCCACCAGCATCCTGAATTGTCAACCATGCTAGCAAAACGAAAACTTAACCCTTTGACTCCTGCACCCTGTCCACCAGCATCCTGAATTGTCAACCATGCTAACAAAACGAAAACTTAACCCATTGACTCCGGCACCCTGCCCACCAGCTTCCTGCATTGTCAACCATGCTAGCAAAACAAAAACTTAACCCCTTGACTCCTTCATGACGGGTGACATGACTGACTGAACCATACGAGCTTGCCGAATTTCACAATTATCCAGACTGGTTCCTGTTGTGGCACTGAGGGCATCCTGTTCCGTACATAACCGGAAACTGGTGGAAAGGGTGACAAGCCAAAGGGTTAAGTTTTTGTAATCGGTGGATAGGGCGAGGGAGTCAAACGGTTGAGTTTTTGCAGTTGGGACAGAGTGAAGGAGTCAAAGGTTAAGTTTTTGCAATCGTGATAGGGTGCGAGAGTCAAAGGGTCAGTTTTGTAATTGTGGATATGGTGCGGAATCAAGGGTAAGTTTTTGTAATGGTGAGTAGGGTGCGAGAGTCAAAGGTCATTTGTATTGGTGATAGGTGAGGAGTCAAAGGGTTAAGTTTTTGTAATTGGTGGATAGGGTGAGGAGTCAAAGGGTTAAGTTTTTGTAATTGGTTGATAGGGTGCGAGAGTCAAAGGGTTAAGTTTTGTGATTGGTAGATAGGGTGCGAAGTCAAAGGGTTAAGTTTTTGTAATCGGTGGATAGGGTGCGGAGTCAAAGGTTAAGTTTGTAATCGGTGGATAGGTGCGGAGTCAAGGGTTATTTTTGTAATCGGTGGATAGGGTGAGAGAGTCAAAGGTTCAGTTTGTAATCGGTGGATAGGGTGCGGGATCAAAGGTTAAGTTTTGTAATTGGTGGATAGGGTGAGGGAGTCAAAGGGTTAAGTTTTTGTAATCGGTGGATAAGGTGAGGGAGTCAAAGGGTTAAGTTTTTGTAATTGGTGGATAGGGTGCGAGAGTCAAAGGGTTAAACAGCCTCTTGTCTTTAAAGACGAGAACGATTGAAGATGAGGAAGTGATGCCAGAGTGTGTACCTGTCCCACACACGCTCTTGCTGCTGCCGCTGAAATGTATAGAAATCTCTCTGATGTGCCAGGATCTGACCGATCACGTACTGCGAAACAGATTCTGATGCCACAATGGAGCGGGTCACCTTGTACTGCGGTTTGATCTGTAACAACGACAACGACAACAACAACAACAACAACAACACACACACATACACAAACACACACACACACACACATATATATATATATATATATGTATATATATATATATATATATATATATATACACATATATATTTATATATATATATATATATATATATATACATATACATGTGTGTGTGTATATACATACACACACAAACACACACACACATTAATACACGGACATGTACGCAAACACACACATATTCACACATACACACACACACACACACACACACACACACACACACACACACACACACACACACACACACACACACACAAGAGAGAGAGAGAGAGAAACATACACACATGTACGCACACACACATATTCACCACACACACACACACACACACACACACACACACACACACAGAAACACACACACATACATACGCACATGTACGCAAACACATACACATGTATGCAAACACATACACATGTTCACACACACACACACACACACACACAGAGGACACACACACTCAAACACACACGTTCGCATGCACACACACACAAACACACATGGGATCATCAGACAGACACATAACGAAATGATAAAATAAGCAGTCAGACGACGGGACGTTTACACACACACACACACACACACACACACACACACACACACACACACACACACACACACACACACCACACAGACACACACACACACAACACAACACACACCCACACACACACACACACACACACACACACACACACACACACACACGAACACACACACACACACACACACACACACAACACACACACGTGACACACGCACACACACACACACGCCCCCGAGCGCGAATACACATACACACACGCACACACACACACGCCCGCATATACATACACACACATACACACATACGCAGGCACACATACCCATACACCCGTACGCACACACATATACCCGCACACACGCGCGCGCAACTAACCAATTAGGCAGACAGACAGACATTGAAATAATCAGACATCCAGACAGACACAACGTGATGGCGATAGAGACTGACACACAACAAAATATTTAGACAGACAGTCAGATGGTCAGACAGACAGACGGACAGATGGTCAGAAAAGCAGACAGATAGACAGACAGAAAGACATGGTCAGACAGGCAGAGGACAGACAGACATTGACATACAAAAGTCAGAAGGACGTACAGGCAGACAGACAGACAGATGGTCAGACAGAGAGACAAACAGACAAACAGACAGACAGACAGACAGATGGTCAGACAGAGAGACAGACAGACAAACAGATAGACAGACAGATGGTCGGACAGATAGACAGACGAACAGATAGATGGTTAGACAGACAGACAGACAGATGGTCAAACAGACAGACGGACAGACAGACGGTCAGACAGACAGACGGACAGACAGATGGTCAGACAGACATATAGACAGACCAACAAACAGACAGACAGATGGTCAGACAGACATATAGACAAGCCAACAAACAGACAGATAGAGACAGATTGTCATACAGACAAAAAGACAGATGATCAGACAGACATACAGACAGAAAGACAGATGGTAAGACAGACATACCAAAACCAGTTACCTGTGTCTGGGTGAAGTACTCTACAAGTTCACTCACACCTGCAGCACAAAGAGTTTACAGTTTCACTGAAGACTTTGGAATTTGTTCAGGAGGGTTTCATCGCGCTCGGACAATTTCATACGCGTTCCACCCCAAATCTGACAGCAGATATCTGGCAGATTTCCTAAGTTTGCGTAAAACCTTTATGCGCCTGCTGGGTCTTAAAATGGGGAAGGGGGAGAAGGAAGGAAGAAACTTGGGAAGCACTAAGCTGACACCATCAGAATGATGGAAACAACTTACACGCACAATCCATGATTCTCTGACTTGATAACGGCTTGGATTGATACTGCTACTGATATCTACCTCATTCTAGGTGACATCAAAGCACAAGACAAACATCACAGTTATGAACAGAAAATACAAAACTCTAGTACAACACAAAGAAGATCAAAAATTACGGAAACAACCAACAAAAAAGGTACATAAGAATGAAAGATATTTTCGAAGAACACACAATTCACGAACTGACAAACTGCTTAGTCTTTAACACGTACTAATCAGCATTCAAGACACAGCAGCAATTCGAAGTCTACGACATTGCATCCTGTCACGTACAGCGACAAAACAGTGATGAAAGCAATCCAAACATGACCTCCCAAAGAATGAGCGCGTACATTGAAAAAGACAAAGCCGAGAACATAACAGAAGACAGAAGATCATGTCAAGCAAATTATACAGACCGAACCGGATAAGATGCTGTGCAAAAACGTGACGAGCAGAGAAGCCGCTGGGCAAATCAAACACGAACAGGCAAGACTTCAAGCTAAAACAAAAGTATCACCATGACAAATCAGCAAAAACAAGACCAAACAAAATCATGAAGATAAGAAAGAACTTACAACAGAACATATTGGAAGAAAAGATACCTCAAAAAAACATAAGAATGAAGAATCAGTATCTCAAAATACCACAAAAATACAAAACTCGGACAGACAAGAAGGAACATGAAAGCACTGACATTTGGAATCACGACAACCAGTTCACAAGAAGAAATCCCAAACAACAGATATGATCAAAAATGCGAACTGGACCTTCAGTCCTACGCGAAGTCCACACTCCGCATTCATACAGACAATCATCAACAATTTCAAACTGAACTGTGATTTTCAAGTGCAATGTCATCCGCTCAAGAAACAAATTAGATCAAGAACGAAAAATTACGGCACCAATCTGAAAACTCAGAAAAACGTCTCAAACTGAATTATGAACGCAAAACTCTCAATTTCAGCAGCCTACGCATGAAAGACAGAAACGAAACAAATGACAACAAGAAGAATGGAAAGTCTCCAACCTGACCTGAAGCTGAACAGAAACCTTTAGACAATACTGAGACAATGATAGTCACTCAAGAATCAAACAGAAAAACAAAGTCCATCAATGGCACTAAATACAATGCAAACTACCTGTGAGTACAAGGAATTGACTGGACCTGATACACCCTGTCAACATAAATAACTAAAAAAAGAAATGCTGAAGAAACAATCAAGACAGTGAATGAAAATATACAGCGCAGACGCAAGAGACAACATAAGAATGGATGAAAAATAGACAGCTAAGATGACAAAACAGAAGATACCATGGACGAGAAAAATAGTAAAAATCAGACAATTGAAGTAAAAAGGGCAATGAAACTAAGAACAAGTAAAGCAATGATACAACACCATCGTAAAGCTGACAGAAGTAAATCGACGAAACAATGCAAAACGTATAAGCAGAACAATAGTGAACACACCTAACGCATTAAAAAATGCGCACGCCTTGTACTCAAAAAAAAAGCTGAAATTATCTGCTCAGGACAATCATCACGGTTCCCTGTATGCCAAGTCGCAACAGTACAACTAAACCAGTGCAAAATAGCTCAAAACGCAGCGAAAGAAAGATGAAGATAATGCAAGTAAGCTCGCTCTGCTCCGATCCTGACGCTTAGATATGGAAGACTATGGGTAGACCTCTTTTTGGTACAACAAGAAGTACACAACAATTGTTATCAGCTATCAAAACTCACATTTTCTCCGCATAATATTGACTCACTCAACCCCCCCCCCCCCGCCGTCGTGCAGTTCTGTTCAGTAAGATGATCACTTTGGAAATATTTAATATATGTTTCTGTCTCTTAATTTTCCATTGGTTTTTATTCTGTTTATTGCATTTTTCTTGCTTCCATTCATGTATAGCTATCGATAGTTTGTGTTTTTTGGTTGTATGGTGTTGCTGGTTCATTAAGCGTCTAGGGTGGTGCGAGAGCGTTAGGATGTCTGCTTCAACTTAGATTTAGTGTTTATAAGATTTGCTGACTTTATTAGATATTTAATTAAACTTGTAAATATACGAAGGGCAGCAACAGGCCAATTTTTATTCGGGTAAGGATTGACTGAGTTTCTTCCTCTTTACACACTAAATGAAGATGATGTAAGACGAGGTAAAGAAAGCTACGAGGGGAAAGAAAGAACAAAAAACAAAAAGAAAGAGTAGTTTGAAAGGAAAAAGAAAGAGAGGAAAAGGAAAGAAAAGGAGATGGAAGGAATCGAAAGTAAGAAGATAGAATAGAAGAAGAATGAACACGAAGATAAAGAAATGTAAGAAAGAAGAAAGAAAAGGTTTGTGAAGAAAAGAAAGTTAGAGAAGAAAGAAAGAATGACAAGAAAACAAAAAAAAGAAATAAAAAGAAGAGAAGAAGAATAGAACAAAGTAAGAATGAGAGAGACAGAATAAGCAAAAGCAGAAAGAAAGGAAACAAGCGAGAAGAAAAAGAGAGTACAGGACAGCAAAGAAAACAAAAAGAAGAGAAAGGAAGAAAAAGATAAAAGGAAGAAGAAGAAGAAGGAAAATAGAAGATAGAAAAAGGAAGGAAGGAAATGGAAGAGAAAAGAAGAAGAAAGAAGGGAAAGAGAGAATAGAAAGAAAAAGGAAGAAAGACAAGGAATGGACAGGAAAAGGAGGAAAGAAGAAAGAAGAAAGAAAGAGAAGAAGAAAGTCATGAAACGCAAAGCATGGAGAAACGAAGAGAAGAATGTACATAAGATGTGGACATTGCAAAAAAGATTATCGGTGGTAGAAATCTCATTGCCATTTCATTCTCGCTTCCCACTCGTTCCACTCTGCCCATTGCAACGCTGAAAACAGATTCTTAAACCTGAGCAGTAACTACAAAGAGAAAAGAAAGAAAAGAAAGAAGCTAAGTGCTGGCAAGGTCTTGAAGTGGAGAGGGGTGGAGGGAGTTGGGGAAGGATGTGGTGACCCATGGAACACCAAGCCAATACCATCAGAATGATTTCAGTATCCAAATGGGAAACCGACATGTCAGTTTCGCGAGCTAGTGTTGAACTCGAGACGCCCCCCCCCCCCCCCCCCCCCGTTGCCGTGGGGATGCCAGGGGTTCTTTCAGTATAAATAGTATCCCCACCTTCTGGAAATTTTGTACTAGAACTTCCTGTTTTCTGTCACTCTCTTTGTTTCTGCCTTGTTCCTTTGTTTTCTGTCATTTTCTTCCTGTCATTTTCTGCCTTGCTGGTCCATTCACCTGTATGCGTTCGATAAAGTTTTACGTACTTTCTCTTAGGATTGATAATTGGGTATATGTACTTGGTTCATTTTTAGGCTCTAGGGAAATGAGATATGAGGAAGCAGTTTTAGGGAATTTAGGCCCGTGCTATATATGCTTTAGTGTCCTTAGTTATGCTTGAACTTCTATTCAGGTATATTTTTTAAACCCTCTGTGCGATAAATTGGACGGAGTGGTCAACACCAGGGGCATATCCTTAGATTATGTGCGCGAATGCATTGATATATGTACTTAGTTTTCTTTTCCTCTTTTTTCCCCCTGTTGAAGTATTGTGTGTGTTTTGAGACGGTTAAAACCCTGATATAGCTCTACGCGGTCGGCTGGGCTTTAAGCAAAACTAACAATAACAATAACTCGAGACATCAGAGGTTAGTTTCTTGCACGCTCGACAGGCGAGGTTTTTTTTTTCGCGAAGTACGCTAGGTAGAAGCGTTTCCTTGTACCATACAGCAGTGAGCGTGGCTAGGTATTCGCTAGGTAAGGCTACTCGTAGATAGCATCGAGAGGATCTGACCAGCGAGGTCAAGATGTCGGCCGTGCAAGTCGCGTTTGTGTTTGATGACGATTCCGTCTTTCTATTGTGACAGCATTCAAGAAGATGACAAGCATTCTTACCAACAAATGCCTATCAATTAACATCAGGAAGAGAGTTCTTGAATGTTACATAGAACCAATACTGTTATACGGATGTGAGGCGTGGACAGTCAATCAAGCAAAGCCAGGACAAGATTGAGGCAGCCGAGATGTGGTTTCTAAGAAGAATGTTGAGAGTTCCATGGACAGCAAAGAAAACAAACGAGACAGTCTTGATGGAGGCAGACACAAGTAGATCACTCATAAGGAAGATTAGGAAAGACAGGCAACATTTATAGGCATTTATGAGGAAGGGGGATTTGGAGCACCTGGTCACAACGGGAAAGCTGGAGGGAAAGAGAGCACAACGTAGACCCAGGGAGAAAATGCTGGACGGACTTGCAGAGTGGTTGGGGACGAGGAGGGTGGGGGAGATGCTAGGGGCAACTAGAGATAGAGACAGATGGAATCCATGATCGCCAACGCCATGCGCAGGACACCTGATGATGATGATGATTGTGACATAAGCGCTGGACATTGGCAAAAAAATCTATTACCGGGTGGTGTACATCTTATTGCACACTTTCTTCTCGCTCTCGCCACTCGTTATCTCGCCACTTGCGCGCTAGTGTGCTAGCGTGAAAGAAACGGACCTTTAGATACATGTACGTATGCACTAACTTCAACAACAACAAAGGCTTATACGCCAAGCACACTTTGAACACTGGAACATTTAGCATATGAAAATTGTCCATGCACGACACGACAGACACTCACTGGAATATAGAAAATGTATATTTTTGGAAAATTTTCTTTTAAAACCCAAACAAACAAACAAACAAAATTATACTTGTTTGTTATAAGCTATACACATATACATCTACATGATTTCGAAAGTGTTTCGGAACCTACTTAGGCTATTGTTCAAGTTTGCAGTATTCAAAAAGCAGCAACAACAATTTCACCACCACCACCAACATAACAACAACAACAACAACAACACAGCAGCAGCAACAAACAACAATTACTTTGTATTAGTACTGTTGCAGGTTTCGAACATGTTTTGGAACCTATCTAGGCTATTGTTCAAGTTCGCAGTTATCAAAAACCACCACACACAACAATAACAACAACAAACAACAACACAAAGCAGCAGCAGCAACAAACAACAATTACTTTGTATTAGTACTGTTGCAGGTTTCGAACATGTTTTGGAACCTATGCTATTGCTCAAGTTAGCAGTTATCAAAAAGCAACAACAACAACAACAATAACAACAGCAGCAACAAACAACAACTACTTCGTATTAGTATTGTTGCAGGTGACGTTCTTCTTGTTCCTGTTGTTGTTGTCGTTGTCATCGTCATTACCATCATCATCAGAGTTCTTATTGTCGTGAATGTTGAGGTTGTTGATTGAAGTGTGGCTGGTTTTTGTCATTGTCACCATCATTTTTATCATCATCATCGTCACCATCACTTTTATCATCATCATCGTCACCATCACTTTTATCATCATCATCGTCACCATCATTTTTATCATCATCATCGTCACCATCACTTTTATCATCATCATCATCACCATAACTTTTATCATCATCATCGTCACCATCATTTTTATCTTTGTCATCGTCACCATCATTTTTATCTTTGTCATCGTCACCATCACTTTTATCTTTGTCATCGTCACCATCATTTTTATCTTTGTCATCGTCACCATCATTTTTATCTTTGTCATCGTCACCATCATTTTTATCTTTGTCATCGTCACCATCATTTTTATCTTTGTCATCGTCACCATCATTTTTATCTTTGTCATCGTCACCATCATTTTTATCTTTGTCATCGTCACTATCATTTTTATCTTGTCATCGTCACTATCATTTTTATCTTTGTCATCGTCACTATCATTTTTATGTTGTCATCGTCACTATCATTTTTATGTTTGACATCGTCACCATCATTTTTATGTTTGACATCGTCACTATCATTTTTATGTTTGACATCGTCACTATCATTTTTATGTTTGACATCGTCACTATCATTTTTATTTTGACATCGTCATATCATTTTATGTTTCACGTCATATTTTTATCTTTGTACATCGTCACTATCATTTTATTTTGCATCGTCACATATTTTTTCTTGTCATCGTCACTATCATTTTTATGTTTGACATCGTCACCATCATTTTTATGTTTGACATCGTCACTATCATTTTTATGTTTGACATCGTCACCATCATTTTTTGTTTGTCATCGTCACCATCATTTTTATGTTTGACATCGTCACTATCATTTTTATGTTTGACATCGTCACCATCATTTTTTGTTTGACATCGTCACCATCATTTTTATGTTTGACATCGTCACTATCATTTTTATGTTTGACATCGTCACTATCATTTTTATGTTTGACATCGTCACTATCATTTTT
>JAPXFY010000027.1:20790961-20793461 GCA_030674185.1 Monoplex corrugatus | reverse complement strand
TTTATGAGGAAAGGGGAAATTAGAGCACCTGGTCACAACAGGAAAGCTGGATGGGAAAAGAACACCAGGTAGACCCAGGGAGAAAATACTGGACGGACTTGCAGGGTACTTGCAGCGACAAGGGATAGATTCGTATGGAGGGCCATGATCGCCGACGCCATGCGACAGGGCACTTGATGATGATGATGATGATGATGATGATGATGAGATGTGATGATGATGATGAGTCATCAAATGCTGATTTCGTTGGACAGGACCACGTTTTCCATATGGAAGACAACTATTTCCCCATAGACGGCTCTCATCCTGCGAAGACACCGTGAACAGGGAAGAACACTAATTCTATACAAGGATACTCTGAAGGTCAGCTTCATCAGCTGTGGCATCAACGCCATCAGTGGAGAAGACACTGCCTGCAACAAGACTAAGCTGGTGACAGCAGCATACGCAGAGCACAATCACATCTGAACAGCGCAGACCAGCTGACATTCGGCTGGAGAGGGACTAGAAGAAGCAGAATCCAGAGCGGCAGGACCCCATGTCCCCTTCCTCTCCAACACTTGAGGAAGGACATGTACTTCCAGGATCAGGTCTGTAAGGGTGTGTTCATAGTGAGCCCGGACGGCCACAGATACTTCCTGTCAAAAAGATCGTGTACAGCAAACCTCTGTTTGTTCTCACTGGCTACGACGGAAGGAGTGTTTAGAGTAAGCCTGGCCAGACCCACTCGTACACGGACGGAAATTCTTTTTTTTTTCAATTTCAATTTCTGAAGATTACGTCTCCGTGCTCGGAATAAATTCCATATGCACTAACGTCATAGGTGCCATGTGATGGAGAAGATCCAGAATGATCACGGCACAAGCCTTAAGCCTGCACATAAACCCACGAACTGGCCAGGTCCTGACGTCCTACTTAGATAGTTCCATAACCCTGAGGTCTAGGGGAGTAAGGTGGCAGAGACCTCAATTTTTCCCGACGCCAGCACCACGAGGGCGACGCTCATCCCCTCTCCCTCGCTTCAAATTCATATTCATATTCACTTTTTTTTTTACCAAGACTTCAGAAAGGCAAGAAAGCTAATTGGTCTTCAAGGGATGGGACCTGGGAAATCAACCTATCTCTCTAATGTTTTATATACCAAGGCAGATGGGCAATGCCCTGCTCTTCACGATTTTCAACTGCCGTCGGATCTGTAGCGTGCACAGTCAGAAAGCACATGGATCCCAGACGAGCCCCCAGGGGTACCTGGCCGTCGGTACGCTCGTCAGGGGATGCTGGTGGTGGTGTTGTGCAATACGAACCCCGTTCCCGTGCCTGCAAAGCCTGTGTGTAAGGGTGTGTTCATAGTAAGCCCGGACGGCCACGGACACTTCCTGTCAAAAGATCGTGTACAGCAAACCTCTGTTTGTTCTCACTGGTGACGGAAAGAGTGTTTAGAGTCAGCCCGGCCGGGCCCGCCCGTACACGGACGAAAATTCTCCGGTCGTGCTCGCAGGATTTTGTTTTTATTTTTCTCCCGTCCGTCCAGGTTAAGAGACTGGACTCTTCTCTTGATTTCACACCGAATTGTCTTTCTTACAAGAAAAACGCGGAGGACAAGAAGCTTATTGCTGCCGTGAGATCAAAGCCTTGCAGTTACGAGAAGGGTGATAAACATCACTACAGATACATAATTGCAGCTGCATGGGAAAACATGGCCAGAGAGATTGGGACAGATTGGATGAACAGAAAATCGACGGATTGGACGTACAATGTTTCTTTTCTTGTTCCACCAACCACCACAACGAATATCAACTTTTGTCGCTTTGTGCACACCATTTTATCTTTGGTGGGCTCGTGTCGAAGGAGAGAAAACAACATGGCCATCCGGTTCCGTCGTCCTTTAAGAATGAACGCCTTCATGGCCACGGCCGGCCGTCCGTGGCCGTCAGTCCAGGATTACTATGAACGCTCCCCTAAAGATACACACCTGGTGATGAAGACCACTGTGGCCACTCGTCCTTCGTACCGACACAAGAATCCAACACCGTCATAGAAAAATAAAATTTATGCACATATTATAATAATATAATAATAATGATGATGATGATGATGATGATGATGATGATGATGATGATGATGATGATGATGATGATGATGATGATGATGATGATGTATGATGATCACGATGATCACGATGATCACGATGATCACGATGACCATGACCATAATAATAAGAATAATAGTAGTAGTAATGATGATAATGATAAGAAGAAGAAGAACAAGAAGAAGAATGATGATCATGATGATTGATGATTGATGATAATTTATGACGACGACAAAGACGAAGACGACGATGAGGATGATGATCATCATCATAACAATGATGATGAAAATCACCATTTCTGTAGTGCCTCGTCTCAAAGAGTCCTAAGTGTTTCGCAGAGTATGAGAGACAAAGCTAGACATACCGCAAATACATAGTGCACCCCATGCTGTTGAGCCTTGGTAAGCGTAT
>JAPXFY010000027.1:20780961-20783461 GCA_030674185.1 Monoplex corrugatus | reverse complement strand
AGAGGGTTAACCTTGTTAGTGTCGATAGTTTTAAAGCAGGAGACAAACGGTTAACCTTGTCAGTGTTGATGGTTTTAAAGCAGGAGCAGAGGGTTAACCTTGTCAGTATTGATAGTTTTAAAGCAGGAGACAGAGGGTTAACCTTGTCAGTGTCAATAGTTTTAAGCAGGAGACAGAGGGTTAACCTTGTCAGTGTCAATAGTTTAAAACAGGAGACAGAGGGTTAACCTTGTCAGTGTCAATAGTTTTAAGCAGGAGACAGAGGGTTAACCTTGTCAGTGTCGATAGTTTAAAACAGGAGACAGAGTGTTAACCTTGTCAGTGTCGATAGTTTTAAAGCAGGAGACAAACGGTTAACCTTGTCAGTGTTGATAGTTTTAAAAAAGGAGGCAGAAGGTTAACCTTGTCAGTGTTGATGGTTTTAAAGCAGGAGACAGAGGGTTAACCTTGTCAGTGTCGATAGTTTTAAAACAGGAGACAGAGTGTTAACCTTGCCAGTGTCAATAGTTTTAAGCAGGAGACAGAGGGTTAACCTTTGTCAGTGTTGATAGTTTTAAAAAAGGAGGCAGAAGGTTAACCTTGTCAGTGTTGATAGTTTTAAAAAAGGAGGCAGAAGGTTAACCTTGTCAGTGTTGATGGTTTTAAAGCAGTAGACAGAGGGTTAACCTTGTCAGTGTTGATAGTTTTAAAACAGGAGACAGAGGGTTAACCTTGTCAGTGTCAATAGTTTAAGCAGGAAACAGAGGGTTAACCTTGTCAGTGTTGATAGTTTTAAAAAAGGAGACAGAGGGTTAACCTTGTCAGTGTCGATAGTTTTAAAACAGGAGACAGAGTGTTAACCTTGCCAGTGTCAATAGTTTTAAGCAGGAGACAGAGGGTTAACCTTGTCTGTGTTGATAGTTTTAAAAAGGAGGCAGAAGGTTAACCTTGTCAGTGTTGATAGTTTTAAAAAAGGAGGCAGAAGGTTAACCTTGTCAGTGTTGATGGTTTTAAAGCAGTAGACAGAGGGTTAACCTTGTCAGTGTTGATAGTTTTAAAACAGGAGACAGAGGGTTAACCTTGTCAGTGTCAATAGTTTAAGCAGGAAACAGAGGGTTAACCTTGTCAGTGTTGATAGTTTTAAAAAAGGAGGCAGAAGGTTAACCTTGTCAGTGTTGATAGTTTTAAAGCAGGAGACAGAGGGTTAATCTTGTCAGTATTGATAGTTTTAAAAGTGTAGGCACAGGGTTAACCCTTTGACTCCCGCACCCTATCCATCAACTGCAAAAACTTAACCCTTGCTGCAGGAAGCTGGTGGATATGGTGAGGGACTCATAAGGTTAAGTTTTTGCTTTGCTAGCATGATCGACAATGCAGGAAGCTGGTGGATAGGGTGAGGGAGTCAAAGGGTTAAGTTTTTGCTTTGCTAGCATGGTCGACAATGCAGGATGCTGGTGGATAGGGTGAGGGACTCACAGGGTTAAATCTTGCTTTGCTAGCGTGGTCGACAATGCAGGAAGCTGGTGGATAGGGTGAGGGAGTCAAAGGGTTAAGTTTTTGCTTTGCTAGCATGGTCGACAATGCAGGAAGCTGGTGGATAGGGTGAGGGAGTCAAAGGGTTAAATCTTGCTTTGCTAGCGTGGTCGACAATGCAGGAACTGGTGGATAGGGTGAGGGAGTCAAAGGGTTAAGTTTTTGCTTTGCAAGCATGGTCGACAATGCAGGAAGCTGGTGGATAGGGTGAGGGAGTCAAAGGGTTAAATCTTGCTTTGCTAGCGTGGTCGACAATGCAGGAACTGGTGGATAGGGTGAGGAAGTCAAAGGGTTTAAGTTTTTGCAGCTGGCGGAAGAAGGCGCGGGAGTCAAAGGGTCAAGGCTGAGGACACAGTATCTCATCCCTCGGGTCGATTGGCATCATCATCATCGTCATCGTCATCGTCATCGTCGTCATCATCATCACACCATCATCGTCGTCGTCGTCGTCGTCGCTTCATCATCATCATCATCACCATCACTATCATCATCATCATCGTCGTCATCACCATCATCATCACCATCATCACATCACCATCACCATCATCATCATCATCATCATCATCATCATCATCATGTGCCCTGCCGCATGGCGTTGGCGATCATGGCCCTCAATATGCATCCATCCTTTGTTGCCGCAAGCACACCTTCCACCCTCTCTGTCCTCAGCCACCCTGCAAGTCCGTCCAGTATTTTCTCCCTGGGTCTACCTGGTGCTCTCTTTCTCTCTAGCTTTCCTGTTGCGACCAGGTGCTCCAATTCCCCTTTCCTCACAAAATGGCCTATAAATGTTGCCTGCATTTTCCTAATCTTCCTTATCAGTGATCTTCTTGTGTCTGCCTCCATCAAGACTGTCTCGTTTGGTTTTCATTGCTGTCACCACCACCACCACCACCCCTCAACATTCTTCTTAGAAACCACATCTTGGCTGCCTCAATTTTGTTCAGGCTTTGCGTGTTGACTGTCCACGCCTCACAACCGTATAACA
>JAPXFY010000027.1:20773461-20775961 GCA_030674185.1 Monoplex corrugatus | reverse complement strand
TAAGATGTTCATTTTCAATGTGCTTTTTTTTTCGAAATGATTGCACAATACGCTTGCATGCACACTCTACTGTATGTCTTTTTATGAAATGGACAAAATAAAACGTTCATGATTAAAGTTTCGAGACAGCAGTGAAATATCAGTATCCGGAGAAAATCTGAAGTGGTACCGTATTGCTTCATTGCTTCAGCTTGTGGCTTGTGATAAACCGTTGTATAATCTTTTTTTTTTTTTTTTTTTTTTTTTTTTTTAGAACCGGACTGAATTGTACATAAACAGTCTTTCGTTTTACATAGTTTTGCTGATAAAAACACACAAACGAAAGTGCTCATAATTATATTTACAAAACAGCACATTTTCTTTCTTTCTTTCTTTCTTTCTTTTTCTTTCTTTCTTTCTTTCCTTCTTTCTTTCTTTTTTTCTTTTCTTTCTTTCTTTTTTTTTTAGATAGAGCCGTGAAACAACACAAGTGAATTTTTGTTGTATAAAACAATACAAGTGACATTTCATTGTATAAAACTACACAGGTGATATTTCATTGTATACAATTACACAGGTTATATTTCATGGTATAAAATTGCACAGGTGATATTTCATTGCATGAAACCACGCAGGTGATATTTCATCATATAATACAAAATAAGTGATTTTTTGTTGTTGTATAAAACCACACAAGTGACATATTGTATAAAACTACACAGGTGATATTTTGTTGTATAAAACTATACGGGTGATAGTTCGTTGTGTAAAATATTACACGTGATATTTCATTGTATAAAACAACACTAAGTGATATTTTACTGTATCATACTCCACAGGTGATATTTCAATGTGTAAAACAACACAGGTGGTATTTCATTTTATAGAATAACACAGGTGAAACTTCATTGCATAAAACAACACTGTTGATATACCATTGTACAAAACAACACAGGTGATATATCATTGTACAACAACACAGGTGAAATTTCATTCTACAAAACAACACAGGTGATATATCATTGTACAACAACACAGGTGAAATTTCATTGTACAACAACACAGGTGATATATCATTGTACAACAACACAGGTGAAATTTCATTCTACAAAACAACACAGATGATATATCATTGTACAACAACACAGGTGAAATTTCATTGTACAAAACAAGACAGGTGATATATCATTTACAACAATGCAGGTGATATATCATTGTACAACAACACAGGTAAATATCATTGTACAACAACACAGGTGAAATATCATTGTACAACAACACAGGTGATATATCATTTACAACAACACAGGTGAAATTTGCATTGTACAAAACAACACAGATGATATATCATTGTACAACAACACAGGTGAAATTTCATTGTACAAAACAACACAGGTGATATTTCATTGTACAACAATGCAGGTGATATATCATTGTACAACAACACAGGTAATATGTCATTGTACAACAACACAGGTGAAATATCATTGTACGAAACAACACAGGTAATATATCATTGTACAAACAACACAGGTGATATATCATTGTACAACAACACAGGTGAAATTTCATTGTACAAAACAACACAGGTGATATTTTATTGTATAAAACAACACAGGTGATATTTCATTGTATAAAACAACACAGGTGATAATTCATTTCTTTAAATAACACAGGTGCAATTTCATTGTATAAAAGAACACAGGTGATATTTCATTGCAAAGAAAAAACACGGGTAATATATCACTGTACTGAATAAAACAGGTGAAATATCACTGTACAACAACACAGGTGAAATATCACTGTACGAAACAACACAGGTGAAATATCACTGTACAACAACACATGTGAAATTTCATTGTACAAAACAACACAGGTGAAATTTCATTGTACAACGCAACACAGGTGATATTCAATCTTTCCAGACAACACCAAGTACTTGTACAGCTACAGTTCACACGACAACACAGGAGTTGTTTTTATACAAAACCACAGTGGAGAGACAAAAGAGAATTTGGCCATGCAGAAAGTACAGATATCTGCATCACTGGTCTACAGTTATGAGACTGTTCTATTGCTCTGATAACAAGCAAAAAGTTTCATGTTGTCAAAGACAGACAGAGAGGAGAGACGGGAGAAGAGAAGAGGAGAGAAAGAGAGAGAGAGACAGAGACAGAGAAGAGACAGAGAGAGACAGAGAGAGAGACAGACACAGAGAGAGAGACACAGAGAGAGAGAGAGAGACAGACAGACAGAGAAGAGAGAGAGAGACAGAGAGAGAGAGACAGAGAGAGAGACAGAGAGAGAGCAGAGAGACAGAGAGAGAGAGACAGAGAGAGTGAGAGTAAGAGAGAGAGAGAGACAGACAGAGAGAGAAGAGAGAGAGAGAGACAAAGAGAGAGAGAGAGAGACAGAGAGAGAGAGAGAGAGACAGAGAGAGAGAGACAGAGAGAGAGAGACAGACAGAGAGACAGAGAGAGAGACAGAGAGACAGAGAGAGAGAGAGAGGGAGAGAGACACA
>JAPXFY010000027.1:20763461-20765961 GCA_030674185.1 Monoplex corrugatus | reverse complement strand
AATCCAAGCTAGCACTTTATTTATTTGTGTACCCTCATGTGGGAAATCACACCAAAGTCTAACGCACACAGGCGGCCGCATACTGGACACTCAATGGAACGCTCTGCAGAGTTGGTTCTGGCCTTTATTGCTGCACGCTTTTCCACTTGGTTGGTTCGTCTTTCGTTTTCATAAGCTTCTGTTCCCTTGCGAATAGCTTGCCTCCATTCTCCATGTTTGTGGCCATGATTATTGAGAAGAAAAAAAAACTTCCGAGTTGCCAATCTGTGTTACTATTGGTATCTGTGGCACAGGTCATAGCGGAGTTTGCGGCCAACATCTCAGGCTCTGTCTACCAACCCAGCGACCCGGAATATGCCGCCCTGGTCACCAGCGTCGATCAGCGTTTGACACGTCATCCCTCCATTGTGGTGGTGGTGGCCACAGAGCGGGATGTGCAGTTGGCCGTGCTGTTCGCCCGAAAGTTTCATCTGATGCTGACTGTTACTGCCGCTGATGGCGACACCACAAGGTATGACCATCATCTGTATCATCATCATCATCATCAAGTACCCTGCCGCATGGCGTTATCGATCATGGCCCTCCATATGTATCTATGCCTTGTTGCCGCAAGCACATCTTCCACCCTCTCTGTCCTCAGCTACTCTGCAAGTCTGTCCAATATTTTATCCCTGGGTCTACCTGGTGCTCTCTTTCCCTCCAGCTTTCCCGTTGTGACCAGGTTCTCTAATTCCCCTTTTTTTCATTTTGTGTGACAAGGCCATGAGGCCCAACTATATACCTGCATCATCTGTATGCTGGCTGCATATGAGTACGACTGTAAATCTTTTCCATATCTCTTCTCCAAACTCTGTACGAACTCACTGCCCCTGACACACAATCAAACATTTTTTTTCACTTTGTGCTCAGCTTCAGACATTCTTTCCCTTCAGGTCCCTAGATTTAAACTATCAAGTGTTGCGATTTCATTTAGTCCTCTTCTCCCACTGGACGAAGCAGCATAGAAGTTTCAGTCTTTTTATTTTTCCTTCTTAGTTTTGTATTTGGTGTTTGTTTGTGATCTCACATTCACGCTTGACAAAGGCCAGTTGGCCGAAAATCTGCGCCTGTCTTGTCTTGTATTAAATACGCGTTATGATTCTATTTGCGTGTTTTTCTGGTTCTGGTTTGCTTGAACGCGGGCAGTCGCACTTGTTTTGGATATCAAGTGTTGGCCAGCGTTGTTTTGCTGTCTCAGGACTGTCAGCCTGGAATAGACTTCAGCTCTGCCTTCGCCTAACGCCTATCCTTTCTGCTTTTACATCCAGTTTAAAACCCCACCTCTTTTCCCAACGATGAATTCTACAACTACTTCTTTCCTTTGGTCTGTGTATTAATTAAATATTGTAAGGTGGTCTTTGTTGATTGTATGTGTATGCCTGGTGCGTGAGTGCGCTTTGATTTGAATTGTCAAGATTTGGAACCGTATAAATACTTTATTTATTATTGTTATTATTATTATTATTATTATTATTATTATTATTATTATTATTATTAAGCTAGGAAAAAAGATGTAAGGCAGGGTAACCGCATTCCGTTACATTGTTGTTCAGTCTGCATCATTGGAAGGTGTTTTCATGTTTCCATAAGCCATCCCCTGACATGACTGACAGGATCTCATTGTGTACATTTGATACTCTGACTGACAGGATCTCATTGTGTACATTTGATACTCTGACTGACAGGATCTCATTGTGTATATTTGATACTCTGACTGACAGGATCTCATTGTGTATATTTGATACTCTGTCTTACAGGATCTCATTGTGTACATTTGATACTCTGACTTGCAGGATCTCATTGTGTACATTTGATACTCTGTCTTACAGGATTTCATTGTGTACATTTGATACTCTGACTGACAGGATCTCATTGTGTACATTTGATACTCTGACTGACAGGATCTCATTGTGTACATTTGATACTCTGACTGACAGGATCTCATTGTGTACATTTGATACTCTGACTGACAGGATCTCATTGTGTATATTTGATACTCTGACTTACAGGATTTCATTGTGTACATTTGATACTCTGACTGACAGGATCTCATTATGTACATTTGATACTCTGACTTACAGGATCTCATTGTGTACATTTGATACTCTGACTGACAGGATCTCATTATGTACATTTGATACTCTGACTGACAGGATCTCATTGTGTACATTTGATACTCTGACTGACAGGATCTCATTGTGTATATTTGATACTCTGACTGACAGGATCTCATTGTGTATATTTGATACTCTGTCTTACAGGATCTCATTGTGTACATTTGATACTCTGACTTGCAGGATCTCATTGTGTACATTTGATACTCTGTCTTACAGGATTTCATTGTGTACATTTGATACTCTGTCTTACAGGATCTCATTGTGTACATTTGATACTCTGTCTTACAGGATTTCATTGTGTACATTTGATACTCTGACTTACAGGATCTCATTGTGTACATTTG
>JAPXFY010000027.1:20710961-20758461 GCA_030674185.1 Monoplex corrugatus | reverse complement strand
AAACAGGCAACCAGCTCTGTTGTATCCTATGATATAATCATAGACATGGACAGAGAGACAGACAACTAGCTCTGTCGTATTCAGTGATATAACCATAGACATAGACAGGGAGACAGGCACTGGCTCCGCCATATTCTATGATATGATCATAGACATGGATAGCGAAAGAGGCAATTGGATGTGTCCTGATGTGTGATATGATCATGGACACGGATAGCGAGATAGGCAGCTAGCTGTGTCGTAGACTGTGATATGATCATGGACACGGATGGCGAGATAGGCAGCTAGCTGTGTCGTAGACTGTGATATGATCATGGACACGGATGGCGAGATAGGCAGCTAGCTGTGTCGTAGACTGTGATATGATCATGGACACGGATAGCGAGATAGGCAGCTAGCTGTGTCGTAGACTGTGATATGATCATGGACACGGATAGCGAGATAGGCAGCTAGCTGTGTCGTAGACTGTGATATGATCATGGACACGGATAGCGAGATAGGCAGCTAGCTGTGTCGTAGACTGTGATATGATCATGGACACGGATGGCGAGATAGGCAGCTAGCTGTGTCGTAGACTGTGATATGATCATGGATACGGATGGCGAGATAGGCAGCTAGCTGTGTCGTAGACTGTGATATGATCATGGATACGGATGGCGAGATAGGCAGCTAGCTGTGTCGTAGACTGTGATATGATCATGGACACGGATGGCGAGATAGGCAGCTAGCTGTGTCGTAGACTGTGATATGATCATAAACGTGGACAGGGAGATAGGCATCTGGTTCTCTGATACGATCATAGACATAAAGAGCAGGATAGGCAACTGGCTTTATTGTGCTGTTTGTTTGGATCATAGACCTGGATAGGGAGTACAGGCAACTACATCACTTGCGCTTAATGATATGATCACAGACATGAATAAAGAAGACAGTCTCCTAGCTCTGTCACACTCTGTGATCTAACCGCCTTGCTATACCAGTGGTTCGTGAGCTATCAGAACTAAACAGGACTAGGATTGAGACTGCGTGACACGGCTGTACTCTACGCTTACTGTCATAATATATCCTGGCGTTAACCAGGCCCGAGAGATACAGACACCTGCAGTGCTGGTCAGAAGATTTGAGCAACACCCTCAAGAACGCATCCGTCAAGTGGATGAGACTCGACCGTGTGGTCCCAGTCTTACCAATGAGCCCATAGCACGCCCAACTCTGGGTAGGAGCCGGTTTGAGCCGAAAACTCCTACAACGATTTTTGAAAGGACTTATGGGGATTGGAACCCACAATCTTCCAGTCGGTTGTCCGTTGCGCTAACCACTACACCACGGCAACTGGTATAGAAATAGAAATCGATTTGAACTGAATAGAATGGAACTGATTTGAACTCAGATGAACTGAATTGACTAGGATCGGACAGAAATTAATTGAATCGAACTAAATAGAAATCAAACGAATTGAACTGAGTCGAAGCTGCTAGAATAGAATAGAATTGGACAGCACTGAATTAAACGGATGATATAGTTGAATTGAATAGAACTGAATTGAACTGATTATAGAACATAATTGAATAGAATTTAATTGAACTGAACTGAATCGAATCGAAGTGAATCTAATCGAATAGAATCGATTTTAACCCTTTGGACTCCCGCACCCTGTACACCAGCATCCTGCATTGCCAACCATGCTAACAAAGCAAAAAGTTAACCCTATGACTCTCTCACCCTATCCACCAGCCTCCTGCAGGAAGCTGTTGGACAGGGTGAGGGAGTCAAAGGGTTAGGTTTTTGCAGTTCGTGGATAGGGTGCAGGAGTCCAAGGCTTAATTAATCGAACTGAGTTAAAAATGAACTTTTATTGAAAATGTATTCGTGAACTAGGTGAAACAGAATCGAATGGGATTGAATGGGATTGAACTGAATAGAATGGAATCGAATGGAATGGAATCGTTCTCTGCAGACAACCTACTGTCAGCACGGATGGTGACCATGGGGGGAAGCATGGTGGAGGTGTCGGACGCTGGAGCCACCATCACAACAGTGGACGGGATCAGCCGTTTCACCACCTTGGACCCCGGCCTCTGGCAGGCACTGAGAGGCGGGGGGGCCGCCAACTTCGGCATCGTCGTCAGCTACACCTTCCGCATGCATCTGCCCCCGAGTTACGTCACCCAGGTGTCTGCGTCATACGTGCTGTATGAGGTCAGTGTTTGAGTTTGACGTCATGAGTTTCAAGGTTTGATGTCATGAGTTTAAAAGTGTTTTTTTTTGTTTTGTTTGTTTTTGTTTTGTTTTGTTTTTGACCGGGTTGTTAAGGTTTGAACGGTGTATTATTAGGGTTTGAATGGTGGGTTATTAGGGTTTGGGTGGTGGGTTTGGGTGGTGGGTTATTAGGGTGATGGGTTATTAGGGTTTGGGTGGTGGGTTATTAGGGTTTGATGGTGGGTTATTAGGGTTTTGGTGGTGGGTTATTATGGTTTTGGTGGTGGGTTATTATGGTTTTGGTGGTGGGTTATTAGGGTTTGAATGGTGGGTTATTAGGGTTTGGGTGATGGGTTATTAGGGTTTGGGTGGTGGGTTATTAGGGTTTGGGTGGGGGATTACTAGGGTTTGGGTGGTGGGTTATTAGGGTTTGGGTGATGGGTTACTAGAGTTTGGGTGATGGGTTATTAGGGTTTGGGTGATGGGTTACTAGAGTTTGGGTGATGGGTTATTAGGGTTTGGGTGGTGGGTTATTAGGGTTTGAATGGTGGGTTATTAGGGTTTGGGTGGTGGATTATTAGGGTTTCAGTGGTGGGTTATAAGGGTTTGGGTGATGGGTTATTAGGGTTTGGGTGGTGGGTTATTAGGGTTTGGGTGGTGGGTTGTTTGGGTGATGGGTTATTAGGGTTGGGTGATGGGTTACTAGGGTTTGGGTGGTGGGTTATTAGGGTTTGGGTGATGGGTTATTAGGGTTTGGGTGATGGGTTATTAGGGTTTTGGTGGTGGGTTATTATGGTTTTGGTGGTGAGTTATTATGGTTTTGGTGGTGGGTTATTAGGATTTTGGTGGTAGGTTCTTAGGGGTTTAATTGGTGGGTTATTAGGGTTTTGGTGGTGGGTTATTAGGGTTTTGGTGGTGGGTTATTAGGGTTTTGGTGGTGGATTATTAGGGTTTTGGTGGTGGGTTATTAGGGTTTTGGTGGTGGGTTCTTAGGGGTTTAATTGGTGGGTTATTAGGGTTTTGGTGGTGGGTTATTAGGGTTTTGGTGGTGGGTTATTAGGGTTTGAATGGTGGGTTATTAGGGTTTGAATGGTCAGTTATTAGGAATTTGGTGGTGGGTTATTAGGGTTTGGGTGGAGGAGTTATTAGGGTTTGGGTTGTGGGTTATTAGGGTTTTGGTGGTGGGTTAGTAGGGTTTGGGTAGTGGGTTATTAGGGTTTAGGTGGTGAATTATTAGGGTTTGAATGGTCGGTTATTAGGAATTTGGTGGTGGGTTATTAGGGTTTGGGTGGTGGGTTATTAAGGTTTGGGTACATGTATTAAGTGCATTTTTGGCACTAGGGAAATGAGATATGCGAAAACAGTTGTATTTAATTTAGGTCTGTTTTCATGTATGTTTTGGTATCCTTCGTAATGTTTAAATTTGTATTCATGTATGTTTTTTTTTTTATAATCCCTTGTGCGATAAATGGACGGAGTGGTCAACCGCAGTGACATGTCCTTAGATTATGTTGCGAGAATGCATTGATATGTGTACTTAATTTTCTGCTCCTATTTTGTTGTTGTTGTTGTTGTTGTTGTTGTTGTTTGTTTGTTTGTTTGTTTGTTTGTTTGTTTGTTTGCTTTTGTTTTGTTTTGTTTTTGTGTGTGTTTTTTTGTTTGTTTGTTTGGTTGTTTGATTGATTGTTTGTTTGTTTGTTTTTTGATGCTTTCCTGCTGAGTTATTGTGTATGCTTTGAAACGGTTATAGCCCTGATATGGCTCCACGCAGTCGGCTGGGCTTTAAACAACAATAACAACAATAAAAAAAAATATTTCATGCTGAGTGAGTCCTAACAAGTGTGAGGAACAAACGTTATACAATTTAGCGATTAATTATTGATCTTTTTTCACCCCACACAGAACGACCAGTTCGTTGGCAGAGATGCCCTCAAGTTCATCCTGCCCTTGATCAGCAACTTGCCCACACAGTGGGGAGGCATGGTCTTCATCAGTGGCCTGACCTCCGATACCACAGTCGGTCAGAAGGGCAAGCTGGTGGTCGACCTCGTGCATTACGGCAACTACAACTCCGCTTCCTACAACGAAATCAACGACCTCCTCAACTATAATGGCAACGGAGCTCGTCTCTCTGTCTCTGTGAGTTAACAAGGGGGGGGGGGGGGGCGGAATGGCATGGGTTGGTGGGGTGGGGTGGGGGTGGGGGCGTGGCAGTTTGTAGTTTGGGGTTCAGATGGTGAATTGATAATGCCTTTAAACAGATACATACGTTTTGTGTATATTTTGTCTTCCAAGAGTTCAGCCTCTTGATTACATATTTACCCATTCAGTCGATCATATGCTTGTATTTTCTCTTAGTAAGATACTTTACATTCCAAAAACGATTCTTAGCTAGTGCATCACAGTTTTAGTTTTTGCCCTGGGCCCTCTTCAGTTTCAGTTTCAATTTCTCAAGATGACGTCTCCACGCTCAGAATGAATTCCATATGCACTGACGTCACAGGTGCCATGTGATGGAGAAGATCCAGAATGATCACGACACAAGCCTTATGCCTGCTCATAAACCCATGAGCTGGACAGGTCCTGAGGTCTTACCTAGATAGTTCCATAACCCTGGAGTCGTAGGGGAGTGAGGTGGCAGAGACTTCAACTTTCCTGGGGCTAGCACCACGAGGGCGGCGCCCATCCCCTCTTCAGGATAAAACGATAGTGATATGGCATGACCACTTTTCAAATTGCAGAATTCATCTCACTTCCGCTCTGACATCATATTTGCCCACAAACACATCATGATGTCATTTGAGTCATTTGAGTCCTTTTCTCACGCTGGACAAAGCAGCAGGGAAGTTTCAGTCTTTTTCTCATAATTTTTGTTTATGGTGTTTGTTCGTTTGTGATCTTATGTCTACGCTTGACAAAGACCTGTTGGCTGAAGGTTTGCGTCTGTCATGTCTGGTTGTATTAAACACGCGTTGTGATTCATTTTTCGTTGGTTTTTTTTTTCTGGTTCCTGTTTGCTTGAATGTGGGCAGTCGCATTTGTTTTGGATTTCTCCATTTGTAAATCAAGGACGCTAGCTGCCTGGAGCAATGAGGGATCAACCTCTGAGTGGCTGAGAAACTAGCATAAACTGATCTCTCGAACACAGACAGCAAATGATGACGGTGGTGTCTTAATAAATGAGCTTTAACCATCATGGACACCCATCAGAAACTTTCCCAGCTGCCTCCTCTTTCTCTCCCATTATGTAACACATCAGTCCCAATTTCTGATTCAGCTAAAAACCTTGGTGTCTGCATTGACTCTACCCTCTCCATGAACAACTTTGTTTCTCAAACTGCCAGATCTTGCTACTATCATCTCCATCGTATAAGCCTGATCAGGAAGTATCTCTCTGTCGAAACAACTGCAAAACTCGTTCTCTCCTTCATAATGTCTCGCATTGACTATTGCAATTCACTCCTGTCTGGTCTTCCTGCCTCCACCATTCACATCCTACAGCGCATTCAAAACAATGCTGTACGCCTTGTACTGAAAAAGAAAAAAGCTGACCACATATCTCCTCTCCTGGCACAACTTCACTGGCTCCCTGTATCAAAGCGCATACAGTACAAACTAGACACCATGTGCTACAAAAGCCTCAATAACGCAGCCCCGATTACCTGTCAAGCCTACTTGAGATCTATGTTCCCTCACGTACCCTCCGCTCTGCCTCCGATCCTCTGACTTTTCGCTTTCCACGCACTAAGCTCAATACCTATGGTCCACGAGCCTTCTCTGTTTCTGGTCCATTCTCCTGGAACAAACTTCTCTCTCAGTCCGTCAGCAACCTACTTTTGCCTCCTTCAAGTCCGCTCTCAAAACTCACCTTTTCTCCTCTGCATAAAATCCTAACCTCACTCAACCCCCCTCTGCAGCCTGTCTCCGCTCGGAGGGGAATCACTTTGTTTTAATATATAATTGTATATGATGTGCTCTCTGTGGTTTTCCATTGGTTTTATTCTTGTTTATGCTTTTATTTTTCTCCCATTTGTGGCATGCATTGTTCTTTGTGTGTGTGTGTGTGTGTGTGTGTGTGTGTGTGTGTGTGTGTGTGTGTGTGTGTGTGTGTGTGTGTGTGTGTGTGTGTGTGTGTGTGGTGCGTGCGTGCGTGCGTGTGTGCGTGTGTGTCTTTTCGGCGCTTGGATTTGATTTTGTCGAGATTTGCGCTATATAAATATTGTAATTATTATGTATGCATGTGCGTACGTATGTATGTGTGTATGTATGTGTGTATACGCTTGGATTTATGTATGTATGCATGTATACGCTCAGCTTAGATTTATGTATGTAGGTGTGTGGGCATGTATGTGTGCGTGTATACGCTCATATGTGTGTAGGTATGTATACATGTATACGCTCAGCGCTTAGATTTGATTTTGTCAAGATTTTGCGCTATATAAATAAAATATATTATTATTATTAATAAATGAGCTTTAACAATCATGGACAGCAAATGATGACGGTAGTGTCTTAATAAATGAGCTTTAACAACCAGGGACAGCAAATGATGACGGTCGTGCCTTAATAAATGAGCTTTAACCATCATGGACAGCAAATGATGACGGCCATGTCTTAATAAATGAGCTTTCACAATCGAGGATAACAAATGATGACGATCATGAGGATGATAATCATGATGCTATGGAGTTCCATCTAGGATTGAGACTGCGTGACAGGGCTGTACTCTACGCTTACTATCATAACACATCCTGGCGTCAACCAGGCCCGAGAGATACAGACACCTGCAGTGCTGGTCAAAAGCGATTTGAGCAACACCCTCAATGACGCATTCGTGAAGTGGATGAGATGAGATGAGACTGTGTGGTCCCAGTCTTCCCAATGAGCCCATAGCACGCCCAACTCTGGGTAGGAGCCTTTTAGAGCCGAAAAATCCCACAACGATATAGTTTTGAAGGGACTGATGGGGATTCGAACCCACAATCTTCCAGTCGGTAGTCCGTTGCGTTAACCACTACACAACGGGACCGGTCCCAGTCTTCCCAATGAGCCCACAGCACGCCTAGCTCTGAGTAGGAGCCGGTTAGAGCCGAAAAATCCCACAATGATACAATTTTTTAAGGGACTGATGGAGATTCGAACCCAGAACCTTCCAGCCGATAGTCCATTGCGTTAACCAATACACCACGGCGACTGGTCCCTTTAAACTTTTTTTGTTTGTTTGTTTGTTTGGTTGGGGTTTTTTTGTTTTGTTTTTTGTTTTGGTTGCACTGTGAAATACCGATGTTGTCGGATTATCTGGGATTTCTATTTCTCATCCCCTCCCCCCCCCCCCCCCACCCCACTCACTCTGCCTACTTAAATGTATTTGTTTTTAGAATTTTATACGTGTGTGCATGTGATTATGTGTCATTGTGTATGCAATATTACATACGTGTGTGCATGTGAGTAGCTATGTACCCTTGTGTACATAACACTTGCAACGGAGACAGGCGCCACAAAGTGTTCTTCAAGCCCAAAAAACAAAACTATGATGAAAACACAACTGAAAGGAAATAGATGGCTGAGCATTTGGGCATTGACTAGGGGGGGGGGGGGGGGGAGCGCTTCTGTCATGTGAGACGACTTTGTACAGAATAGCTAGTGTGTTGTGAGTCAGATCTTTAGTTAGTTTATTCATTTACTTTATATACATGTTCCTATTTTTGAAGGTACGATACACAGATACACATGTCATTTACATGGTAACCAAGATTATTCCAGTGGTAGGCTGATAAAATACCAGTATAAAACATAGACTAGGTAAAACGTAGTCTAGGTAGGGCCTCAGGACCTGGCCAGCTCATGGGTTTATGTGCAGGCTTAAGGCTTGTGCCATGATCACCATACACGTGGCACCTGTGACGTTAGCGCATTTTATGGAATTTATTCCGAGCGCGGAGACGTCATCTTGAGAAACTGAAACTGAAACTGAAACTGCCTGCTTGTAGGTGGTGAACCGCACGAATGTGGATGACTACACCCGGAACATCGGTTTCAGCGACCCGAACCCTGGCCGTTTCTACGCCTTTGAGACACTGCTACCCGACAAGGTCTTCACAGATGCTGACACCTGGACGACTTCGTGGACACCCTTCTCCTTGTTCTCAACGACCCTGCCGTCGATGCTCACTACGAATGTGTCATGCAACCCTTGGGAGGTTTGTTCGGGGATTTGGGTGGGATCGGGGGGGGGGGGGGGGAGGGGATGGGGAGGAGGAGGGGATCAGGGGGTACTGGGCATATGGTAGTGGTGATGGTGGCTGTTGTGGTTGGTGATGGTGGTGGTGGTGGTGGTTGGAGGTGGTTGGTGGTGATGGTGATGATGGTGGTTGTTGTGGTTGGTGATGGTGGTTGGTGATGGTGGTTGGTGATGGTGATGATGATGGTTGGTGGTATTGGTTGGATGGTGGTGGTTGGAGGTGATGGTGGTGGTGACGGCGGTGATGGTGTTTGTGGTTGGTGGTGGTGGTGGTTGGTGATGGTGATGATGGTGCTTGATGGTGGTGGTGCTTGGTAGTGATGGTGGTGATGGTGCGGGTGCTTGGTCGTGATGGTGGCGGTGCTGATGGTGGTTGGCAGTGATGGTGGTGGTGGTGGTGGTGATGGTGGTGGTGCTTGGTCGTGATGGCGGTGCTGATGGTGGTTGGTGGTGATGGTGGGTGGTGGTTGATGGTGATGATGGTTGATGGTGATGATAGTTGGTGGTGGTGGTGGTGATGGTAGTCAACGCTCACTTTGAACCTGCACTGCAGACCCGGGAGGTCTGCTGGAGCTTGATTGAAGGGAGGGCGGAGAATGAGAGTGGGGGGGGGGGGGGTAGCGATGCAACAGAGGTTATTGTTATTGTTGTTTTAAGCCCAGCCGACTGCGTAGAGCCATATCAGGGCTAAAACTATGTTTCAAAACCTACACAATGCTTCAATAGGAAGAAAAAGAGGCAGAGAAAATTAGGTACACATATCAATGCACTTGTGCATGATATCCAAGGCAACGCCCCTGGTGTTGACCACTCCGTCCAACCCATCACACAGGGGACCCAAAAACAAACATACCTGAATACACACTTAAACACAACTTAGGTCACTAAAACATCCATAAAAACAGGCCCAGCAGGACATATAACATACATAAAACAGGCCCAACAGGACACCAAAACATCCATAAAAACAGGCCAGCAGGACACCAAAACATACATAAAAACAGGCCCAGCAGAACACCATAACATACATAAAACAGGCCAGCAGGACACCATAACATACATAAAACAGGACCTACAGGACACCATAACATACATAAAACAGGCCCTACAGGACACCATAACATACATAAAAACAGGCCCTACAGGACACCATAACATACATAAAACAGGCCCTACAGGACACCATAACATACATAAAACAGGACCTACAGGACACAATAACATACATAAAAACAGGCCCTACAGGACACCATAACATACATAAAACAGGCCCTACAGGACACCATAACATACATAAAAACAGGTCCTACAGGACACCATAACATACATAAAAACAGGCCCAGCAGGACACAATAACATACATAAAAACAGACCCAGCAGGACACAATAACATACATAAAAACAGGCCCAGCAGGACACCATAACATACATAAAAACAGGCCCAGCAGGACACCAAAACATACATAAAAACAGGCCCAGCAGGACACCATAACATACATAAAACAGGACCTACAGGACACAATAACATACATAAAAACAGGCCCTACAGGACACCATAACATACATAAAACAGGACCTACAGGACACAATAACATACATAAAAACAGGCCCTACAGGACACCATAACATACATAAAACAGGCCCTACAGGACACCATAACATACATAAAAACAGGTCCTACAGGACACCATAACATACATAAAAACAGGCCCAGCAGGACACAATAACATACATAAAAACAGACCCAGCAGGACACAATAACATACATAAAAACAGGCCCAGCAGGACACCATAACATACATAAAAACAGGCCCAGCAGGACACCAAAACATACATAAAAACAGGCCCAGCAGGACACAATAACATACATAAAAACAGGCCCAGCAGGACACAATAACATACATAAAAACAGGCCCAGCAGGACACAATAACATACATAAAAACAGGCCCAGCAGGACACCATAACATACATAAAAACAGGCCCAGCAGGACACAATAACATACATAAAAACAGGCCCAGCAGGACACAATAACATACATAAAAACAGGCCCAGCAGGACACAATAACATACATAAAAACAGGCCCAGCAGGACACCATAACATACATAAAAACAGGCCCAGCAGGACACCATAGCATACATAAAAACAGGCCCAGCAGGACACCATAACATACATAAAAACAGGCCCAGCAGGACACCATAGCATACATAAAAACATACGTTTTTTGTTTTTGGTTGCACTGTGAAATACCGATGTTAGTTGTCGGATTATCCAGCAGGACACCATAACATACATAAAACAGGCCCTACAGGACACCATAACATACATAAAACAGGCCCAGCAGGACACCATAACATACATAAAAACAGGCCAAGCAGGACACCATAACACATAAAACAGGCCCAGCAGGACACATAACATACATAAAAACAGGATCATTAGGACACCATAACATACATAAAACAGGCCCAACAGGACACCATAACATCATAAAACAGGCTCAGTAGGACACCATAACATACATAAAACAGGCCCAACAGGACACCATAACATACATAAAAACAGGCTCAGTAGGACACCATAACATACATAAAACAGGCCCAACAGGACACCATAACATACATAAAACAGGCTCAGCAGGACACCATAACATACATAAAACAGGCTCAGTAGGACACCATAACATACATAAAACAGGCTCAGCAGGACACCATAACATACATAAAAACAGGCTCAGTAGGAGACCATAACATACATAAAACAGACCCAGCAGGACACCATAACATACATAAAAACAGGCCCAACAGGACACCATAACATACATAAAACGGGCCCTGCAGGACACCATAGCATACATAAAACAGACCCAGCAGGACACCATAGCATACATAAAAACGGGCCCTGCAGGACACCAAAACATACATAAAAACAGGCCCTGCAGGACACCATAACATACATAAAACAGGCTCAGTAGGACACCATAAAATACATAAAACAGGCCCAGCAGGACACCATAACATACATAAAACAGGCCCTGCAGGACACCATAACATACATAAAACAGGCCCAGCAGGACACCATAACATACATAAAAACAGGCCCAGTAGGACACCATAACATACATAAAACAGGCTCAGCAGGACACCATAACATACATAAAACAGGCCCAGCAGGACACCATAACATACATAAAACAGACCCAGCAGAACACATAACATACATAAAACAGGCCCAGCAGGACACCATAACATACATAAAAACAGGCCCAGCAGGACACCATAACATACATAAAACAGGCCCTACAGGACACCATAACATACATAAAACAGGCCCTACAGGACACCATAACATACATAAAACAGACCCAGCAGAACACATAACATACATAAAACAGGCCCAGCAGGACACCATAACATACATAAAACAGGCCCAGCAGGACACCATAACATACGTAAAACAGGCCCAGCAGGACACCATAACATACGTAAAACAGGCCCAGCAGGACACCATAACATACATAAAACAGGCCCAGCAGGACACCATAACATACGTAAAACAGGCCCAGCAGGACACCATAACATACATAAAACAGGCCCAGCAGGACACCATAACATACGTAAAACAGGCCCAGCAGGACACCATAACATACGTAAAACAGGCCCAGCAGGACACCATAACATACGTAAAACAGGCCCAGCAGGACACCATAACATACATAAAACAGGCCCAGCAGGACACCATAACATACGTAAAACAGGCCCAAATTACCTAAAACTGCCTCTGCGTATCTCGTTTCCGTAGAGCCAAAAAGGCACCCAACACATGCACCCAACCATCACTCCTAAGAGAAAGTATGCAAGACCTTACTGACCACATTACAGGTGAATGGACCAGCAAGGCAGAAAATGATAGGAAGAAATGACAGAAAGCAAAGGACTAGGCAGAAAAAAAGAGAGTGACAGAAAAGAAGAAATTTCTGGCACTGAGTTTCCAGAAGATGGGGATACCATTTATTACTGAAAGAGCCCCCGGCATCCCCACGCAGGGGGAAGGGGGAGGAGGTGATCGGGGTTACTGGGCGTGGTGGTAGTGGTGATGGTTGTCAACGCTTTCTTTGAATGTGCGCTGCAGAGGTCTGGGAGATCTGTTTGTGCTTGATAGTCGGGGGGCAAGGGCGGGGTGTGGGAATGAGATGGAGGGGGGGGGGTGAGATCCAACAGAGGTGGAGATTGTGATGGTATGGTGGTGGTGATGGTGTTTAACGCTAACTTTAACCCTTTGACTCCTGCTGCCTGTCCGCCAGCATCCTGCGTCGTCATCATGCAAACAAAGCAAAACGTAACCCTTTGAGTCCATCACCCTATCCACCAGCTTCCTGAATGAGGGAGTCAAAGGGTCAAGTTTTTGCAGCTGGTGGATAGGGTGCGGGAGTCAAAGGGTTAAATGTACCTGCAAACCCTGGAAGGTCAATTAGCGCAGAGGGGATGGGGGAGGAGGAGAGTGATGGTAATGTGGTGGTGATGATGACGTGATGGTGGTCAACGCTCACTGGAGCAATCCAAAAGAGCACACCGCTGGCAAGCGCCCACCTGAAAGTGCGCATTTTGCATGGTCAAGAAGAGAACGTGTTTTCATGCCCGAAAGAGTGCACATGTATGTTTTGTTTGTGCTAATAAGCCCCGATGGTTGAAGCTGTCTTCAACCCTTACCCCCAGCTGGGTCGTCATCAATGATACCACAAAGGTGTCTGAAGCCGCAGCAAATGGAAACTCTGAAAACTGAATACGAAATTGATGTAGTCATAGTTTCAGTTTCAGTTTCAATTCCTCAAGATGACGTCTCCGCGCTCGGAATGAATTCCATAAGCACTAACGTCACATTGTGATGGGGAAGGTCCAGAATGGTCATGACACAAGCCTTAAGCCTGCACATAAACACACGAGCTGGCCAGGTCCTCTGAGGTCCTGCCTAGATAGTTCCAAAACCCTAGAGTCGTAGGGGAGTGAGTGGCAAAGACCTCAACTTTTCCTGGGGCCAGCACCACGAGGGCGGCGCCCATCCCCTCTCCCTCAATTCAAGTCCATATTCATAGTTATATTCTTTTAACCACGACTTCAGAAAGGCAAGAAGGCTAATTGATCTTCAAGGGGTGGGACCTGGGAAATCAACCTCTCTCTCTTAATGTTATATATCAAGGCAGCCGGGCATTGCCCTGCTCTTCACGGATTTTCAACTGCCGTGGGATGTTTAGCGTGCGCAGCCAGCAGGCACACGGGCCCGACTCGTTTTTCGTCCCCTTCCGAGGGACTAAGAGTCATAAGGAAAGATTTGGTTGTTGGGATGCCAGGGGAAACCTTCCTGTATTGCTGGAGATTTGATCGCTCTCACAAACCGTGTCTGCGTAAAGAACTCACAAGAAATGATTTCTGCAGAGACAGTTGTGTGTGTGTGTGTGTGTGTGTGTGTGTGTGTGTGTGTGTGTGTGTGTGTGTGTGTGTGTGTGTGTGTGTGTCATGTATGTGCCTCTGTGTGCGCGAGCGTGTATGTGTGTGTGTACGTGTGTGTGTGGTATGTGAGTCTGTGTGTGGTGTGTGTGTGTGTGTCTGTGTAAGTGACAGCGTCTTTGGTGTGTGTGTGTGTGTGTGTGTGTGTGTGACGTCATGTAGTGCTCTGGTGCGCGAGCGTGTATGTGTGTGTGTGTGTGTGTGTGTAGTGAGTCTGTGTAGTGTGTGTGTGTGTCTGTGTAAGTGACAGGTCTTGTGTGTGATGTGTGTGCGTGGCGCGCGCGCGCGGTGTGTGTGTGATTTCTGAGTGTCTGTGTAATATCTGTGTGAAAGACTATGTATCGTGTGTCATGTGTGTGTGTGTGTGTGCATACTAGTGATATGTAATTAGTGTGTATGTGTGCTGTGTGTGTGTGTGTGTGTGTGTGCGTGCCTCTGTGTGTGTGTGTGTGTGCGTGCTCTGTGTGTGTGTGTTGGTGTGTTGTGTGTTGTTGTGTGTGTGTGTGGTGAGTGCGCGCGCGCGCGTGAGTGCGTGTGTGTGTGTGTGCGTGTGTGTTGTGAGTGCAGTGCGCGCGCGTGTGTGCGTGGTGTGTGTGTTGTGTGTGTGTGTGTGTGTGTGTGTGTGTGTGTGTGCAGGCGCCATCAGCACGGTTAACACCACGACCAGGGTGACAAGAGCTTTGAGGACGGCCACCATGGCGGCACTGTGCTATTTGAGATGGGAGGACGCTGATGGTATACGGGACGACATGTTCGTCGGTAACGCCATCCACTACAGCAAGATGATCAAGGACTTTGGAATCGGCACCTCTCTGGTGGGCCATTTTTTCTTACCCCGTTTGGTTTGGTTTGGTTTAGTTTGGTTTCGGTTTCGTTTCGTTTCGTTTCGTTGTTTGTTTCGTTTCGTTTCGTTTCGTTTCGTTTCGTTTCGTTTCGTTTCGTTTTGTTTTGTTTTGGTTTCGTTTCGTTTTGGTTTGGTTTGTTTCGTTTCGTTTTGTTTTGGTTTGTTTCGTTTCGTTTCGGTTTGGATTGGATTCGTTTCGTTTCGTTTCAATAGATAGATTAGATAGATAGATAGAAGATAGAAGACAGACAGACAGAAGATGATAGATAGATAGATAGATAGACAGGCAGGCAGGCAGGCAGACAGACAGGCATACAGACAGACAGACAGACAGACAGACAGATAGATAGATAGAGATACTTACATAGATATAGATAGATATAGATACTTACATAGATATAGATAGATATAGATACAGATATAGATATGTAGATCTATGTATCTATCTGTTTATCTATCTATCTATCTATCTATCTATCTGTCTGTCTGTCGCTCTCTCTCTCTCTCTCTCTCTATATATATATATATATATAATATATATATATATATATATATAAAATATATATATGTATGCATGTACATATATGTGTATATATATATATATCTGTGTGTGTGGATAGACAGATAGATAGATATAGATATAGACATAGATATACATACATACATATATATTGTTTTTTCCTGCAGGGCTTTGGTTTCTTTGAGGACGAAGACGACTGGAAGCACACTCTGTACGGGGAGAACTACAAGGAACTGATGAGGGTGAAGATCAAGTACGACGTGGACAACTACCTGTGGTGTCACAACTGTGTGGCCAGTGACTTCAAGCTGGACTGTCGCCGTGGGTGTGACCAGTGAGTACTTGGCCCTTTGGTTTTCTGACTCTGTCCACTACCTTTAACCTTTTGACGCCTATTATTCTAGTCACCTGGTTTAACCTTTTGACTGCCATATTCTATCTTCCAGCTTAACCTTTTGACTCCCACACTCTATTCATCAGCTGAACCTTTTGATTCCCACACTCTGTCCACCACCTTAACCTTTTGACACCCACACTCTGTCCACCATCTTAACCTTTTGACACCCACACTCTGTCCACCACCTTAACCTTTTGACACCTATACTCTGTCCACCATCTTAACCTTTTGACACCCATACTCTGTCCACCATCTTAACCTTTTGACACCCACACTCTGTCCACCACCTTAACCTTTTGACACCCATACTCTGTCCACCATCTTAACCTTTTGACACCCACACTCTGTCCACCACCTTAACCTTTTGACACCCATACTCTGTCCACCACCTTAACCTTTTGACACCCAACTCTGTCCACCAGTTTAACCTTTTGACACCCATACTCTGTCCACCATCTTAACCTTTTGACACCCACACTCTGTTCACCACCTTAACCTTTTGACACCCATACTCTGTCCACCACCTTAACCTTTTGACACCCATACTCTGTCCACCACCTTAACCTTTTGACACCCACACTTGTCCACCAGTTTAACCTTTTGACACCCATACTCTGTCCACCACCTTAACCTTTTGACACCCACACTCTGTCCACCAGTTAACCTTTTGACACCCATACTCTGTCCACCACCTTAACCTTTTGACACCCATACTCTGTCCACCGTCTTAACCTTTTGACACCCACACTCTGTCCACCCCCTTAATCTTTTGACACCCATACTCTGTCCACCACCTTAACCTTTTGACACCCATCCTCTGTCCACCACCTTAACCTTTTGACACCCACACTCTGTCCACCATCTTAACCTTTTGACACCCACACTCTGTCCACCACCTTAACTTTTGACACCCATACTCTGTCCACCATTTTAACCTTTTGACACCCATACTCTCCACCACCTTAACCTTTGACACCCATACTCTGTCCACCACCTTAACCTTTTGACACCCACACTCTGTCCACCATCTTAACCTTTTGACACCCACACTCTGTTCACCATCTTAACCTTTTGACACCCACACTCTGTTCACAACCTTAACCTTTTGACACCCATACTCTGTCCACCACCTTAACCTTTTGACACCCACACTCTGTCCACCACCTTAACCTTTTGACACCCACACTCTGTCCACCACCTTAACCTTTTGACACCCACACTCTGTCCACCAGTTTAACCTTTTGACACCCACACTGTCCACAACCTTAACCTTTTGACTGCCACACTGTCCATCTTAACCTTTTGACACCCATACTCTGTCCACCACCTTAACCTTTTGACACCCACACTCTGTCCACCAGTTTAACCTTTTGCCTCCCACACTCTGTCCACCAGTTTAACCTTTTGCCTCCCACACTCTGTCCACCAGTTTAACCTTTTGCCTCCCACACTCTGTCCACCAGTTTAATCTTTTGCCTCCCACACTCTGTCCACCAGTTTAACCTGTGTGTGTGTGTATTTATAACTTTCAATGTTAAAAATACGAGGGTGGTGCTTACTCTGTTGTTTTTGATGCGAGCAATAATACAATTCGGATAGCTATCAAATAAACCAATATAAGGCACCAAATTTGATTGAATGCGTAAACGTTGCAACTGTTGTTGTTGTTGTTGTTGTTGTTGTTGTTGTTGTTGTTGTTGTTGTTGCTGTTGTGTTGTTGTTGTTGGGGTTGGATTTTTTCCCTTCCAATGTGAGCGCTTGACAAGTTCCCTTGAGATTTTGATCTGTATTTAAACCCTTTGACTCCCGCACGTTGTCCATTAGCATCCTGCAGTGTAAACCATGCTAGCAAAGCAAAAACTTAACCCTTTGACTCCCGCACCCTGTCCACCAGCATCCTGCAGTGTAAACCATGCTAGTAAAGCAAAAACTTAACCTTTTGACTCCTGCACCCTGTCCACCAGCATCCTGCAGTGTAAACCATGCTAGTAAAGCAAAAACTTAACCCTTTGACTCCCGCACCCTGTCCACCAGCATCCTGCAGTGTAAACCATGCTAGCAAAGCAAAAACTTAATTCTTTGATAGGGTGAGGGAGTCAGAGGGTTTCTTTTCTTTTTTTGTTATTTAAAGCCCAGCCGACTGCACAGAGCCATATGAGGGTTATAACCGCTTCAAAACACACAAAACTTCAACAGGGAAAAAAAAAGAAAAAGAAAAGAAAATTAAGTACACATATCAATGCATTCGCGCACATAATCTAAGGACATGCCCCCGGCGTAGGACCATTCCGTCCGATTTATCGCACAGGGGAAATTTCAAAAACACACCCGAATATAAATATAAGCATACATAAGGACACCAAAACATACATAAAAACAGGCATAAATTACCTAAAAGTGCTTCCGCATATCTCATTTCCATAGAGTAAAAAATGCACTTAATACATGTACCCAAATATCAGTCCTAGGAGAAAGGTTCTAAGACTTTATCGAACACATACAGGTGAATGGACCAGCAAGGCAGAAAATATAGAAATGACAGAAAGCAAAGGAACGAGGCAGAAACAAAGAGAGTGGCAGAAAAGAGGAAATTTCTGGCACAGAATTTCCAGAAGATGGGGATACTATTTATACTGAAAGAGCCCCCGGCAACCCAAAAGGGGATAGTCAAAGGGTTGAGTTATTGCAGTTGATGGATAGGATGCGGGAGTCTAAGTGTGCAAAATACAGCCTATCGGTAATTTCGTGAGAACGGGTGAGATCTGTGTGAGCAGGCTCCAGTCTACCAAGCTGTAACTGGGTACCTGGCCTTATTCACAATAAGGGAAGGTAAAGCAACGAGGGAGATGGGCACCTCATGCGTGCTGAAGCTGGCACCGAGAGAGAGATCTTGAGGTCTCTACCACCTCACTCCCTTACGACTTTCTGAGTTTTGGGAAAACCTTTTACTTACATAAACTCACATCAACAACAGCAGCAGCAACAGCAACAGCAATAACAACAGTGATATTATGATTGTTGTTGTTGTTGCTTTAACTGTTGTTGTTGCTTCTTCTTCTTCTTCCTATTATTGTTATTGTTCTTCTCTTGTTATTATTAATATTATTATCATTATTATTATCTGTCATCATCATCTTCATCATCATCATTATTATTATTATCATTATTATTTTGTTATTATTATTACTATTATTATTGTTTTGTTGTTGTTTTCATTATCATCATCGTGATCATTATTATTGTCATTAATATCGTTGTTATTATTATTGTTGCTTTGTTGTTGTTTTCATTATTATTATCATCGTCATCTTTACTATTATTGTTACGCTATCTGCCATCAGATACGGGGAAGAGATGAGGAAACGACGCCTGGAGAAAATGAGCGACGAGAACGAGAAACGTGTTCTCAGGTTCCTTCAACATAGCGAGTACTGACGTCATCACCAGCGTGTGACGTCATCACGTCTATGACGTGTTTGCGTTCCGAAGTTTAATCTTGCTCATTTAACCGATGTAAATTTGTCTGCAAAAGCTTCTTGTTATCCGTTCTATGATAGTCGCATTTCAACCGTCTGCTCCTTTAAATAAGCAACTTGAAATTACCATGTATTAATGTTGGATAACTCTCTCTCTCACCTCTCTCTTTCTCTCTCTCTCTCTCTCTCTCTCTCTCTCACACACACACACACACACACACACACACACAAACACATACATACACAATACACCCCCCCCCCCCTGCCTTCATGCCAACAAAATTACCAACAGATGTGACCGTTTCATCAACATTGTCAAAATTCCTTGACACTCACTTCTGTCGAAATATTAGGACACTTTTTTTCGTTTAAGTGGTTGTGTCATGTTGTGAAATATATTTTGGACAAATAGTCTGGATTTTTTTAAAACATCAAATCACACAAACATTAAATAAATCTCAAATTTTCATGTGATGTTGTGCTGTGAAGTTTATAATATATTGTATGGGCGTATACGTGTGTATCCGTTTGAGTGTGTGTGTAAGAGACAGAGAGAAAGAGAGAGAACGTGTGTGTGTGTGAGAGAGAAAGAGAAAGAGAGAGAGAGTGTGTGTGTGTGTGTGTGCGTGTTTGTGTATTTGTGTGTGTGTGTGTGTGTGTGTGTGCAAGTGGGTGAGAGAGAGAGCGTGTGTGTGTGTGTATGTGTGTGTTTGTGTATTTGTGTGTGTGTGTGAGTGAGAGAGAGAGAGAGCGTGTGTGCGCGTGGATGTGTGTTTGTGTATTTGTGTGTGTGTGTGTGTGTGTGTGTATGTGTGTGTGTGTGTGTGTGTGACTGAGAGAGAGAGAACGTGTGTGTGTGCGTGTATGCGTGTGTTTTGTTGTGTTTGTGTGTTTGTGCGCGCATGTGGGTGAGAGAGAGAGTATGTGTGTGTGTGTTGTGTGTATGTGTGTGTGTGTGTGTGTAAGAGAGCGAGAGAGAAAGAGCATGTGTGTGTGTATGTGTGTGTGTGTGTGTATTTGTGCGTGTGTGTGTGCATGTGGGTGTGAAAGAGAGAGAGAGTGTGTGTGTGTATGTGGGTGTAAGAGAGAGAGAGTGTGTGTGTGTGTCGTGTGTATGTGGGTGTGAGAGAGAGACAGTGTGTGTGTGTGTGTGTGTTGTGTAGCTCACACAAAACAGATGCAATTTTAACAATAGTTTTCTTGGTTTTCTTTATTGCATATTTTTTTCGAATAAAATTAACTGTTAACACATGGATTAGTTTGCATTATTAACAAGGCAATCATATTCCAATAACAATAATAATAATAATAATGATGATAATAATAATGATAATTATATAGTAATAATAATAATGATAATAATAATAACAACTACAACAGCAACACTAACACTAACACACAAAATATTATCATTAGCATTATCATTGTTGTTGTTGTTGTAGGTATAATTGTTATTACTATTATGATAACGGTTTTGTTTACAATCACTGTATTAAAAAAAACCCAAAGAAACATAGGAGAAATCAAGAAACCACTCACAAACATACAAGAAATACAAACAAAACGAAAAATAACTTTAAAAAATGCAGACCTACCACCGACCTCTAACAGCAAAGATATACTGCAACCATACACAAAGTAGAAATAAAGCAGCCAAAGAATAAGTTTAATCCTTAATGTAATCATACTTGTTTCTTCACGAAGAAATTAAGCAGATATAGAACAAGAGTAACCCTTTCACTCCCTCGCCCAATCCAAGCCGATGGACAGGGCGAGGGAGCCAGAAGGTTAAACAGATCAACCCTTTGACTCCCGCACCCTGTCCACCAGTATCCTGCATTGAGCAGCCATGCTAGCAAAGCAAAAACTTAACCGTTTGATTCCCTCACACTATCCACCAGCTTCCTGCAAAAAAGTGTCCTAGGCCTATGACACACACTGTCCCGGCAAATGACATGCATTGTGAGGTAGAAAATAGTTCTCTCACCATCACGCGTAACACACACACACACACACACACACACACACACACACACACACACATAGTGTGAGGGAATCAAAGGGTTAAGTTTCCGCTTTGCTAGCATGGTTGGTAATACAAGATGCTGGTGGACATGGCGCGGGAATCAAAAGGGTTAATTCCTGCATCCGCTGGACCATGCTGCAGTACATGATATTCAGAGAAGAAAGACAGATAGTGAAAACAGAGACAAAAATGCAGTCACAGAACAAATAAAAAATAGAATAAAAAAAACAGAATCAGTCACTATTGACTAAGTTACAACGGAGACAGAAAAATGCAAAAGACACTGTACACTAAACCAGTAAAGCTCATGCAGGGTGGCAGGCCTATGACACACACTGTCCCGGCAAATGACACGTATTGTGAGGCAGAAAATAGTTCTCTCACCATCATGCGTAACACACAAACACACACACACACACACACACACAAGCATGCACGCACACATGTAAGCACGAACGCATGCACGCACACTTGCACGCACGCACAAACACAACTTTCTCATTAATTTAACCCTTTGACTCCCGCACCCTATGCACCAACTGCAAAAACTTAACCCTTTGACTCCCTCACCCTATCCACCAGCTTCCTGCAAGAAGCTGGTAGATGGGGTGAGGGAGTCAAAGAGTTAAGTTTTTGATTTGCTAGCATGGCTGACAATGTAGGATGCTGTCGTACAGGGTACGGGTGTCAAAAGGTTAACTGATACAGGCACAGAGGCAATCCATTAAAGAGAAAAGACATTTTGACTCATACAAACAAAAATCCACACACTATCAACTAACTCCATGAAACGTCCAAGAAAACTGCAAAAAAGGCAAATGGAAAGAAAAATTAACCAACACCACTTTCTCTAACAAAACTTTTCATTAAGAATCCATAACAAACAAACAAAAATCTGTAAAAATCCCTGCCCTTTGTGCAAATCACAACTCACATCAATTACAAGAGTACGGAATCTGGTGACCACAAATTACTGTCAATAGCATAGTAATTAAAAGAAAGTGCACATACTTTGAAATTAAGACAATGTTAAAAAGAATGTAAGAACACTAAAACACTGACATTAAGACAGGGCTTTAACAAACAGTAGTAAGAACACTAAAACGCTGAAATCGGGACAAAGCTAAAAGAAACTGCTGTAAAAATACTGACACAGTTAAGACAAAGCTAAAAGAAATTGTTGTAAATTTAAGAAATTAAGACAAGGCTAAACATATTGTTGTAAGAACACTGAAACATTGAAAATAAGACAATGCTAAAGAATGTTATAAGAACACTGAAATACTCAAACTAAGACAATGCTATAAAAATGTAGTATGAACACTGAAACAAAGACAAGACTGAAAAAAACGAAAACAAAAAAGCTTTAAACTTCTGTGAGGGAGCGCAGAGTGTACGGTATGAGACAAAGAAGATGATAGTCACCCAAGCCGGAACCAGGTATCAGGATAGGGGTGGGCACAGCAGCGGCACCGATGGTTAGACATCTTTTCACCAATTTCTTGACCACCCAGTCAAATATTTTGTAGTTAGTATGGTCTCTCGCATTAGCCGAGTTTATGCGCTTGTAAGACATGGCTAAGTTATGTGCTATTAAAAAGAAACGTTTATGCAAGCTGAAACGCATTTCGCATAAATGGTGAAAAGTAGTTGATGTCTTGTCATCAAAAAGGCATACTTTGACCCTTGAGTGCAAAAATTACCGAAAGAAATACGTGTCAATTCTTTGAATCCATTTACATGTCAATTCGTTAAATCCTAAGGATACATATCAAGGTATCAACAGTATACATAAAGTGGCATAAGTCTGTATCAAAAACACACATAATGTAAAATTTATGTTCACAAATGCGAAAAAGCGTGTAACAGGACATTTAGACATCCCATATCATGTACATAATACTGCAATTTCTATGGTTCAAAACAAGTTCACGAACAGTTCATACTGCTTTTTGCACGCAAAACCACAAATAAATTATCCAAAACAAGCGGTGCATTGGAAAAAAAAACACTAAATACATAAGTTCTTTGCTCGCTGCGAAACACAAGGTTCCCATGTTTTGTTTCAACTTCACAAAAATTCCAACAAAGTAAAATCTTACTGGAAGCCCCTGTTGTTGTTGTTGTTATTGCAGTATAAAGCCCAGCCGACTGTATAGAGCCTTATCAGGACCATACCCGCTTCAAAACATACAAAACTTCAACAGGAAAAAAAGAAGAAAAGAAAATTAAGCACACATATCAATGCATTCGTGCACATAATCTAAGGACATGCCCATGGCGTTGATCATCCATCCAATTTAACGCACAAGGGATTTAAAAAACATACCTGAATAAAAATTTAGGCATACCTAAGGACACTAAAACATGTATAAAAACGGGCATAAATCACCTAAACTTGCTTCCGATATCTCACCTCCCTAGAGCCAAAAATGCACTTAATACATGAATCCAATTATAAATCCTAAGAAAAAGTAGTAAGACTTTATCAAACACGTACAGGTAAATGGACCAGCAAGGCAGAAAATGATAAGTAGAAATGACAGAAAGCAAAGGAACAAGGCAGAAACAAAGAGACTGACAGAAATGAGGAAATTTCTAGCACAGAATTTCCAGAAGGTGGGGATACTACTAATACTGAAAGAACCCCCCGGCATCCTCACAGGTGGACTGGAAGCCCTTCAACACCAAGCATTGTCGCTCAGTGGTGCTATTACTGGGACTCAGACAGCATGAATCACATAATTCTGTGACAAACGTCTGTGGCAGTCATACTAACTTACAGGCAGTGGAGAGGCAGAAAGACAGAATGTGGCAGCCATATTAAGTTACAGACACGTGGAGAGGCAGAAAGACAGAATGTTGGCAGCCATACTAACATACAGACAGAATCTCTTGTGCAGCCATTCTAAGATACAACAGAATCTGTTTGCAGCCATACTAAGATACAGACAGAATCTGTTTGGCAGCCATATAAGATACAGACAGAATCTGTTGGCAGCCATATTAAGATACAGACAGAATCTGTTTGCAGCCACATAAGATACAACAGAATCTGTTGGCAGCCATACTAAATACAGACAGAATCTCTTGGCAGCCATACTAAATACAGACAGAATCCTTGGCAGCCATACTAAGATACAGACAGAATCTCTTGCAGCCATACTAAGAACAGACAGAATCTGTTGGCAGCCATATTAAGATACAGACAGAATCTGTTGGCAGCCATATTAAGATACAGACAGAATCTCTTGGCAGCCATACTAAGATACGGGACAGAATCTGTTGGCAGCCATATTAAGATACAGACAGAATCTGTTGGCAGCCATACTAAGATACAGCAGAATCTGTTGGCAACATACTAAGATACAGACAGAATCTGTTGACAGCCATATAAGATACAACAGAATCTGTTGGCAGCCATACTAAGATACAGCAGAATCTGTTGGCAGCCATACTAAGATACAGACAGAATCTCTTGGCAGCCATACTAAGATACAGACAGAATCTTTGGCAGCCATATAAATACAGACAGAATCTGTTGGCAGCCATACCAAGATACAGACAGAATCTCTTGGCAGCCATACTAAGATACAGTACAGAATCTTTGGCAGCCATTACTAAGATACAGACAGAATCTGTTGGCAGCCATACTAAGATACAGACAGAATCTGTTGGCAGCCATACTAAGATACATACAGAATCTCTTGGCAGCCATACTAAGATACTACAGAATCTTTGGCAGCCATACTAAGATACATACAGAATCTCTTGGCAGCCATACTAAGATACAGTACAGAATCTGCTTGGCAGCCATACTAAGATACAGACAGAATCTGTTGGCAGCCATACTAAGATACAGACAGAATCTGTTGGCAGCCATACTAAGATACATACAGAATCTGTTGGCAGCCAACTAAGATACAGACAAGTGGTGGTGGCAGGCGGATAAGAATCAGTAAAAACTCTTGACACCATTTAATGTACATGAATCACCAATCTTTGGCTTACCATTCTAACATTACATAGGACCAGAAAGTCTCTCTCTCTCTGCTCTCTCTATCTCTCTCATCTCATCTGTCTTTGCACCCATACCTCCTTACAGACACACATCTTGGCACGCACAACAACAGAACAACAAATACACACCACTACATAAACATAACACAAACATACACCACACAATTCATATCAAATTTCATCCACCTATTTAAGATACAAACAAAATTCTTAAAAGACATTAATATCAAAAGAATAATAAGGGCATCCTTAAGAACAGACAGAATTCACTTTGGCAAACCAGATCAGCTGTATCTCTATGAAAACCACAATATCTAAGATACAGTGTTACTGAAATACAACTATCACCACATAATCACGACATTAACTACTTCGCACCACACACAAACAGACAGAATCTCTTGGCAGCCACACTAAGATACAGACAGAATCTGTTGGCAGCCATATACAATCTCTTGCATCCACACTAAGATACAGACAGAATCTTTTGGCAGCCATACTAAGATACAGACAGAATCTGTTGGCAGCCATACTAAGATACAGACAAGTGGTGGGGGGCAGGGGGGAAGAGAGAATCTGTTAAAAATCTTGACACCATTTGAATGTACAGTGAAATTTTTCACCAACCTTTTGCTTACTCACTTTCTGTGATACATGTGCACATATGCTGCACTCAGAAACAAAGTCTCTCTCTCTCTCTCTCTCTCTCTCTCTCTCTCTCTCTCTCTCTCTCTCTCTCTCTCCCCCCTACCTCCCTCTCACAGACACACATACTGGCATGCACAAACAACACACACACACACACACACACACACACATACACACACACACACATACACACACACATACACACACACACACATACACACACAATCTCATATCATACCCGTTTCATCACACCTTATTTAAGAACACAACACAAATTCTTAAAAAGAAATTAATATCAAAAGGAATGAGATAATGTCCATCCTTTAAAACAAGAGAGCAAGTTCACTGTAGTGGAAACCAGATCATGCTTGTTCATCTCAATCATGAAAACCACAATATCATCATGAATACAGTGTTTACTTGAAAATACAAACTACACATACATAATCACGCATATAACATAACTCTAAACCCCCCCCCCCCCACACACACACACACCATCTAATATCACTCATAGTGGAAAAAATGGTAAATCAAAAAACGAGCAAAAGAACACACACACACACACACACACACACACACACACACACACACACACACACACACACACACACACACACACATACACGCTGATGTCACAAAATTCTTGTTTCTTAAAAATGAAAGAAATGTACGGACAGAAAAAAAAAATGTTTTATTAAACCATTGCCATTTACACATCTTTACATCAGTCAGCATCAAGCTGATACTGGAACTGTTGAAAAGAAAAAAGAAAAAAGAAAAAAAGGAAACTTCAGGGAGGGGGGGTCCATGCTCCCATGGAACATTTTTTTACAGGATTAAAACCTGTGCAGTCTGATGCATTAACCCTTTGACTCCCGCACCCTATCCACCAACTGCAAAAGCTTGACCCCTTAACCCTCTTACCCTATCCACCTGCTTCCTGCAGGAAGCTGGTGGATAGGGTGAGATAGTCGAAGGGTTAGGTTTTTGCTCTGCTAGCATGGTCAGCAATGCAGGATGCTGGTGGACAGGGTGCAGAAGTCAAAGGGTTAAATCAGACATGCAGTCTGTTCATAAAGTATTTTCTGCACAAGATAATTTCTTTGTATGCACATATTAAATCACAAACTATGCTCATCATACTTACTCTACTCTACAAAATGAAAGAAGAAGACGTTAGATATCAATTTTCCGAGGAAAGGACCAATTCATGTAATCTGAGAAAATTTATTCTGAGGAAAAGACCAATGAAATGTGAAAAAAATTATTCTGAAGAAAGGACCAATGTAATCTGAGAAAATTTATTCTGAGGAAAAGACCGATGAAATGTGAAAAAAAAAATTCATTTTGAAGAAAGGACCATGACCAATGTAATCTCAGAAAAGGGGGCTGATGTTCAGCCTAGAATGTGAGAGCTTTGCCTCTATGCCACCCATGCCTTGACAAAAACATACCGAGCAGTAGTGCTGCAACAGCAGCGGCAGAGATCATACAAGCATCAATATCATGATAAATAAGGTGAACAACATGTTTGGAAAAAAGAAACATTACCTTAATCTCAATTGAATGTAACATTTATAACTCTTTGAGAGTCACGGAGTTATCTCCCATGTAGAATTTCTCAAACCCAACACAGTTTGCACTACCCATTCACTTAGCACAGACGCAGCCACAAAGCATAAAGTGGTAAGCTCAGAACATTCAGAACATTACCTGAATCTGTTTACACAGTAAAGCAACACTATGACGTCCAGCAGTAGTCAAAACAGTGGTGCAGTGGTTTTGTGATGCTTTTCTTTGTTTCAGAAATCTAAACAATTCCCGCCCACTGCTACAGGGTTCTACACAGTAAACTGTGATAACACCAGGTTTGAACTTTCATCCGTACAAAAAATTACCGTGGGATTTTTCAGCTCCGACAGTCTCTTACTCAGAGTCAAATGCGCAATGGGCTAATTAGGAAGACTGGGTCGGACCACACAGACAAGCATCATCCACTTCATGGATGTATCACTGAAGGTGTTGGTCAAATTTCCTGACCAACACCTCAGGTGTTTGAATCTCTCAGGCCTGATTAATCCCACTGTTACAAAAGTAACTGCAGTATAAAGCACTGTGAAGCAGCCTCAATCCAAACGGATCTCTGTAGCATTACCACTATCACCCTCATTCTCATCATCATCATCACAGTGTGAAAAAAAAAATGTCTCCCATTCTGAAGCTCTTCCCTGCACTCATGGTGACTCAATTTTGATGGGGTTTGAAGGTGTGCTGGAGAGGCAATATGAGTGGCACTAGGTTAGTAGTAGCAATAATAATATCTACACAGAACCAAATCTGGATATACAAATCAAATCAACACACTCCATCAAAATCACTCATAGTGAAAAATGGGTAAATAGAAAAAGAGCAAAAGAAACACTGAAAAACACACTGCACCCCCATGACATACCCCCAACACACTGACACGCTTTCAAAAATTTTGTTTCTGAACTATGAAAAAAATGTAACGTACAAAAAAAAAGTTATTAAACCATGCATTTACACAAAACTTTAATCAAGGGTCAAGAGGTTAATCAGGGTCAAGCCGATCATGGAGAGGAAGGGATGAAGGTGTGGGCACGTAGAGGAGGTACCACTGATGGACAACAAGGTATGGCTTCAAGTTAGACTTGAAGGAAGACACGAGTATTGTCTGTTGAACAGACAGAAGAGTGACACAGGAGCAGTGTAAAAGGTAAAGGCAGCAAAACATAAAAATACGATTAAAAAAATGCGATCACACCTACATCGCAACAAATTTGAGTGTTACCAGACATTTTGAAGAAAGAGGCTCAAAATTAGTGTGCAGCATTTTAACGTAAAACTACATATCCACTCTCGAATGTACCGAACATACTTGTCACATCTAAGCTGCTTCTAAATGTTGTGGAATCCCAACTAATTTTCCCCTCACCTGTCGGTGTCACCGGGTTCAGTGTTGGCTGCTGCACACCTAGATGCCACCATCTCCCTCCAGGCCGCTCTGTCTTGACTTTTGTGGACAATTTCTTGAATATTTAGGCCACTGATGTTGGTTATGTTCTCGATGTATGAGACTAGAGATCTGCCTTTCTTACTTTTTGCTACTGGTTTTCCTTGAAAGATGGTTGCCATGAGGTCCGCGTTCTTGTTGTGTGACACACGACCATTGTATTTTAGTCTTCTCTTGCTGATGTCTGCAAGTAGTTTTCTGGTGGTGTCAAGTTTTTCACGACACTTTCATTACTTCTTCTGCCTGTCAATTTGACACGTAGAAGTCTCTGATAACACCACATCTCTGCTGCCTCAATTTGCTCCTGAGGGGATTAATGCATGCAGAGGTCCTGCTCTTGTAGAGATTTCTGCCACTTCCATTACTGATTCAACGATTTAACCCTTTGACTCCCACATCCTATCCACCAATAGCAAAACCTTAATCCTTTGACTTCTTCACCCTATCCACCAGCTTCCTGCGAGGGTTAAGTTTTTTGCTTTGCTAGCATGGTTGACAAGACAAGATGGTGATGGACAGGGTGTTGGGAGTCAAAGGGTTAAATGTTACTCACTCATGAGGGCTGGAGAAACATAGCAGGCTGTCACTTCACTAAAGAGGACACTGTATATTAAGTCTGACCCACGACTAAGAAATTTCAATATTTTCAATATTCAATATCTGTTTCTAGTTTGCAACGACGGAATCACTGTGAAAGTTCTCATTGCTCTCCCAGGAGAGAGAGAATCGCCACAAAGCAGTGCCACCCATTTTTTTTTTCTGTCTGTGCGTGTTTTTCTTCCCCTATGAGAGTGGATTTTGTAAGAAAATTCTGCCAGAGACAGCTTCCTCACTGACATGGGTTCTTTTACATGCGCAGAATACATCTCCACACGGGAACTCGGTTTATCGTCTCAATCAGAATGGGATTTTACTGGGTACTGTCCTGAGTATACACGATCACAACAGACACCACTTTATTTTGTCACAGTGAACTAGCCACAGCAGAGTCTCCTCCAGTGGGTGTCTTCACAGCGACTGTGTATCTCCTTTGACTCCATGCCATTGAGATTGTATCAAATGGTACACTGAGACAGCCAAAACAAGTGGTGTGAGAGTATCGTCATTCAAATGTTGCACCATGTGTGACATAAACATGTACACACACACACACATACACGCACCTCACCTGTCTCACCTGAGACGGCCAAAATCAGTGGTGTGAGAGAATCGTCATTAAAACGTTACAACAGAGTGAGAGTATTGTCATTCAAATGTTGCACCATGTGGGGCATAAACACGTACACACACATACATACATACATATAAGAGAAAAAAATAATGAAAACAATTTCACATGTGTTACACTGCACCCACCATGGCAATGATTGTGCATATCAATGTAATTAAAAAAAATAAGGAAAACAATTTCACATGTTACATTGCACCCACCATGACAATGACTGTGCGTATCAATGTAATAAAAAATAACAATTAAAATCAATAAAAAAACCAACTAAATTTCTATCGCTGTAATAAAAAATACTTATTAAAATCAATAAAAACCTATTATATTTCTTTTTTACATGATTGTACCAGCTTTGAGATTTGCCTGCTGTCTAGCACGCTTTGGGTTGGTGCTGTGGACGCCATGTGAGTGGAGACTGGTGGGACTGTGGGCAGAAAGTAGAGGAACTGTAGGATCTGGCCGATTTCAGGCCGCAGATCAGATCCCGCCCACAGTCAGTGTCACACGGGCTGTTCACGTTCGACTTGTAGTAATATCTGCAAAAATATCATCCACATATGTAACATTCGTAAGACCCATGTTAACAATGTAAAATAACATCCACATATGTAACATTTGTAGCACCCATGTTAACGTGTGTAAAATGACATCCACATATGTAACATTTGTAGAACCCATGTTATCGTGTGTAAAATGACATCCACATGTGTAACATTTGTAGCATCCATGTTAACATATGTAAAATAACATCCACATATGTAACATTTGTAGCACCCATGTTAACGTAGTAAAATAACATCTACATATGTAACATTTGTAGCACCCATGTTAACGTAGTAAAATAACATCCACATACAGTCTGTAACATTTGTAGCACCCATGTTAACGTAGTAAAATAACATCCACATACGTAACATTTGTAGCACCCATGTTAACGTATGTAAAATAACATCCACATATGTAACATTTGTAGCACCAATGTTAACGTAGGTAAAATAACATCCACATATGTAACATTTGTAGCACCAATGTTAACGTGTGTAAAATAACATCCACATATGTAACATTTTTAGCACCATGTTAATGTATGTAAAATAACATCCACATATGTAACATTTGTAGCACTCATGTTAACGTATGTAAAATAACATCCACATATGTAACATTTGTAGCACCCATATTAAAACATATGTAAATGACCAAGGGCCATACTTGAACCACCAACCCTCATTACCTCCCAACTGGAAAAAAAAGGGAAAAAAATAGAATGTATGGCATAAACGACATATAAAAAATTGGCAAACAATGCTATAGAATATAAAACCAAAAGATATTGGCAAATAACATTATGAATATGAAATTAAAAGATAATGTCAAACAACACAGCAGAAAATAAAACCAAAAGATCTCACCAAAGAACACAGCAGAAAATAAAACCAAAAGATCTTACCAAAGAACACAGCAGAATATAAAACCAAAAGATCTCACCAAAGAACACAGCAGAATATAAAACCAAAAGATCTTACCAAAGAACACAACAGAAAATAAAACCAAAAGATCTCACCAAAGAACACAACAGAATATAAAACCAAAAGATCTCACCAAAGAACACAACAGAATATAAAACCAAAAGATCTCACCAAAGAACACAACAGAATATAAAACCAAAAGATCTCACCAAAGAACACAACAGAATATAAAACCAAAAGATCTCACCAAAGAACACAACAGAATATAAAACCAAAAGATCTCACCAAAGAACACAACAGAATATAAAACCAAAAGATCTCACCAAAGAACACAACAGAATATAAAACCAAAAGATCTTACCAAAGAACACAACAGAATATAAAACCAAAAGATCTCACCAAAGAACACAGCAGAATATAAAACCAAAAGATCTCACCAAAGAACACAACAGAATATAAAACCAAAAGATCTCACCAAAGAACACAACAGAAAATAAAACCAAAAGATCTTACCAAAGAACACAGCAGAAAATAAAACCAAAAGATCTCACCAAAGAACACAGCAGAAAATAAAACCAAAAGATCTCACCAAAGAACACAGCAGAAAATAAAACCAAAAGATCTCACCAAAGAACACAGCAGAAAATAAAACCAAAAGATCTCACCAAAGAACACAGCAGAAAATAAAACCAAAAGATCTCACCAAAGAACACAACAGAATATAAACCAAAAGATCTCACCAAAGAACACAACAGAAAATAAAACCAAAAGATCTCACCAAAGAACACAGCAGAAAATAAAACCAAAAGATCTCACCAAAGAACACAGCAGAAAATAAAACTTAAAACTGGAGCATCACCAGTTTCAACAGAACCAAGATATTTGAAATCCTTAATATTTTCTAAAGGAACTTTGCTAATTGAGATGGCACAATTGTTTTCAGTGTCTTTGCCTTTGATGTGTAGCATTTTTGTTTTCTTGGTGTTTAAGTTCAGGCCAACCTTTCTGCCTGCTGCATCTACCCTATTTCAGGTACTTGTTTGAAACTCTTTAACCCCATAAGTGCCACTTAAGTGAAATTTACAGAGCTCTCAGAGCCTTCTGTGATGCAAACAAACGTAAAATTTACAAAGGTAGTTTAATGCACGTTTCAGCCTAATGTAAATGGGAGAGAAGCACTGACTGATGTTGTCAGTCTCAGAGAGGGTTCATAAAAGTGACTGGCTTCCCTTACATGACTTTTTGACCTATGAAACCCTCACCAGATTGATTTTATTTATCTGAGAATAGAAACTGTTTTTTTAGCAAAATGGCGACACCAGGACTGTCAGCTGTCAGTGATCTGTCAGCAGGTGGTCATCCAAAGTCTAAATAAATACTTTTAGATTTCATCAGGACGACCATATCTTCTATTTTTTCCTTTGTATTTTTTTGTTTGTTTGTTTGTTTGTTTCTAGTGTGAATGATTATGATTTTTTTAAGGGATTTTCCACACAATATTACAAATATGTAGTCACTTCACGAAATTACATAAATCATCTGAAAATACATTTTGTCATGCCTAATGTATCACCCTGTGTAATTTCATGCATAGATTCCCATAAATATGAAAGCAACAGTTGTTTTATCATATATGGTTTTGATGCAAAGTTTTTCCCCGGCACATGGAAAACACCGGATGTCAAAAAACATCGGCACTTAAAGGGTTAATATAATCTACAAAACCCTACATCACACAGCGTGTCTCCTCCTCAGGTCTCCTGCTTGACCAGCAACTCTTTCTCCCTGTGACACCCATGATGGAACATGCAGGTAAAAGAAGACGACCAACCTGTGCAAAGTGTACATCAATCAACACAGCAAAGCACACGACTTACTTATAAAACGTCTGTAGCAGAGTGTTGTTCTTCTCCAGCTTGGCGATCACATCATTCCAGTCTTCAGGAAACAGAGACTTCATGCCATACGTGGCCTGGGTATCAAACATACAATATAACTTTTAGACATCACACATACAAAGTAATTTTTCACATCATAGGTAGCCCAATACCAAATGTACACTATAAGTTTTAAACATCGCACGTACACAGTAATGTTCCACACCACACATAGCCTGGATATCAAACATACATTATAATTTTTAGACATCACACATACACAGTAATGTTCCACACCGTATGTAGCCTGTTATTGTTATTTTTGTTTAAAGCCCAGCCGAATGTGTAGAGTCATATCAGGGCTATATCATCATCATCATCAGGTGCCTTGCCGCATGGCGTTGGCGATCATGGCCTTCCATCTGTTTCTATCTCTTGTTGCCTCAAGCACCTCTTCTATCCTCTTTGTCTTCAATCACTCTGCAAGTCCGTCCAATATCTTCTCCCTGGGTCTACTTTGTGCTCTCTTTCCCTCCAGCTTACCCGTCATGACCAGGTGCTCCAATTCCCTTTTCCTCATAAAATGGCCTATAAATGTTGCCTGTCTTTTCCTATCAGGGCTATAACTGTTTCAAAACATACAAAATTCTTCAACAATAAAAGAAAAGGAAAAGAAAATTAAGTACACATATTAATGCATTTGCACATAATTTGAGGAGATGCTCCTGGCGTTGACCACTCCATGCAATTTATCACACAGAGGATTTAAAAAACATACCTGAATACAAATTTAAACGTAACTAAGGACACTAAAACATACACAAAAACAGGCTTAATATCAAGCTTACTTTATAAGTTTCAGATATCACACATACACAGTAATGTTCCATGACAAAGGTAGCCCGGATATCAAACATACATTACAACTTTTAGACATTACACATACACAGTAATGTTCCACACCATAGGTAGCCTGGATACCATACATACATTACAACTTTTAGACATCACATGTACACAGTAATGTACCACACCATAGGTACCCTGGATATCATACATACATTACAACTTTTAGACATTACACGTACACAGTGATGCTCCACACCATAGGTACCCTGGATATCATACATACATTACAACTTTTAGACATTACACATACACAGTGATGCTCCACACCATAGGTAGCCTGGATATCATACATACATTACAACTTTTAGACATTACATACACAGTAATGTTCCACACCATAGGTACCCTGGATATCATACATACATTACAACTTTTAGACATTACACATACACAGTAATGTTCCACACCATAGGTACCCTGGATATCATACATACAACTTTTAGACATTACACATACACAGTAGTTCCACACATAGGTACCTGGATATCATACATACATTACAACTTTTAGACATTACACATACACGTAATGTTCCACACCATAGGTAGCCTGGATATCATACATACATTACAACTTTTAGACATTACACATACACAGTAATGTTCCACACCATAGGTAGCCTGGATATCATACATACATTACAACTTTTAGACATTACACATACACAGTAATGTTCCACACCATAAGTAGCCTGGATACCATACATACATTACAACTTTTAGACATTACACATACACAGTAATGTTCCACACCATAGGTACCCTGGATATCATACATACATTACAACTTTTAGACATTACACATACACAGTAATGTACCACACCATAGGTACCCTGGATATCATACATACATTACAACTTTTAGACATTACACATACACAGTAATGTTCCACACCATAGGTACCCTGGATATCATACATACATTACAACTTTTAGACATTACACATACACAGTGATGTTCCACACCATAGGTACCCTGGATATCATACATACATTACAACTTTTAGACATTACACATACACAGTAATGTTCCACACCATAGGTACCCTGGATACCAAACATACCATTACAACTTTTAGACATTACACATACACAGTAATGTTACCACACCATAGGTACCCTGGATACCAAACATACCATTACAACTTTTAGACATTACACATACACAGTAATGTTACCACACCATAGGTACCCTGGATATCATACATACATTACAACTTTTAGACATTACACATACACAGTAATGTTCCACACCACGGTAGCCTGGATATCATACATAATTACAACTTTTAGACATTACACATACACAGTGATGCTCCACACCATAGGTACCTGGATACCAAACATACATTACAACTTTTAGACATTACACATACACAGTAATGTTCCACACCATAGGTACCCTGGATACCAAACATACCATTACAACTTTTAGACATTACACATACACAGTAATGTTTCACAACATAGGTAGCCTGGATATCATACATACATTACAACTTTTAGACATTACACATACACAGTGATGCTCACACCATAGGTACCTGGATACCAAACATACCATTACAACTTTTAGACATTACACTACACAGTAATGTTCCACACCATAAGTAGCCTGGATACCAAACATCATTACAACTTTTAGACATTACACATACACAGTAATGTTCCACACCATAGGTACCTGGATATCATACATACATTACAACTTTTAGACATTACACATACACAGTAATGTCCACACCATAGGTACCCTGGATACCAACATACCATTACAACTTTTAGACATTACACATACACAGTAATGTTCCACACCATAGGTAGCCTGGATATCATACATACATTACAACTTTTTAGACATCACACATACACAGTAATGTTCCACACCATAGGTAGCCTGGATATCATATATACATTACAACTTTTAGACATTACACATACACAGTAATGTTCCACACCATAAGTAGCCTGGATACCAAACATACCATTACAACTTTTAGACATTACACATACACAGTAATATTCCACACCATAAGTAGCCTGGATACCAAACATTCATTACAACTTTTAGACATTACACATACACAGTAATGTTCCACACCATAGGTAGCCTGGATACCATACATACATTACAACTTTTAGACATTACACATACACAGTAATGTTCCACACCATAGGTAGCCTGGATATCATACATACATTACAACTTTTTAGACATCACACATACACAGTAACGTGCCTAGACATCAAGCTTATAAAGTTTTTGATATCAACAGAGATGCCAATCCCTCTGAACTCTTTTTAGAACAAACTGGAAACTTTTTTTAAACAGATTTGGAATGTTTTAGCAACATTTTCGAAATTTTTTTTTAGAAGATTTGGAGTTCTTTTTAGGAACATTACCTGCAGACTGCGTTTACTACACACACGTTTGTGATAAAGTAAAAATGTTAAAAGAAATTTGTTTCTGAAGACTGTTTGTAATTGCTGCTGGTGTTCAAAGCAGCACCTTTTTTGACATGTTTGGTGCTTTTCATGTCTTTTTCTTCATGTTATATGTCCCTTCATGAAATGTCCAGTTCGCATTTGGTACAGTGTGCATGTAAATCATCTAGACAGATTGTACAATGCATTGGTATTTTTCTGTAAACTTCACTCAAAACTTCTGCTGCTGCCACAGCTTTTTCTCAGTTGCAGCTGACTCTACATCATATGTTTGCCTTAACCCTTTGGCTCCCACACCCTATCCACCAACAGCAAAAATTAACCCTTTGACTCCCTCACCCAATCTACCAGACAGGGTGAGGGAATCATAGGGAATCATAGGTTAAGTTTTTGCTTTACTAGCATGGTTGACAATGCAGGGTGGTGATGAACAGGATGCAGCAGTCAAAGGTTTAACTGATGTTTCATCTTGGTTCTGGCAATGGTAATCGCGATCTCACGAGCGTGCACAGTAGCTTACTTGTTTGTGCATGAGCCATTGCTACTGTTCCTGCACTCTTTGCTTCAGAGCTGTATTTTCTTCCAGCACAATGCTGCTCTTGTTTTGTCTGGCCATGATTTTGCTTGGGAAAGTACAATGGTGCTTTCCCATTGCCTTCCATCAGTTTGTGTACAGACTCTCCGCTAGCCTTTGTCATTCCCACAAACCTGCAAGGCAGCTGGGGTGATATCTCTTTTCAGGGTTTACTCCCTTATGCTAATCGGCCAAGCCAAAACAGCATTCAAGAAGATGAAAAGCATTCTTACCAACAAATGCCTATCAATTAACATCAGGAAGACAGTTCTTGAATGTTATACAGAACCAAAAATGTTAAACGGTTGTGAGGCGTGGACAGTCAACATGCAAAGCCAGAACAAGACTGAGGCAGCGGAGGTGTGGTTTCTAAGACCCAGGGATAAAATACTGGACGTACTTGCAGAGTGGCTGAGGACAGACAGGGTGGAAGATATGCTTGTGGCAACAAGGAACAGATACATATCAGGGCTTAAAACAGAAGGAGGAAAAAACCACTGAAACTAGGGGGGTCCGGGGGCAAATCAGGGGCCATAACTTGCACGCCGTTGCTATGAACGCTTGCAAGCCGATCACGGATGCCTTGCTCCTTTCTTTTTTTTTTTTTCCTTTTTTTTTTTTTTTTTTTGACAAACCGAAATCGCAAAATTCCGCCGAGATGCAGAACGTTTTAAGCCCTGACATATGGAGGGCCATGATTGCCAACACCATGCGGCAGGGGTTTTGATGATGATGATGATGACAATGCTGCTGAGAACACCTATCAAAAAACTTGCCATTCTGACTTCCAGCACAGCCACATGCACCCATGGTCTCACTCACTGCATGGCCCCTGAAAGAAAAGAAGTGATAAAGAAGGCCACGCACCTTGGCTGTGTATTCCAGCTGCCAAACAGGGGGTCGAGGACTGGAGTTGGCCGCCGTCAGGTTCAAGATGTACGTCTCATGATCCAACACCTCCTGCATGGACACACACACACACAGAGACACACACACACACACACCACACACACACACACACACACACACACACACACACACACACACACACACACACATACACACACACACAAACACACACATTGCAAACATTTGATTTCTAAATAAAACTGGGAAAGTAGACATGTATCCATTCTTTAGTAGACATATATGCACTCTCTCTATCTCTCTTTCACTCCCCCCCCTCTCTCTTCACTCTCTCTCACACACTCTCTCTCTCTCTGACTGACACACACTCACATGTAAACACCCCAAAAACAGAAGAAAAAAAATCAGCAAAACAAGATGTACAGTTATTTTTTATATAGAAGGAAATTTTCCTTCTAAAATTACGTTTAACTCACTCTGCCCTGGGCGATTGTGTCAGTCAACAACCTTTCTGCCCTGGCTGTTTGGAAGGGTTACTAATAAAATTGTAAAAAAAAAGTTTTGGAGTTAAAGACTTGAAACTTTCTGGTATTGCTAACATAAGGGGTACCAAACAAACTAACTTTTGTGCAAGTATAAAGGTGATCTTTTGTTGATTTTTATTTTAATTGAATTTTGAAAAAAATGACACTTTTTCAAAAGTTTGCACAGGGGGGTACCAATACATGCTAAGAATAAAAAACCCACAAATTTAGACTTTTGATATCAAAAACACATCCAGACAGTTGCAATATGACTGGGCATTATGTTTACCAAGTATCATGAACTAGCTGCAAGTCTTTCTTTGTCAACAAACAATTTGAAGTATGCAAATTTTAAATTGTACACACACACACAGACAACAATGGCCATTCATACTAAATATAAAAAAAAAAAAAAAAAATCAGAGGAAAGATAGATAGATTTGAAAGTTTCTGATGATACTAACATGGTTACAAACCAGCTTTTGTGTAAGTATGAAAGTGTTGACTTGTTTGGTACTATTTTTTTTAATTTTGAGATGAATTATTTTGTTTTAAAAGTTTCCGCGGGAGGGGGTACCAATATGCAAAGAATAAAAAACTCACAAATTCAGCTTTCTGATATCAAAAACACTTTTAGGCAGTTGCAATATGATCAGGTATTATGTGTACTAAGTATCAGAAACAAACACCAACTCTTTCTTTGTGATCAAGCAATGTTTATTATGTCAATATCATAATGTGCACACATGCACAGAGACAATAATAGCCATTCACATTACATAAACAAAAAAAATCATAAAAAATCATAGGAAAGATATATAAAGTTGAAAGTTTCTGGAGATACTAACATAATTACAAACCAATGTTTGTGCAAGTATGAAGGTGTTGAGTTGTCTCCTGCCATTTTTTTTATTTATTGATTTTTTTTTTAATTGCGCGGCAGGGGGGTGGGGGATACCATATATGAAAAGAATAAAAAACCCACAATTTAAGATTATTGAAATCAAAAACACTTCTAGACAGTTGTAATATGATTGGATATTATGGGCACCAAGTTTCAGAAACCAGCTGTAAGTCTTTCTATGTAAACAAGCAATGTTCATTATATCAATATTATAATGTACACACACACCCACAGACGACAATGGCAATTCAGACACATAAACAAAAAAAATCATAAAAAATCATAGGAAAAACAGACAGACTTGAAAGTTCCTGATGATACTAACATGGTTATAAACTGACTTCTGAGCAAGAATGAAATTGTTCACTTGTTTGGTACTATTTTTTTTTAATTTTGAAGTAAATTATTTTGTTTTTAAAGTTTGCGCAGGGTGGTACCAATACATGCAAAGAATAAAAAAAACCTACATTTAGCTTTTTGATATCAAAAACACTTCAAGACAGTTGTAATATGATTCAGTATTATGTGAACAAAGTTTCAGAATCCAGCGGCAAGTCTTTCTACGTAAACAAGCAATGTTCCTTATGTCAATGTTATATACACACACGCACAGACACAGCTATGGCCATTCACACTTCATGAACAAAAAAAAATCATAAAAAATCATAGGAAAGACAGACAGACTTGAAAGTTTCTAGTGATACTTACATGGTTACAAACTGAATTTTGTGCAAGAATGAAACAGTTGACATGTTTGATACAGTTTTTAGAAATTTTACTGTAAATTATTTTGTCAAAAGTTTGTGCTGGGGGGGTACCAATATATGCAAAGAATAAAAAACCCCACAATTTTAGCTCTATGATATCAAAACACTTCTAGACAGTTGCAATATGATTGGGCATAATGTGTACCAAGTTTCAGAAACCAGCTGTAAGTTTTTCAATGAAAACAAGCAATGATTATTAGGTCAATGTTGTAATGTACACACATGCCCAAAGACAACAACAGCAATTCAGACTACATCATAAAAAAAAATCATAGGAAAGACAGATAGACTTGAAAGTTTCTGGTGATACTAACATAGTTATAAACTTTTGAGCAAGTATGAAAGTGTTCATATGCCTTCTACTATTTTTTTTTAATTTTGAAGCAAATTATTTTGTTTCAAAAGTTTGCGCAGGGGTACCAATATATCCAAAGAATAATAATAAAAAAAAAAGTTAGCTTTTTGAAATCAAAAACACTTCTACACAGTTGATATATAACTGGGCATTATGTGTACCAAGTATAAGAACCTAGCAGTAACTCTTTCTTTGTCAAGAGGCAATGTGTAGTATATGTTATACTTTACAAACACACACACACTGACAACAAATTACAATGGTCATTTGCATTAGGTAAAGAAAAAAAATCATACATAATCACAAGAAATATTGAGACTACAAAGTTTGCAATCATGTACACAATAAAAGTGTACAAGAGCAAATAAGCAAGCTTGAAATCATGTTTCAGTGATTCATTCTGAATTGAAAATAAGAAAACAAACGTTTTAGGGGGTAGTTTGAGCTTAAATCAAGTTATCAGACAGTCATTATATATTCTGGTCCATGCAGTATTCTCTGCACATGTTTTGTAACACAGATTTACTCCTGTTCCTGAATCCAACATCAGTCCTGAATCCAGCAAGGGGGGTGGGGGTGGGGGGGCGTGGTTCTGCACATGCTCGACATGCAGACCACTCTCTTTGTCCTCAGTGAAATTGCTGATCACAGGGAAGAATGTGAAGTTCTCGTTCCATGGTTTTAGAAAAATGTCCAGAAACGCTTCAGTGTTCTCTTCACCACCCACTTCCATCTCCTCAGCACTGTCGTTGTCAGCAGGCATCGCTTCGTCCGACTCTGTGTCATACTCGGTACTGAGTCGAAAGACCGAGTCTTGGTCACTGGAAGTGTCACTGAGTTGAGGGCCGACATCCGAGTCTATCGCAACAAACTCACTACACATCAAGTCATCTTCTTCTTCAACGTCTGAGCCTTCAGTCTGAAGCTGTTTGATTCGTTCAAGCACTTCTGGTGCTGTGTAGCCACGAGTTTGTCTGCTTCGCTTTGTTGACATCGAAAGGCGCCGCCATTTTGATAACACGCAGCAGGCTGACACGGAGCTACTACCCTTACACATTCGCATACAGCACAGACAATGAAGCCGTGTTGCTCGCGGGAATGGTGCAGATGCACTCATAAATGAATGAACTAGAGGCCTGTAGTGCTTAATTTCGTACACAGTCCAGCTCCGGCGAATGAAAAATGCAGAAAGCAAAAGTACCGAACTCGGTACGTTCGGGCTGAAACGTTGTGCGAGCAGGGTACCAATATCGGTACGTTCGGGCTCTAAGAGTTACATACCGTGGCTCACTGATGCAATAAACAGCAGCGATTTGCCATTCCTGCCTCATAAACAATAAAGTCCAAAAGGACCATAACTCTGAGAGTATCCATGTCTTGCGCATGCGCATGTGCTCTTCCTCTTTTCTCAGCAGCCATCTTCCTGTACTCTCAGTCTCACCACAATGGATATTGCTATGCTAGGCAACAAAACAACAACACCAAAAAAAATACACACACACTTCCCCACCATCCCACTTCCCTTCCTGTTACTCCTACACTGAGTTTAGAATTCATGTGCAGGTACATACAGGCTTCCCAATGCCAAATGAAAAAAATCTCTGAAAATGTAGGGGGGTCTGGGGTCATGCACCCCTGGAAAATATTTTTGAATACAGATGCAAAATGGTGCAATCTGACGCTACCTGGCAGAACTTCAGGCTTGTTTATGATCCTTTGTACTGAAGCAAATAATTTATATACACTGGTGTCAGATTTCAAGAAAAATGATTTGGTGAGCATTTTTCTAACGTATACTCCAAAAACATTAAACAACAACCTAGAATGAACAGCTTCAAGGCTCTCTGCAGTTTTCTGCCTCATTTGGTGTTTCTTTGACTTAAAATTATCTGAAAGTTTGTGTATGCCTGCTCAACTATATTTATTTTCATTGACTTCACAGCGGCACAAGACACAGTAGGCTATGCCAGCCTCTGCTATTTTTGAAAGCCTTGTGCTCATTTCCTTGTCATCAATTTTTTGTGAAATCCACTCCCAACACCGCTTATTTTTGCAATCTTTGTCTCTCCAGAATATTGGCGCGAGACAAGCCGGCTGTATAGTTTCCATCGATGGTGAAAACTCAATACTACTTCCTTACAGAAATTAGGAGTTTACAAAACAGCCTGTCATCACCTATCCAAGAGCTGACTGTGTAATTGCCATCAATGGTGAAAACTCACTCTACTACTTCCTTATGGAAATCAGGGGTTTACAAAACAGTATATCGTCACCTACCCAAGAGCAACTGTGTAATTGCCATCAATGGTGAAAACTCAATACTCCTTCCTTATGGAAATTAGGGGTTTACAAAACAGTCTGTCATCACCTATCCAAGAGCTGGTTGTGTAATTGCCATCAGTGGTGAAAACTCAAACTCTACTACTTCCTTACTGAAATTAGGAGTTTACAAAACAGTGTGTCATCACCTACCCAAGAGCTGACTGTGTAATTGCCATCAATGGTGAAAACTCAAACTCTACTACTTCCTTACTGAAATTCTGTCTCACCTGTCTCACCTGTCGGCGTCACCGGGAACAGTGTTGGCCGCTGCACATGATGTCCTCACAAGTTGCCTCCAGCACTCTCGATCTTGGCTAAGTCTGACCACCTCCTGGAGTTTCTTGCCACTGATGTTTGTGATGTTTCTAGCAAGTGATGCAGGTGGCCGTCCTCTGTTTCTCTTTCCTTCCACTTTACCTTGGAGGACAGTGGACATCAAGTCTGTTCTCTCATTACGGATTGCGTGTCCAACATATTTCAGTTTCCTCCGTTGTATGAGTACTAGAAGCTTGCGTGTAGTACCCAACTCATTCAGTATGCTTTCATTTGAGCGCCTATCCGTCCATTTGACCCTCAGCAGTCTTCGGTAAAACCACAGCTCTGCTGCTTCCACTCGTCTTTCATCCTCTTTCTTCATTGTCCATGCCTCGCAGCCGTATAACATCACTGGCCAGACAAGACATTTTAAGAGTTTTATCTTAAGGTCTGCTGTTATGCTGTGGTCTTTCCAAATATTGTTCAATTGAAATTAGGGGTTTACAAAACAGTGTGTCATCACCTAGCCAAGAGCGGCTGTGTAATTGCCATCAATGGTAAAAACTCAATACTCCTTCCTCATGGAAATTAGGGGTTTACAAAACAGTCTGTCATCACCTATCCAAGAGCTGACTGTGTAATTGCCATCAATGGTGAAAACTCAAACTCTACTACTTCCTTACTGAAATTAGGGGTTTACAAAACAGTGTGTCATCACCTATCCAAGAGCTGACTGTGTAATTGCCATCAATGGTGAAAACTCAATACTCCTTCCTCATGGAAATTAGGGGTTTACAAAACAGTCTGTCATCACCTATCCAAGAGCTGGTTGTGTAATTGCCATCAATGGTGAAAACTCAATACTCCTTCCTCATGGAAATTAGGGGTTTACAAAACAGTCTGTCATCACCTACCCAAGAGCTGACTGTGTAATTGCCATCAATGGTGAAAACTCAAACACTACTACTTCCTTACCGAAATCAGGAGTTTACAAAACAGTCTGTCATCACCTACCCAAGAGCTGGCTGTATAATTGCCATCAATGGTGAAAACTCAAACACTACTACTTCCTTACCGAAATCAGGAGTTTACAAAACAGTCTGTCATCACCTACCCAAGAGCTGACTGTGTAATTGCCATCAATGGTGAAAACTCAAACAATACTCCTTCCTCATGGAAATCAGGAGTTTACAAAACAGTCTGTCATCACCTAACCAAGAGCTGGCTGTATAATTGCCATCAATGGTAAAACTCAATACTACTTCCTTATAGAAATTAGGGGTTTACAAAACAGTCTGTCATCACCTACCCAAGAGCTGGCTGTGTAATTGCCATCAATGGTGAAGATGCGATACCCCATGTTCAGGTTGGGGTAGGGGGTCACACTAGGAGTGATGTATGCCACGTTGGTCGGTCGCTTCAAAGTCGCTGCATCATAGAACACTTCCAGATGGTCGAAGTGGGTGTGCCCAAAAAACTGGCTGCTGATCGTGCTCTCATATCTGTGGACATACCATCATCACGAAACACACTACTTTAGTATAGCATAAGGGTATTCCATTCCATCGGATGCTATATTCCTTGGCTGTTGTGGTTTGTGTGATTCTGCACTTATTCTGCACTTTACTAGAAAAATAGAAATGGTTCTATCCATCGGATGCTATATTCCTTGGCTGTTGTGGTTTGTGTGATTTTGCATTTCACTAGAAAAATAGAGATGGTTCTATCCTATCCGATGCTATATTTTTTGGCTGTTGTCATTTACATGTAACCAAGATTATTCCAGTGACAGGCTAATAAAATACCAATATGAAATATAGACTAGGTAAAACATAGTCTTGGTAGGGCCTCAAGACTTGGCCAGCTCATGGGTTTATGTGCAGACTTAAGGCTTGTGCCATGATCACCATACAACTGGCACCTGTGACGTTAGTTCACATGGAATTCGCTCCGAGCGTGGAGACATCACCTTGACAAACTGAAATTGAAATTGACTGTTGTGGTTTGCGTGATTTTGCATTTTACTAGAAAAAATAAGAGACAAAGAGATATACACACACAAGCCATTAAAAATAATTCTATGCCACTACAAAATAACTTTTTGAGAGTAACCAGTCAGAGCGGTGTGTAAATGATTCTGACTGAACTCACCGTGCCGCAGTCATTTAAAGTAGAATGAAGAAATTTCTTGCGACAAGACTTAAAATGTATGCCAGTCTATCCTGCAGCCAGAGGACATCTGGCTTCCACGTCAAATTCCTCACCACAGAGGTTGGAACAAAGGGGTTTGTAGGCCTAAGACCTGCTGGAACAGCTCTCGATTCTTGGGAAGAAGAGAACAGGAGCCCTAAAGGCGATGGCAGAGGCAGCTGAAAAGAGCTCCAGCTGGATCTGGTCCAGGAGGGACAAAAGCGAACTGTATAAAGTTTAAAATTCCCCTACATTCAGTGCTGGCCTCAGCAGCTCACTTTGTTGAGCATCGGATTCACATGCTAATAGTAGTGGGTTCGAGTCCTGTGTTTTTCGCCACATTAAAACTGGCCTTCTCACTGTCCCATCTTAATAACATCACCATTGTTTTGGTAGTGCTGATGCAGGTTTAGATAAGTCCCCTTTGCCCCAACTCCCACACCCCTTTTCCCCCACTTCCCTGGGATGGTTATCCCCTTCAGCCATATCACCTGAGGTGGGTGCCGACATAAAAACTGAACTCAATCAATCAATCAATCAAAACTACATGCAGCAGGCGCCAAATAGTTACATGGTTACAACATCTGTCACAACGGTAACTTGGCCTTGAGATGCCTGACCACCCTAGAAGCATGGGTTTGAATCTAAGTGGAGGACTAATTTCTTAAAAGAAAATGTAAAACAGCAGAGAACATCCAGCAGTCATCACATGGATATAGTCTGTCCCCTTTGAGTATAAGGAGTGTAGGGCTGTAATACTTGCTTGATGGGGGCTTCGCTTGTGAGGACTTTCTGCTGTCCAGGTTTCCCTGGGTTTCTTGCTAATGACTATGACAACAGGAATAAACCAGGCAGATACACATTCTAGTAAGTAATCCTCGATTTATATTCATATACACGTTTTATGACAGACATATGTTCAGAAAATAATGAAACCAACAGAGTAAAATTGAATGAATAACAGATTAATAAAATCAACAAATTCTCTCATGGCTGTAAGTGTTTACTTTCTTTTGGTAACATTCTAAAAAAAATTTTTGCTAATAATAAATATCAAACATAAACAAAGAATAGGATACCATATGTGAATATAACAGGAAATGATAGGATTATCGTATACACAACATAAAACATTTACAAAACCTTATGGTTATAACCATATCAAAACATATACAATACATCAACAGGGCAAAAAAAAAGGAAAAGAAAATTATGTGTACATTCAATGCATTTGCGCACATAATCTAAGGAGATGCACATGATGTTGTGCATCCATTCAATTTATCACACAGGAGAGTTGAAAAACAAACCTGAATACAAACTGAAACATAACTAAGGACACTAAAACATATATAAAAACAGGTCTAAATTACCTAAAATTGCTTCTGCATATCTCACTTCCCTAGAGCCAAAATTGCACTTAATACACATACCCAATTATCAATCCTAAGAGAAAGTAAGTAAGACTTTATCAAACACATACAGGTGAATGGACCAGCAAGGTGGAAAATGATAGAAAGAAATGACAGAAGCAAAGGAGGAAGAAAGAAACAAAGAGAGCAACAGAACAGAGGAAATTTCTAGCACAGAATTTCCAGAAGATGGGGATACTATTCATACTGAAAGAGCCCCCGACATCCCTACATGGGCATAGTACAACCTAGGAAACACTCACTAGGATGACACCATATGACTGATCAAACCATTTAGATGGGCAGTGAGCACGCCAATTTTCATGTTGCTTACCAGGATTGAACTTGAGACAACAGGATTGAACTTGAGACAACAGATCTGGAGCCCACGACTCACTCACCCAAGGAAATAAGAGGGAAGCAGGGAGAATTTTAAATATTAACTAAGTAACATAACTCTTGAGAGTAGGAGTTATCTCCTATACAGTAT
>JAPXFY010000027.1:20698461-20705961 GCA_030674185.1 Monoplex corrugatus | reverse complement strand
AACTAAAGACACAGAAAGTGTGAGGTCTGTTGAAAAAGACAGCCTTAGAAAGGTGGTGATGGTTATGAAAGACAGCCTAGAAAGGTGGTGATGTCTGTATGAAGAAACAGCTTAAGGGGTGATGGCTTAATAAGACACCAGAGGTTGAGTCGTGACAAAGACAGCCTTAGAAGGTGGTGATGGTCTGTTGAACTGAAGACAGCCTAGAAAGGTGGTGATGGTCGTTGAACTGAAAGAAGCTTAGAAAGGTGGGTGATGGTCTGTTGAACTGAAAGACAGCCTTAGAAAGGTGGTGATGGTCTGTTGAACCAAAGACAGCTAGAAGTGGTGAGTCTGTTGACTGAAAGACAGCCTTAGAAAGGTGGTGAGGTCTGTTGAACAAAGACAGCAGAAGGTGGGATTTGCTCTGTTGAACGAAAGACAGCCAAGAAAGGTGGTGATGGTCTGTTGAACTGAAAGAAGCCAGAAAGTGGTGATGGTCTGTTGAACTGAAAGACAGCCAGAAGGTGTGATGGTCTTGAACTGAAGAGCCTAGAAAGGTGGTGATGGTCTGTTGAACTGAAAGACAGCCAGAAAGGTGGTGATGTCTGTTGAACTGAAAGACAGCCAGAAAGGGTGATGGTCTGTTGAACTGAAAGACAGCCAGAAAGGTGGTGATGGTCTGTTGAATGAAGACAGCCAGAAAGTGGTGGTACTCGCGTGAACTGAAGAAGCCAAGAGTGAGTTGGTGGAGGTAGTTGTATGAAGACAGCCTTAGAAAGGTGGTGATGGTCTGTTGAACTGAAAGAGCAGAAGGTGATGTCTGTTGACTGAAGACAGCCAAGAAAGGTGGTGATGGTCTGTTGAACTGAAAGACAGCCTTAGAAAGATGGTGACTGTCTGTTGAACTAAAAGACAGCCACAGAAAGGTGGTGACCGTCTGTTGTACTGCAATACAGCCTTAAAAGGTGGTGATGGTCTGTTGAAGTGACAGACAGCCTTAGAAAGGTGGAAAGATGTCTGTCTTGCAAGACATCTGCAGAAACAGCCTTCAAAGGTGGTGATGGTTCTGCACCTTGAATTCGACAGGCACAGCTCTTAGACAACGCTGAAATGGAATCTGTCTCAGAAGAATTGAGACTCTCTGTGCAATAGTTCTTTGGGGCTTTTCTTCAACCCTTTGACTTCGCACCACGGCCATCAGCATCCTGCACTGCCATACCATGTGAACCAATCAAAAACCTAACCCTGATTTTTTTACTTATTCACCAGCTCCTACAGGAGGGTTAGGGTCGGGAGTCAAAGGGTTATTTCTCCAGTCAATCGATGGTGTCAGTTTCAGCAGTTCATAGATTCTGTTGTCAGACCCTTCCCCAATCCTCATTTCAAGACTTCGCCACCACTAATGATTATGTACAGACCTAAGGAGTCTGCCAAATAATATCTAGCAGATTTGTGTGGAGCACATATATGTATATATGGAATTGTCGAAGTGTGATGCATCCTTCTTGAACAAATTCCAAACTGCAACCACCAAGCTAACATACAGCCAAAATTCATGGCAAATGACACAGGCCCAGCACATATGGCATGACAGATTCACAAAGAAATGACAAAAATGTCACTTTCACCAATATAATTACCAAATATGTCAGCTACAGCAATATAATTACTAAACATGTCAGTTTCAGCAATATAATGACTAAACATGTCAGTTACAGCAATATAATGACTTAACATGTCAGCTACAGCAATATAATGACTAAATACGTCAGTTTCAGCAATATAATGACTTAACATGTCAACTACAGCAATATAAAGACTTAATATGTCAGCTACAGCAATATAATGACTTAACATGTCAGCTACAGCAATATAATGACTTAACATGTCAGCTACAGCAATATAATGACTTAACATGTCAGCTACAGCAATATAAAGACTTAACATGTCAGCTACAGCAATATAATGACTTAACATGTCAGCTACAGCAATATAATGACTTAACATGTCAGCTACAGCAATATAATGACTTAACATGTCAGCTACAGCAATATAAAGACTTAACATGTCAGCTACAGCAATATAATGACTAAATACTTCAGTTTCAGCAATACAATGACTAAACATGTCAGCTACAGCAATATAATGACTTAACATGTCAGCTTCAGCAATATAATGACTTAACATGACAGCTTCAGCAATATAATGACTTAACATGTCAGTTTCAGCAATATAATGACTTAACATGTCAGCTACAGCAATATAATGACTAAATACGTCAGTTTCAGCAATATAATGACTTAACATGTCAGCTACAGCAATATAATGACTAAATACTTCAGTTTCAGCAATATAATGACTTAACATGTCAGCTACAGCAATATAATGACTTAACATGTCAGCTACAGCAATATAATGACTTAACATGTCAGCTACAGCAATATGACTAAATACTTCAGTTTCAGCAATACAATGACTAAACATGTCAGCTACAGCAATATAATGACCTAACATGTCAGCTTCAGCAATATAATGACTTAACATGTCAGCTTCAGCAATATAATGACTTAACATGTCAGCTACAGCAATATAATGACTAAATACGTCAGTTTCAGCAATATAATGACTTAACATGTCAGCTTCAGCAATATAATGACTTAACATGTCAGCTACAGCAATATAATGACTAAATACTTCAGTTTCAGCAATATAATGACTTAACATGTCAGCTACAGCAATATAATGACTTAACATGTCAGCTACAGCAATACAATGACTTAACATGTCAGCTTCAGCAATATAATGACTTAACATGTCAGCTACAGCAATATAATGACTTAACATGTCAGCTACAGCAATATAATGACTAAATACGTCAGTTTCAGCAATATAATGACTTAACATGTCAGCTACAGCAATATAATGACTTAACATGTCAGCTACAGCAATATAATGACTAAATACGTCAGTTTCAGCAATATAATGACTAAACATGTCAGCTACAGCAATATAATGACTTAACATGTCAGCTACAGCAATATAATGACTTAACATGTCAGCTACAGCAATATAATGACTTAACATGTCAGCTACAGCAATATAATGACTTAACATGTCAGCTACAGCAATATAATGACTTAACATGTCAGCTACAGCAATATAATGACTTAACATGTCAGCTACAGCAATATAATGACTTAACATGTCAGCTACAGCAATATAATGACTAAATACTTCAGTTTCAGCAATATAATTACCAAATATGTCAGCTACAGCAATATAATGACTTAACATGTCAGCTACAGCAATATAATGACTTAATACGTCAGTTTCAGCAATACAATGCCTAAACATGTCAGCTACAGCAATATAATGACTTAACATGTCAGCTACAGCAATATAATGACTTAACATGTCAGCTACAGCAATATAATGACTAAATACATCAGTTTCAGCAATATAATGACTTAACATGTCAGCTTCAGCAATATAATGACTTAACATGTCAGCTACAGCAATATAATGACTTAACATGTCAGCTACAGCAATATAATGACTTAACATGTCAGCTACAGCAATATAATGACTTAACATGTCAGCTACAGCAATATAATGACTTAACATGTCAGCTACAGCAATATAATGACTTAACATGTCAGCTACAGCAATATAATGACTAAATACTTCAGTTTCAGCAATATAATGACTTAACATGTCAGCTTCAGCAATATAATGACTTAACATGTCAGCTACAGCAATATAATGACTAAATACTTCAGTTTCAGCAATATAATGACTTAACATGTCAGTTTCAGCAATATAATGACTTAACATGTCAGCTACAGCAATATAATGACTTAACATGTCAGCTTCAGCAATGTAATGACTTAACATGTCAGCTACAGCAATATAATGACTAAATACTTCAGTTTTAGCAATATGACTAAATACATCAGTTTCAGTAATATAATGACTTAACATGTCAGCTACAGCAATATAATGACTAAATACGTCAGTTTCAGCAATATAATGACTTAACATGTCAGCTACAGCAATATAATGACTTAACATGTCAGCTACAGCAATATAATGACTAAATACGTCAGTTTCAGCAATATAATGACTTAACATGTCAGCTACAGCAATATAATGACTTAACATGTCAGCTACAGCAATATAATGACTTAACATGTCAACTACAGCAATATAAAGACTTAATATGTCAGCTACAGCAATATAATGACTTAACATGTCAGCTACAGCAATATAATGACTTAACATGTCAGCTACAGCAATATAATGACTTAACATGTCAGCTACAGCAATATAATGACTTAACATGTCAGCTACAGCAATATGACTAAATACTTCAGTTTCAGCAATACAATGACTAAACATGTCAGCTACAGCAATATAATGACCTAACATGTCAGCTTCAGCAATATAATGACTTAACATGTCAGCTTCAGCAATATAATGACTTAACATGTCAGCTACAGCAATATAATGACTAAATACGTCAGTTTCAGCAATATAATGACTTAACATGTCAGCTTCAGCAATATAATGACTTAACATGTCAGCTACAGCAATATAATGACTAAATACTTCAGTTTCAGCAATATAATGACTTAACATGTCAGCTACAGCAATATAATGACTTAACATGTCAGCTACAGCAATACAATGACTTAACATGTCAGCTTCAGCAATATAATGACTTAACATGTCAGCTACAGCAATATAATGACTTAACATGTCAGCTACAGCAATATAATGACTAAATACGTCAGTTTCAGCAATATAATGACTTAACATGTCAGCTACAGCAATATAATGACTTAACATGTCAGCTACAGCAATATAATGACTAAATACGTCAGTTTCAGCAATATAATGACTAAACATGTCAGCTACAGCAATATAATGACTTAACATGTCAGCTACAGCAATATAATGACTTAACATGTCAGCTACAGCAATATAATGACTTAACATGTCAGCTACAGCAATATAATGACTTAACATGTCAGCTACAGCAATATAATGACTTAACATGTCAGCTACAGCAATATAATGACTTAACATGTCAGCTACAGCAATATAATGACTTAACATGTCAGCTACAGCAATATAATGACTAAATACTTCAGTTTCAGCAATATAATTACCAAATATGTCAGCTACAGCAATATAATGACTTAACATGTCAGCTACAGCAATATAATGACTTAATACGTCAGTTTCAGCAATACAATGCCTAAACATGTCAGCTACAGCAATATAATGACTTAACATGTCAGCTACAGCAATATAATGACTTAACATGTCAGCTACAGCAATATAATGACTAAATACATCAGTTTCAGCAATATAATGACTTAACATGTCAGCTTCAGCAATATAATGACTTAACATGTCAGCTACAGCAATATAATGACTTAACATGTCAGCTACAGCAATATAATGACTTAACATGTCAGCTACAGCAATATAATGACTTAACATGTCAGCTACAGCAATATAATGACTTAACATGTCAGCTACAGCAATATAATGACTTAACATGTCAGCTACAGCAATATAATGACTAAATACTTCAGTTTCAGCAATATAATGACTTAACATGTCAGCTTCAGCAATATAATGACTTAACATGTCAGCTACAGCAATATAATGACTAAATACTTCAGTTTCAGCAATATAATGACTTAACATGTCAGTTTCAGCAATATAATGACTTAACATGTCAGCTACAGCAATATAATGACTTAACATGTCAGCTTCAGCAATGTAATGACTTAACATGTCAGCTACAGCAATATAATGACTAAATACTTCAGTTTCAGCAATATGACTAAATACATCAGTTTCAGTAATATAATGACTTAACATGTCAGCTACAGCAATATAATGACTAAATACGTCAGTTTCAGCAATATAATGACTTAACATGTCAGCTACAGCAATATAATGACTTAACATGTCAGCTACAGCAATATAATGACTAAATACGTCAGTTTCAGCAATATAATGACTTAACATGTCAGCTACAGCAATATAATGACTTAACATGTCAGCTACAGCAATATAATGACTTAACATGTCAGCTACAGCAATATAATGACTAAATACGTCAGTTTCAGCAATATAATGACTTAACATGTCAGCTTCAGCAATATAATGACTTAACATGTCAGCTTCAGCAATATAATGACTTAACATGTCAGTTTCAGCAATATAATGACTTAACATGTCAGCTTCAGCAATATAATGACTTAACATGTCAGCTACAGCAATATAATGACTTAACATGTCAGCTTCAGCAATATAATGACTTAACATGTCAGTTTCAGCAATAAAATGACTTAACATGTCAGTTTCAGCAATATAATGACTTAACATGTCAGCTTCAGCAATATAATGACTAAATACGTCAGTTAGCAATATAATACGAAATGACTTAATTGATGTCATAAATCTCCACATCATTCTACAATACACATGCTGTAAACTTACTCTGCAGAACTCAGGCCAAGAAATGGAGGAAAAACAACTTTCATGCATGCAACCTCCATTCCAAACAGTCTGAAACACGTACCCAGCCCTCTCCAGGGTCACAGAAAGTAAAAACACGCCTATCCAGGGTCACAGAAAGTAAAAACACGCCTCTCCAGGTCACAGAAAGTAAAACACGCCTCTCCAGGGTCACAGAAAGTAAAACACGCCTCTCCGGGTCACAGAAAGTAAAACACGCCTCTCCAGGGTCACAGAAAGTAAAACACCCTCTCCAGGGTCACAGAAAGTAAAACACACCTCTCCAGGGTCACAGAAAGTAAAACACGCCTCTCCAGGGTCACAGAAAGTAAAACACGTCTCTCCAGGGTCACAGAAAGTAAAACACGTCTCTCCAGGGTCACAGAAAGTAAAACAACCTCTCCAGGGTCACAGAAAGTAAAACACACCTCTCCAGGGTCACAGAAAGTAAACACACCTCTCCAGGGTCACAGAAAGTAAAACACGTCTCTCCAGGGCCACAGAAAGTAAAACACACCTCTCGAGGGTTAGAGAACAGAAAGACAGAAGTCAGATACCACCCTAATGGCACTATCTCTGAGGAAAGTTGAGGTTTCTACCATCTCACTATTCTACCATCTCACACGGTTACTGGACAATCTTTTTTTTTTTTTTTCATATTACAGAGCTGAGGACTTACCAGTTCATGTTATTGCAAGCATTGGTATTGATGGAGATGATTCGGAATCCTGGGAACGGGCTGACAGTGTAGTAAGCTCCTCTGAAAACATACCTTTACTGTGTTAGTTAATATGAGTATCATTTTAAATGACATACTGAAAGAGCACATCGTCAACAAATACTGTTTTACAGACCTAAACAAGAAAAACAAATAGAAAGAAAGGAAAAGAACAAAAACAAAAGAAAAAGAAACAACAAATCTCTCCCTCAACATAACGTCTTCTGTCATTTGCAGATGAAACATAAAAGACATGTCTTTTT
>JAPXFY010000027.1:20653461-20693461 GCA_030674185.1 Monoplex corrugatus | reverse complement strand
AAACTCCACACAGTCACAGGATATAGTCAAACTGCACACAGTTACAGGATATAGTCAAACTGCACTCAGTCACAGGATATAGTCAAACTGCACTCAGTCACAAGATATAGTCAAATTCCACACAGTCACAGGATACAGTCAAACTGCACACAGTCACAGGATGTAGTCAAACTCCACACAGTCACAGGATACAGTCAAACTGCACACAGTCACAGGATGTAGTCAAACTCCACACAGTCACAGGATATAGTCAAACTGCACTCAGTCACAAGATATAGTCAAACTGCACACAGTCACAAGATATAGTAAAACTCCACACAGTCACAGGATATAGTCAAACTGCACTCAGTCACAGGATATAGTCAAACTCCACACAGTCACAGGATGTAGTCAAACTGCACATAGTTACAGGATATAGTCAAACTCCACACAGTCACAGGATATAGTCAAACTCCACACAGTCACAGGATATAGTCAAACTCCACACAGTCACAGGATGTAGTCAAACTGCACACAGTTACAGGATATAGTCAAACTGCACACAGTCACAGGATATAGTCAAACTCCACACAGTCACAGGATATAGTCAAACTCCACACAGTCACAGGATGTAGTCAAACTGCACACAGTCACAGGATGTAGTCAAACTGCACACAGTCACAGGATATAGTCAAACTGCACACAGTTACAGGATATAGTCGAACTCCACACAGTCACAGGATACAGTCAAACTCCACACAGTCACAGTATATAGTCAAACTGCACACAGTTACAGGATATAGTCAAACTCCACACAGTCACAGGATATAGTCAAACTGCACACAGTCACAGGATATAATCAAACTGCACACAGTCACAGGATATAGTCAAACTGCACACAGTTACAGGATATAGTCAAACTGCACACAGTCACAGGATATAGTCAAACTGCACACAGTCACAGGATACAGTCAAACTGCACACAGTCACAGGATATAGTCAAACTGCACTCAGTCACAGGATATAGTCAAACTCCACACAGTCACAGGATATAGTCAAACTGCACAGTCACATGATATAGTCGAACTGCACACAGTCACAGGATATAGTCAAACTGCACACAGTCACAGGATACAGTCAAACTGCACACAGTCACAGGATATAGTCAAACTCCACACAGTCACAGGATACAGTCAAACTCCACACAGTCACAGGATATAGTCAAACTGCACACAGTCACAGGATACAGTCAAACTGCACACAGTCACAGTATACAGTCAAACTCCACACAGTCACAGGATATAGTCAAACTCCACACAGTCACAGGATATAGTCAAACTCCACACAGTCACAGTATATAGTCAAACTGCACACAGTTACAGGATATAGTCAAACTGCACTCAGTCACAGGATATAGTCAAACTCCACACAGTCACAGGATATAGTCAAACTGCACACAGTCACAGGATATAGTCAAACTGCACAGTCACAGGATATAGTCAAACTGCTCACAGTTACAGGATATAGTCAAACTGCACACAGTCACAGGATATAGTCAAACTGCACACAGTCACAGGATACAGTCAAACTGCACACAGTCACAGGATATAGTCAAACTGCACACAGTCACAGGATATAGTCAAACTCCACACAGTCACAGGATATAGTCAAACTGCACAGTCACAGGATATAGTCGAACTGCACACAGTCACAGGATATAGTCAAACTGCACACAGTCACAGGATACAGTCAAACTGCACTCAGTCACAGGATATAGTCGAACTCCACACAGTCACAGGATACAGTCAAACTCCACACAGTCACAGGATATAGTCAAACTCCACACAGTCACAGGATACAGTCAAACTGCACACAGTCACAGGATACAGTCAAACTCCACACAGTCACAGGATATAGTCAAACTCCACACAGTCACAGGATATAGTCAAACTGCACACAGTCACAGGATACAGTCAAAACTGCACACAGTCACAGGATACAGTCAAACTGCACACAGTTACAGGATATAGTCAAACTCCACACAGTCACAGGATATAGTCAAACTCCACACAGTCACAGGATATAGTCAAACTGCACACAGTCACAGGATATAGTCAAACTGCACACAGTCACAGGATGTAGTCAAAACTGCACACAGTCACAGGATATAGTCAAACTGCACACAGTTACAGGATATAGACAAACTCCACACAGTCACCAGGATACAGTCAAACTGCACACAGTCACAGGATATAGTCAAAACTCCAACAGTCACAGGATATAGTCAAACTCCACACATGATATAGTCAAACTCCACACAGTCACAGGATAGTGTCAAACTCCACACAGTCACAGGATTACAAACTGCACACAGTTACAGGATATAGTCAAACTGCACAGTCACAGGATATAGTCAAACTGCACTCAGTCACAAGGATATAGTCAAACTGCATGCAGTCACAGGATGTAGTCAAACTCCACACAGTCACAGGATATAGTCAAACTGCACACATTCACAGGATATAGTCAAACTGCACAGTTACAGGATATAGTCAAACTGCACACAGTCACACACTCACAGGATATAGTCAAACTGCACACAGTCACAGGATGTAGTCAAACTGCACACAGTCACAGGATATAGTCAAACTGCACAGTCACAGGATGTAGTCAAACTGCACACAGTCACAGGATATAGTCAAACTGCACACATTCACAGGATATAGTCAAACTGCACACAGTCACACACTCACAGGATATAGTCAAACTGCACTCAGTCACACAGTCACAGGATATAGTCAAACTGCACTCACTCACGGGACATACTCAAACTTCACGCACTCACAGGATATAGTCGAACTGCACACAGTCACAGGATATAGTCAAACTACACACACTCACAGGATACAGTGAAAGTGCACACACTCACAGGATACAGTGAAAGTGCACACACACAGGATATAGTCAAACTGCGCTCAGTCACACACTAACAGAATACAGTCAAACTGCACACAGTCACAGGATATAGTCAAACCACACACACATCACAGGATATAGTCAAACTCAAAACACTCACAGGATACAGTCAAACTGCACATGGTCACAGGATACAACCAAACTTCACAGTCACAGGATAAAATCTCACAGGCACAGGATACAGTCACACAGTCACAGGATACAGTCACACAGTCACAGGATACAGTAAGCTATAAAAAGACTATAAGCGCCCCCTGTCTTTGCCCACAGACCTTGAGAAGTACAAAATCTGGATTTTCTATGATAATTTTTTTGTATGAAAAGGGAGACTGCTAGAATGGCTTGACTATTTTGTTCTGTTTTCTGTACGCACAGATGTATGTTTTCCTGAATGAGTGGATATTCTACAGAATTTGACCAAGGACAAACTGAGGGTTCTTTTTGTGCTCTAAATCTATGCATGATGCACACTGGGGATCGGTTTATCATCTCATATAATTTCTTTTTCTTTTATTTTTGATCATTGCACTCAGGGAGGTTACCTCAGCACTCACCTTTGTTTTTTCGTCCCATTTTCTGTGCCACCTTAATGGCCACAGAAGCTGGAACAGTTTTTAACAATGCGATGATGATGATGTCAATGAGGATGATAATCATGATAATCCACCTACGATTGAGACTGCGTAACAGGGCTGTACTCTACGCTTACTATCATAATATATCCTAGCATCAACCAGGCCCGAGAGAAACAGACACCTGCGGTGTTGGTCAGAGGATTTGAGCAACACCTCACTGACGCATCCGTGAAGTGGATGAGACTCGACTTGTGGTCTCAGTCTTCCCAATAAGCCCATAGTAGGCCCAACTCTGGGTAGGAGCCAGTAAGAGCCAAAAAATCCTTCAATGATTTTTGAAAGGATTGATAGGGGATTCGAACCCACAACCTTCCAGTTGGTAAGCTGTTGTGCTCACCAGTATACCATGGTAACTGGTCATCATCTCATAGAATTAGCGTTCTCACATTCAGGGTCTAGACGACAGACAGGTGGCATAATACACAATACCTGTAGTTTGGACAGGTGACAATACACAGTAAATGTCGTTTGCACAGATGACATAATACACAGTGGACAGGTGACATAATACACAGTACCTGTTGTTTGGACAAGTGACATAATACACAGTAACTGTCGTTTGCACAGGTGACTTAATACACAGTGGACAGGTGACACAGTACCTGTTGTTTGGACAGGTGGCATAATACACAGTACCTGTTGTTTGGACAGGTGACATAATACACAGTACCTGTTGTTTGGACAGGTGACAGAATACACAGTTGACAGGTGATGTAATACACAGTACCTGTTGTTTAGACAGGTGACATAATACACATTGGACAGGTGACATAATACACTGTACCTGTTGTTTGGACAGGTGACATAATACACATTGGACAAGTGACATAATACACAGTACCTGTTCTTTGGACATGTGACGTAATACACATTGGACAGGTGACAATACACACTGGACAGGTGACATAATACACATTGGACAGGTGACATAATACACATTGGACATGTGACATAATACACATTGGACAGGTGACATAATACACATTGGACAGGTGACAATACACATTGGACACGTGACATAATACACATTGGACAGGTGACATAATACACATTGGACACATGAAGTACACATTGGACAGGTGACATAATACACACTACCTTTTGTTTGGACAGGTGGCATAATTTGCAGTACCAGTTGTTTGGACAGGTGACATAAAACACAGTACCTGTGGTTTGGACAGGTGACAGAATACACAGTGGACAGGTGACACAAAATACAGTACCTGTTGTTTGGACAAGTGACATAATACACACTGGACAGGTGACATAATACACAGTCCCTGTTCTTTGGACATGACATAATACACATTGGACAGGTGACATAATACACAGTACCTGTTGTTTGGACAGGTGACATAACACACAATGAACAGGTGACATAATACACAGTACATGTTGCTTGGACAGGTGACATAGTACACAGTAACTTGTTTGCACAGGTGACATAATACACAGTACCTGTTGCTTGGATAGGTGACATAGTACACAGTAACTCGTTTGCACAGGTGACATAATACACTGTACCTGTTGTTTGGACAGGTGACATAATACACAGTACCTGTTGTTTGGACAGGTGACATAATACACAGTACCTGTTGTTTGCACAGGTGACATAATACACAGTAACTCATTTGCACAGGTGACATAATACACAGTACCTGTTGTTTGGACAAGTGACAATACACGGTACCTGTTGTTCGGACAGGTGACATAACACAAAGTACTTGTTTTGACAGATGACATAATACACACTACCTTTTGTTTGGACAGGTGGTATAATTCACAGTGGACAGGTGACATAACACACAGTACTTGTTTGGATGGGTGACATAATACATAGGAGACAGGGAACATAATACACAGTACCTGGTGTTTGGACAGGTGACATAATACAAAGTACCTGTTGTTTGGACAGGTGACATAACACACAGTACTTGTTTGGACAGATGACATAATACACAGGAGACAGGGGACATAATACACAGTACCTAGTGTTTGGACAGGTGACATAATACACAGGGGACAGGAGACAGGTGACATAACACACAGTACTTCAACCAAAGGACATAACTCTTGAGAGTCACGTAGAAATTATCTCCCATGTTGTTGAACCTCTCAGGAGACAGGTGACATAATACACAGGAGACAGGTGACATAATACACAGGAGACAGGTGACATAACACACAGTACTTGTTTGGACAGGTGACATAACACACAGTTCTTGTTTGGACAGGTGACATAATACACAGAGGACAGGGGACATAATACACAGTACCTGGTGTTTGGACAGGTGACATAATATGCAGGGGAAAGCGGACATAATACACAGTACCTGTCGTTTGAACAGGTGACATAATACACACTACTTGTCATTTGCACAGATGACATAATACACAGTACCTGTTGTTTGGACAGGTGACATAATACACAGTACCTGTTGTTTGGACAGGTGACATAATACACAGTACCTGTTGTTTGGACAGGTGACATAATACACAGTACCTGTTGTTTGGACAGGTGACATAACACACTACCTGTTGTCTGGACAGATGACATAATACACAGTACCTGTTGTTTGGACAGATGAGCAAACAGTCCTTCCAATGTCCAGGTGGGGGTGTCACATTTCCTGTAATCCCCGTAATGACCAGCCCCTGTCTGTCCCGGACCTACACAACAAGGAATGACACACACCCAACATTCAGAACAAACAAAATGATACAAAGCCCAGTACAATGAATTCTCCACAAAACCTGGGGCAGGTTCGTCCATAAAGAGTGAAAAAAATTTGACCTTTCACTGCATACTGAGATTTTCAAAGTCCATTTTTGGGTCAAGCCAATTACACTTAACCCTTTGACTCCCGCACCCTATCCATCAACTGCAAAAACCCCTTGATTCCTTCACCCTGTCCACCAGCTTCTTGCAGGACACTGGTGGATAGGTTGAGGGACTCCAAGGGTTTCATAGGGTTAAGTTTTTGCTTTTGCTAGCATGGCTGACAATGGAGGATGCTGATCGAGAGGATGCAAGAGTCAAAGGGTTAAGTATAGAGGACTCCCTGTGGGGATGCCAGGGGCTCTTTCAGTATAACTAGTATCCCCACCATCTACAATTTCTGTGCTAGCAATATCCTCTTCTCTGTCACTCGCTTTATTTCTGCCTTGTTCCTTTACTTTCTGTCATTTCTTCCTATCATTTTCTGCCTTGCTGATCCATTCACCTGTATGTGTTCGATAAAGTTTTACGTACTTTTTATTAGGACTGATGATTGGGTACATGTATTAAGTGCATTTTTGGCTCTAGGGAGGTGAGATATGCGGAAGCAATTCTAGGTACTTTATGCCCATTTTTATATATGTTTTGGTGTCCTTAGATGTGCTTGAATTTGTATTAAAGTGGGGGCATGTCCTTAGATTATGCACGCGAATGCATTGATAAGTATACTTAATTTTCTTTTCTTTCTTGTTTTCCTGTTGCAGTTTTTGTATGTTTTGAAGTGGTTATAGCCCTGATATGGCTCTACGCAGTCGGCTGGGCTATAACAACAATTGCAACAACAAAAAAGTATAGAGAAGATCCTTGAATATTTTCTGGTATGTTCCAGATGAATAAGATCTATCCCTGAAAGCCCTGGTACTGGCATCAACAGATGAACACAACAGCCAAGTGGTAAGGACAGGACAACAGACTTCCAATGGAGGCTCAAGTTCACTCCTCCCTGGACAGCAGCTGGAGATAAAAAGACTGGTGATCAGTCCAATCTTCCAGGTCAGTCCATCTGCAGACTTTTTTTTTTTTTTTAAGATCATCACACCCAGAGAGGTTACCTTTGTGCTCACCCTTTATTCTTTTTTTCCGTCCCATTTTCTATGCCATCTTAACCAGTTCAGTGCCTATAAGCCGTCAGCTGACGTTGCACAAAAGGTGTTGCTATATTGCCTAAGAGCCGTCCGCTGACGTTGCAGGAGTTTTCCGATTTTTCGTTCACAACTGTGTGAGCCAGTCAGCACACAGAAACACTGCACACTGAGCTATATGTGTCTACAATATAAAAATAGGATGTAAATTAGGATACGTCATAGGGAAGACACTTTTATTGTCGCTAATGATTTGGTAACTGGACCACGTGAAGTGGAGCACAATGGCGACGCAACCTTCGACAAGCCGAACGGTGGCTCACGTCAGCGGACTTCCACGACTCTAGAGGCCGTTCAAATGATTTTACAGCATGATGACGATGAGAGAATTTGTTATCTGATGATTCGCTTCAACATGAGGGTGGAGAAAGTAACAATGACCACGCCGACATTCAACGCTTGCTGGCTGAATCGATGCAAGCAGACGATAACAAGTACGAGTCAGACCGCGACTGCCGTGGTCAGTGCGAGTGGCGAGCGCGCAGGCCGTGACACTTCGGACTTTGGACCCAACAGCAGTGAACGTGATGGTACATGGTGAGATGGGTTACGCACGTGTTCGTGGTGTGGGAAGGGGGGAAGATGAGAAGGGGGAGAGGTGCAGAGGAGCTGTGCCCCAGTTAGACGGCATGGCAGGGGGCGTGGCGATCAGCGAAGTGTTTCGCTCACTGAAAATCTGTTGGCCTCCAAATGGACAACAGTCAGACATTCCTCAATTTTTATGAAATCCAGGATTGAAAGTGGGAATTGGTGACGTGTGCTATGCTTTTTCAAGCTGTTTCTGACTGATGAGCATGAGCTGATTGACTTATTTGAATAAGGATTCTGATTCTGGGCTTATTTTCTCTTGTTTTGATTGCAGAACCTGAAGAACAGAGAGAACCAATTCATGAGTGTCATGTAGTTTGATTGTTCAGTGTCTGAGTACACTGACTGTCATGTAGTTTGACTGTTCAGTGTCTAGTACAATCACTTTTATGTTTACCGAAACCAGGTCTATCATTGATGGGATGGTTACTTACTTATTTGTCTGCATGGGTTTAGTATCGTTTCATGAACATTTTATGATGTCATATGTTTTGTTTTCATTTATGTATGTAAACTGACAACAAACAAGTCATTTTCAGCTGTTTTTTTGTTTGTGGGTGTGTTGGGTATCAATCTGTAGAGATGGAAACTTACTTTTTAGACAACACAAAAAATTATTTCCACTTTGGAATGCCTGGACAGGTCTTTGCAATCAAGCTAAGAGAAAAATAAGCACAGATTCAGAATCCTCGTTCATTTTCCTTCAAAAAACACTTATGTTTCTTTGTTGTATCTCTTACAGTTTTTGCACTAGAATTTTTTGTTAATTATTACCCTCGAATCCTCAAAATTCCCCGGCAATGGGGAAGCACATGTTTACGTTTTTCTCTGGCACTGAAAGGGTTAATGGCCGCAAAAGCTGGCACAACTTCTTTTATTAATTTTCTTTTTTTTAACAATGTGATGATGATGATATCGATGATGATGATGATCATGACGTTAAGGAGTTCCATCTGGGACTGAGACTATGTGATAGGGCTGTATGTTACGCTTGCTTTCATAATATATCCTGGTGTCCACCAGGCCTAAGAGATACAGACACCTGCGGTGCTGGTCAGACAATTTAAGCAACACCCTCAATGATGCATCCTTCAGGTGGATGAGACTCGAATGTGTGGTCCCAGTCTTCAAAATGAGCCCATAGCACGCCCAACTCTGGATAGGAGCTGGTTAGAGACGAAAAATCCCACAATGATGTATTTTTGAAGGGACTGATGGGGATTCAAACCCACAACCTCCCAGCTGGAAGTCCGCTGTGCTGACCACTACACCATGGTGACTGTTCTATCTGCAGACTTGTTGGTACCTGACCCCCTTCACGTATGTACACATGCAGAACATCACGTACGCCCACTACAAATCCACCTAAGCAACATCAAGGCCCAGCAGCTTACCAAAACAGGAAAATACATATTTGACTGTGCATTAGTAAACTAAAACAACAAGTAAATAAAAAAAAAACTTGTTATTGCCTCCCTACCTGCAAGAAACAGTTCTTGTACATCTGCTTTCTTTATAAACTCATGTCACTCAATGCTGACAAGATCCGACTGATTTCTCCACTGGCTGGCCTGACTGGGACTTAACACAGTCGTTTCTTTAGAACTCACACTGTTTAACTCCTTGTGGAAATCGGGTACTGCTTAACTCCTTACGAAGCTACAGTACTGCTGAATTCCCTGTGGAACTCTTGTAATACTTGATCCCTTTTGGAATTCTAACACTGCTCAATTCAAAAAACAAAACAAAAAGCTGAAAATTCCTTATGGAACTCTAGTGCTGTTTAGTTCTTTGTGGAACTCTGGTGCTGTTTAATTCTTTGTGGAACTCTAGAGCTGTTTAATTCATTGTGGAACTCTGGTACTACTTCATTCTTTACGGAACTCTGGAGCGGTTTAATTCTTTATGGAACTCTAGAGCTGTTTAATTCTTTGTGGAACTCTGGTACTACTTCATTCTTTATGGAACTCTGGAGCGGTTTAATTCTTTGAGGAACTCTGGTGCTGTTTAATTCCTTGTGAAACGCTACTGCTCTTTAACCCCTTGAGTGCTGACGTTTTTTGACATTCACCGTTTTCCATGTGCCAGGGAAAAACGTTGCATCGCTACCATGTACATTAAAACAGCTGTTGCTTCCATATTCATGGGAATCTGTGCATGAAATTACACAGAACGGTGCATTAGGCATGATTAAATGTATTTTCAGATGATTAATGCAGTCATTTTTTTAAAATTACTACATATTTGTAATATTTTGTGGAAATTCCCGTTAAAAAAAACCTCATAACCGCTCGCGATAGAAACAAAAAAACACAGGAAAAAATAGAAGATATGACCCTCTTGATGAAATCTAAAAGTATTCAGACTTTGGCTGACCTCCTACTAACAGATCACTGACAGCTGATGAGCTACAAAGACCCACAGTGTGCTACCCCCCACTGCCTGCTGAAGGCGCCCCACCCCCACCCCACTCCATCACCCTAGTCTTCCCTTTGCCAATTCTAATACTACTCACTGACAGAGTAGCTTATATAATTCTACAATGTGGTCCTGTCTGTCTCAACCATGTGAAGTGTTGGCTAGCTGCCAGTATTGCCTGTGGCCACAAACTGTCACATGCTCGGAAAATCAATACTTTTCATGTTGGGTCTGTCTGCTGCACATTTCATACCAACAGCGAGTAACTACTGCCGTTTTCAACCTCTTCTTGTGTCAGAATTGTCTTCTGAATCATCCTACAGTCATTTATAAGTTCTTGACTCAACTCACATGCTTTCAAAGTCTGAAAACATGCAGCATTGCAAGACAGTCGTGGTGTCAGCATTTTGCTGAAAACCAGTTTCTCTTTTCAGATAAATAAAACCAATCTGGTGAGGGTTGTATAGGTCAAAAAGTCATGTAAGGGAAGCCAGTCACTCTACGAACCCTCTTGAGATTGACAACATCAGTCAGTGCTTCTCTCCCATTTACATTAGGCTGACGCGTGCATTAAACTACCTCCGTAAATTTTACGTATGTAGGCACCTCAGAAGGCTCCAAGAGCTCCGAAAAATTTACATTGACGGCACATGAGAGGTTAATTCCTTGTGGAACTCTGGTACTACTTCATTCTTTATGGAACTCTGGTACCGTTTAATTCCTTGTGGAACTCCAATACGGCTTAATTCCTTGTGGAACCCCAATATGGCTTAATTCCTTGTGGAACTCCAATACGGTTTAATTCCTTGTAGAACTCCAATACAGCTTAATTCCTTGTGGAACTCCAATACGGCTTAATTCCTTGTGAAACTCCAATACGGCTTAATTCCTTGTGGAACTCTAGTACTGCTTAATTCCTTGTGGAACTCCAATACGGCTTAATTCCTTGTGGAACTCTAGTACTGCTTAATTCCTTGTGGAACTCTAGTACAGCTTAATTCCTTGTGGAACTCCAATACGGCTTAATTCCTTGTGGAACTCTAGTACTGCTTAATTCCTTGTGGAACTCTAGTACGGCTTAATTCCTTGTGGAACTCTAGTACTGCTTAATTCCTTGTAGAACTCTAGTACTGCTTAATTCCTTGTGGAACTCCAATACGGCTTAATTCCTTGTGGAACTCTAGTACTGCTTAATTCCTTGTGGAACTCCAATACAGCTTAATTCCTTGTGGAACTCTAGTACTGCTTAATTCCTTGTGGAACTCCAATACGGCTTAATTCCTTGTGGAACTCCAATACGGCTAAATTCCTTGTGGAACTGTGGTGCTGTTTTATTTCTTTGCGGAACTAAAGTACCACTTCATTCCTTCTTGAACTTTAGTACAGGTTATTTCTTTGACAAACTCTACTACTGCTTAGCTCCTTAGGGAACTCTTGTACTCTTCCTGCAATAGAATGAGCCCAGATTTGACCGTGCATTAGTAAACTAAAAAAAAAAAAAAGAAAAAAAAAAAAAGGGGGGGGGGGGGGGGGGCACAGAACCAGTGCATGGGATAGAACAAAACAATAAATTGGTACACAAACAAATGCATAAATCAATTAAAAAAAAATTTTAAAAGATTAAAAATTAAAACCAAAAGGTTATCAAAAACCTGAAGCAGAAAGAGGTACCTGGTTTCCCATCGTCAGCACGGCAACACAGGGGCTCCTTGCAGACAGCATTGCTTCCAGGTGAGTACAAGAGGTCCAGGTGGATGTCTGTCAGGTGCAACACTCGCAGTGTGGGTGACCCGGGCTGTTGAGACAATCACACTGAACACTACAATTCAGATTAGGTCCTGAGGAGGAAAAATCACAATGGGTTACTGCACAGTATCTGTAAGTTTGGGTCCTAACACGTTTTTGGTTCTGCTTATTTTCCAGTATCTGTAAGTTTGGTCCTAACACGTTTTTGGTTCTACTTATTTTCCAGTATCTGTAAGTTTGGTCCTAACACGTTTTTGGTTCTGCTTATTTTCCAGTATCTGTAAGTTTGGTCCTAACACGTTTTTGTTTCTATCACACACTAGAAAAAAAATTGTAAAATGTCTCATAATCCTGAGGTCATTAGGGAATGAGGTGATAGAGACCTGTACTTCTGTGAGGGCCAGGATTATGAGGGCAATGCTCACTTCTTCTGCTTCACCATTTTTTCCTTCTTCAACCATGAACAATTAACCAGTCTGTTAAAAAGCCTTCTTCAAAGCTCTTTCATGCCATATGTAATATTGCCGCTCTACAATGAAAACAGCCACAACTAATTTGGGGGGAGGGGGGCGTTTGTTTCTTTTAATTTTTTATTTATTATTATTTTTATTTCCTTATATACGTATCACGATGATACTAGGCATGACAGAACGTCACACGTGTTGATGAGAGACACGGATACACTGAAGGGCACATAAACCCATTGACTCTCGCACCCTTTGCACCAGCATCTAGCATCGTCAACCATGCTAGCAAAGCAAAATCTTAACCCTTTGAGTCCCTCACCCTATTCATCAGCTTCCTGGTGGATAGGGTGAGGGACTCGAAGGGTTAAGTTTTTTCAGCTGGTGGACAGAGTGCGGGAGTCAAAGGGTTAAGAATGCTTTTTTTTCATGGCTACTCCTCCGCTGCTTTAGGGGTGCTGATCCCACACTATTATCTCTGATCCTTCAACACATCAGGGTCATTCAGTTGAAGTACCAATGCCAGGAAGTCCATGGGAGCCGGCAACGTCAAGCCACCCACCAGAGAAGACTCTACTGCCGATACCACCACAATGACTGTCATATTATCACATTAACCCCTTCCCTGCCAAAGTATTTGTGGCCTTTTGCATTGCTGTCTGCCCAGACAAAATTTTGCTTTTTTCAGTATTTTCACTAATTTGTTCACTGCTCATTCATTTTGTGATATCTTCAGTTTTTGCCATGTTTTTTCTTTAAACCGTTGGCTATGGCTTGATGTCATAATTATTTGATTTGGTTGAAAAATAGTATGATTACAGCTGATATAATGAGCCTTTTTCTCAAAAAAATGCTTTCAGAACATACACACACACACACAGTAGCACATAAAACCACACAAAATAGAGCAAAATTCGGTTTCTGTATATAATAAACATCAAGTGAAAAAGTTTTCTTACTATTATTACTCTCTGTGAATGTTTTTCTATGCAACAGTCAGTAAGTTCTTGGGTGTAGCACAGTGGAGGAAGAGAAATAACAGGTAGTTGTTCCACATTTTTCTGCAGGGTTTCTCGGGACTGATCCTTAGCACATTAATTAATATTCAATTCTCTGAATGGTCAAAGGGAAAAAAACTTCACTTTGACATATCCACAAGAGGTTGGCCAAGTTTCCAGTGTCATCTCCCATCTTTTCCCCAGAAATTTCGATGACAAAAATCCCCCATGGCAGACACAGTTACAGGTGTACGGACATGTCAAACGGCCCCATAGTAGACACAGCGTAAGCAGGGAAGAGGTTAACACTTTCGGGACTTGTCAGCGGAATATCCGCTGACGCGTAGCCTTGCCGTAGTGACGTGTCAGCGGAATGTCCGCTCACGTTTTTAAAAACTCGCCGTACTCACCAATGGTCAATGGGAAGTAATTCAGTATTCCAACATGATCTTTGGGCACTGTAGCAGTGTTCTGTTACTTCCCTTTTCATAATTTTGCACTTTGATGGCTTTGTTTACATTTTTTTTAAACAACACCCGTGGTGGTGAAAAATCGCCGGCTCTGTTGTCAAAACGGCGACTTCCACAAAGCGACCATGTGTTAAGACTTTTCTATGCTTCATACCACTATGGAATTCATTCTCACTTTTCTGCTGGACATTCCATGGAGGATCTGACTCTGGACTGATTGATTCCATGGATGTCTGTGTATTCGTCGGATACCTGACTGCCGTGCTGCCAGGACTTTTTGTTTTGAGCTGCTCGATACATTTTTTCCTCGTCTGCTCAAGTAAGATGCATGATCTGTGTGCATGATTGTGCATGTTTTCCGAAACTCTAAGATTTAAATTTTTGTTTGATACAAAGTTTGTTTTCCTGATACGTCTCTGAATTTTTCTATATTTTTTTTTAAAATGCCCAAAAAACGTGCATAACAGGGGTTCAGCCGCCTCCCAAACTCTGCAGCTGGAAAGAATTAAGATAAACAGTAAATGGGTCAGTTTTTATGTTGGTGGGGAGAGGAGTGAAGGGCCGGGACTGACCTCAAGAAGTGAGTGTACTGTATGTGTGTGTTGTGTGTGCACATGTACACATGCCTGGTTATCTGAAGAGGAAGACAGACTTTTTCAGGCAACAGGCATATCTAATGTTACCTTTGGCAGGATGTGAGGTTGCACAGGGGGTTTTGGCGTCGAGGGGAAAGTGACGTTCCAGGATTCAAAGGGCCAGTAGGTGTGGGCACAGCTGGATCCCAGGGCCAGTCCACACACCTCTTGAGGGTTCAGCACCAAATGGTCAAACACTGCTATTGCCTCTACCTGCAAGCAAACACTTCTTGTACATCTGCTTTCTTTGTAAACTTGCGTCACCTAATGCTGACAAGATATGGCTGACTTTTACACAGCACTGGTACAGTCCTACTGTTTCATGCCCTAACTTACTGACAAGATCGAACAGATCTTTACACATCGCTGTTATTGTTATTGTTGTTTAAAGCCCAGCCGACTGCATACAGCCATATCAGGGCTATAACCACTTCAAAACAAACAAAACTTCAACAACAGCAACCAAAAAAGAAAAGAAAATTAAGTACACATTTCAATGTATTCATGTACATAATCCAAGGACATGCCCCTGGCACTGACCACTCCATCCAATTTATCATACAGGGGATTTAAAAAACACACCTCAATACAAATTTAGGCATACCTAAGGACACTAAAACATACATAAAAACGGGTATAAATTACCTCAAATTGCTTTTGTATATATCACCTCCCTAGACCCAAAAATGCACTTAATACAAGACCCCAGTTACCAATCCTGAGAAAAAGGACGTAAGACTTTATCAAACAAAAACAGGTGAATGGACCAGCAAGGCAGAAAATGATAGGAATGACAGAAAGCAGAGGAACAAGGCAGAAACAAAGAGAGTGACAGAAAAGAGGAAATTTCTCACACAGAACTTCCAGAAGGTGGGCATACTATTTATACTGAAAGAGCCCCCGGCATCCCCACCAGGGGATTACACATCAATGGTAGTGTCCTTACTTTTATATCAATATATGCCATAACTTAACATCCAGGACTTAAAACAGGAGGAGAAAAAACCACTGACACTAGGGGGGTCCGGAGGCAAATCAGGGGCCATAACTTGCACGCCGTTGCTATGAACGCTTGCAAGCCGATCAAGGATGCCTTGCTCCTTTCGTTGTTTTTGGGTTGGGGTTTTTTGTTGTTTTTTATTGCCCAGACGCGGAACATTTTAAGCCCTGAACATCACATAATGCTGACAAGATATGATGAATTTTCACAAATCACTGGTACAGTCCTTACTGTTTCATGCCCTAACATACATCACTCTATGCTGACAAGATCTAACAGATTCTTACATATTGAAAACAAACGAGACAGTCTTGATGGAGGCAGACACAAGAAGATCACTGATAAGGAAGATTAGGAAAAGACAAGCAACATTTATAGGCGCCATCTTATGAGACAAGGGGAATTTGAGCACCTGGTCAAAACTTTCCTAAGGGAAAGAGAAGACCAGGCAGACCCAGGGAGAAAATATTGGACGGACTCACAGGGTGGCTGAGGACAGAGAGGGTGGATGATGTACTTACAGCAACAAGGGACAGATGCATATGGAGGGCTATGGTCACCAACGCAATGCGGCAGGGCACATGATGATGATGACAATGGTGAAGTGTCTTTACTTTTACATGTCATAACTTAACAATGCTTACTGCTGACAAGACATGACTGATTTTTACACACCACTGGTGTAGTGTCCTTACTTTTACATGCCATAACTTAACATCACTTGATGTTGACAACATCTGACCAACTTGTACACAATGATCACTGACAGTGTACTTTTTTCTCATGCCGTAACTCATATCACTCAATGGAGGCAAGATACAACTGACATTTTGCACATCACTGACAGTGTCCTCGCTTTTTAATGTTTGGAAAGGATTGGGATTATTAACTCTTTCCGTGCCGATCGACGATATATCGTCGATATAGGTGGCTGCAGTTGTGCCAGGCAACGATATATCGTTGATATAACTTTGTGTGCTTCATTTAGTTTCCGATGATAGCCGATCCGACTTTTTACTGTAGCCACACGACCGATAACTCTTGTAGTTTCCGTCGCTTCTGCCCTGAGCAGTTCTTGTGTGTTTACGTTTGTTTTGACCGTGTTTTTCGGATCTTTTTCAACAAAACAATGGAGGTACGTCGGGCGTTGCCAGTGAACGTTTTAGACAAAAATGTGCACAGAACAGTGACTAACTGGAATATTTTCAAGCTGTAAAAAGCATTCATATCACAACTGGATGTGCCTTTTGGAGTATTCATCTGATTTTGTAAGGGAATCTGCACAGACGATAGGCAGTCTGATTTGTATGAAAAATGTGCATGACTTTTTTTTGTTTTTTTTTTGTCCTCATTTTATAACCCATATAATCCTAATTTACAACTCCAATATTGTTGTTTTCCATGCATATCCTTATTGCCTGTCCTCTTACCTTTCTTTTGATATCTAACATGACTAACTTATGTGAATAATCACATGCACAGTGACCTCAGATATAAACACACCCTAAACAATTTTCAGTCACGCGAAAATGGTCTGGCACAAACGTGGAAAACCCTCTGGCACTCAATGAGTTAAAGCATTTGTTCCTATTATCATCATCAACATCATCATCATTTTAACTACTACTACTACTAATAATAATAATAATAACAATAAGAATAATAATGATAATAATAATAATAATTACAGTATTTATATGGCACCAAATCTTGACAATTCAAATCAAAGCACACTCATGCACAAGGCATATGCATACAATCGACAAAGACCACCTTACAATATTTAATCCACAAACTGAGGAAAAGAAGTAGTTGCAGAATTCATTGTTGGGAAAAGAGGTAGGTTTTTAAATTGAATTTAAAAGCAGAAAGGATAGGTGTCAGGCGAAGGCAGAACGGAAGTCTATTCCAGGCTGACGGTCCTGAGACAGCAAATGAATGCCGGCTAACACTTGATAGTACAAGTCTCAGGACCTGAAGGGAAGGATGTCCAAAGCTGAGCGCAAAGTGCAAGCTAGTGTACAAATATTGATGTTGTCGCAAAGGTATGATGGAGCAGACTGGTGAATAGATAAAAGAATTTGCAACACAAGGTAAAAAGAATTTGCAACACAAGGTATCCAGCTTACATTCAATTCTTTTTAACAACCACTACTACTGCTATTATTATATTTTTTTATTAGTATTATTATCATTATCATTATTATTATTATTATTATTACTACTACTACTATTATTATTATTATTATCATTATTATCATTAAAATCATCATTATTATTATCACCATTATGTTAATAATTTCTAAGCATGGAAATTGAACTGACCTTAAACATCTGCACAATACCGACACAGACTCGCTTGTCCCCTTCACCCAGCACAATGCAGAGTTCTGTGGCTCCCTTCACTATATCCTCTTCTGACCACCCAGAAGTGAATGCCGTTTGCACAAAGGTCATGACAGCCTTGCAGGCAAAGCAGGACAGGGATCGCAGGGTACCTGCACCATGAATGATAACATGTGTTGTAGCAAATACTAACAAATACTGCACCATGAATGATAACAAGTGTTGCAGCAAATACTAACAAATACTGTACCATAAATGATAACATGTGTTGTGGCAAATACTTACAAATACTAACAGCAACCTTGCTCAACCTATCGACTCCCTCACCCTATCCACCAGCTTCTTGCATTTTATCAGCCAGGACAGCAAAGCAGAAACTTAACCCTTTCATTCGATCACCCTATCCACCAGCTTCCTGCAGAACGGGTAAAGTTTTTGCAGCTGGCGGACATGGTGCGGGAATGAAAGGGTTAAGGTGCTGCCAGCTAATCCCACATCTCCTCCCTCCACTCTCTCTCTCTCTTTTCTTTATTCTTAAATGATCTGGAAAAGTAGCCTACATGTAAAATCCAACAAACCTGTTTTAACATGGACAGTTTGGGCTTTAAAGATTAATTATTATCAATATCAATTATTCCTTCGAAAACTCTAAAACAGTAACCAGCTGTACTTTCAACAATTCATGAACTATCATGTCGGCGACATGTATTCATTGGCTGCTTGGTTCTTTTGATAGAGCCGTGGACTCGAGATCCAATATCTCGAGTTCAACCCCAGCCTGCAACATTAAAATCTGGCCTGTTCACTGCCCACCTTAATGTTTTCATCATTCTGGTGGTGTCAGCTTAGTGTTTCAAAAGTCCTCCCACCCACCCCCTCCTCCCCAATTTCAAGACCTTGCTAGTGCATAGGGTTTTGCGCAGGCTTGGGGAGTCTGCCAAATAATTCTTGGCAGATTTGGGTGAAGCACATATGAAATTGTCCAAGTGCGACGAATCCCTCTAGAACGAACTCCAAACATACTCCAAACTTGAACTATAAAACACAAACCAACTCTGGTGGGGTGTGTATTTGTTTGTTTATTTGTTTGTTTGTTTGTTTTTTGCTTTTGTTTGTTTGTTTTTTGTTTTTATTAATCCAAAACTGTCAAAAATGTCAAACAATATAAGCTTGCACTTCAACCTGGTTTATGTGTATGGCATCATAAAGGGCAGGTTGACTGACCATGCATCGCAGGTGGCATGTTGAAGTTGACGACACCGTTGTGGAAAGGTCTGGCAGACACCTGCCCCCACAAGCTCACCGCAACCACAAAGACCAATGCCAGTGTATACCCTCTCATCATCACTTTCATGTGTCTGCTTTTGCCCACTGTCTGCCTCTGGAAAACACACATCAATCACAGAACAGTAAAAAAGCAGTTTGGGTGTTACTAATCACAGCAGACCTTGCACAAGGATCTTGCGGCTGAGCTTCTCCACTACTTCTTATTGTTATTTTTGTTTAAAGTCCAGCTGACTGCATAGAGCCATATCAGGGCTATAACTATTTCATTGTATATTATATATATACACATATCAGGGCTATAACCATTTCAATGTATACACAATACCTCAACAGGAAAAAAAGGAAAAGAAAATTAAGTGCACATATCACTATCAATGCATTCGCGCACATAACCTATGGAGATGCCCCTGGTGTTGACCACTACGTCCAGTTCATCGCACAGGGAATTTAAAAAAACAAACCTGAGTGCAAATATAAACATAACTATGGACACTGAAACATATAAAAATGGACCTAAATTACCTAAAATTGCTTCCGCATATCTCATTTCCCTAGAGCCAAAAATGCACTTAATACATGTACCAAATTATCAATCCTAAAGAGAAAATATGCAAGACTTTATCGAACACATACTCATGATACAGTGAATGGACCAGCATGGCAGAAAATAATAGGAAGAAATGACAGAAAGCAAAGGAATAAAGCAGAAACAAAGAGGACAGAAAAAGGAAATTTCTAGCACAGAATTATACTGGAAGAGCCCTTGGCATCCCCACGGGGGATCCACTACTTCTGACAACATTACTACTACAAATCTAACTATCTACAGTCTAGCTCTTAACAACTGCTTCTGATAACCTAACATTACAATCTAGCCCTGGCTACTACTTGTACTTCTGATAAAATATAAGAAACCAGAAAAACACGAAAACAGAATCAGAACGTGTATTTAACACAACAAGACAAGACAGGTGCAAATTTGTCAAGCTTGAATGTAAGATCACAAACAAACACCAAATACAAAATGAAGAGAAAAAGACTGAAACTTCCCCATTACTTTGTCCAGTGGGAGAAAGACTATCTCCCACTGGATGAAGCATCAGGCAAGTTTCAGTCTTACCAATATTTCCAACAAGATTAAGACTACAGTCTAACCCTTAACTGTCATCTGAGCTCTTCCCTGACTATAGTATTATAAGTATAAAAGTTCAAGTCTAACTCAGCATGAGCTAGACAGGATAGCCAAGTGGTTACAAAGATAGATTTCCAATCAGAATGTCTGATTTCAACCCAGCTTTGGTCAACTCTTGATGTGTAAAGTGTGGACAATGTTCTGATCTCCCAAGTCAACATACAATGGAGTCCACCTTTAACGAATCTGCCTACTACAACAACTATCCGACAATAATGTATTCTTTTATTTTCCCTCCCGGTTTCCTCTTTTCCAATATATAAAACACTGTCTGTAGCAAATAAAATGTAATACTGCACATAACAAATTCCTCTTTACACAAGTTACAACTAATACAAGTACTGTTTCCCAAAGGCCAAGCCTGCTAAGTATAGTCTTGCCCTAAGACAAGTGCTCAAGTCAGAAAAGTTTCTTCAAGCACCAATGAAAAGGTGTCCGTCACTGTGCCATGCTGGTGACATAATGCCAGCAGCAATTAAATTTGTATATTCCATGCGTGTTTGTGTGTGTGTGTGTGTGTGTGTGTGTGTGTGTGTGTGTGTGTGTGTGTGTGTGTGTGTGTGTGTGTGTGTGTGTGTGTGTGTGTGTGTGTGTGTGTGGTGTGTGTGTGTGTGTGTGTGTGTGTGTGTGTGTGTGTGTTTGTGTGTGTGTGTGTGTGTGTCTGCGTGCGCGCGTGCACAAGTTTTTTTCTGGTTCTTCAAAGACAGAGCTATAAAACCAAGGGTGCAACTTAGAAAAAGTCAAAAAACTTAAAGGGGTCCAGGGGCTGGCAGCGCCCCGTATGGGGGGTCTGGGGGGCATAGCTCCCAGATGCTGAAGCTTTTTCAAAAAACGGATTTTCCGTTTCTGACTCTTTTGAAAAAAAAGGATTCCGTCATCAAACGGAAAAAGTTGCACCCATGTAAAACTAATCGATAAACGTCACAATGATGACATATAAAAACAGGAAAATGCTGCGAATAACATCTGAACACAACCAGCAAGGTAACGTACAATCAGCGCTGTGTAAGGTCACTGGTTTTATTTACTTGTAGAGCACTACTATGAATTACTGCTATCATGAACACAAATCAGTCTCCTGTGAATCTGATTGTAGGTAGACTTTACTGTAGGTGCAAACCTGCAATTTCCTGAATTCCCTACCTAACACTTCAGAACATCAAGTATGAACATTACTAAAGATCTAGTGGCCCATTAGCTGTCAAAGCGCCATGCTCTTGATACATGGGTTGTGTGTTCTACTCTCAGGTGGATGGGCCAACGTTCTTTTGTTTTTAACCGTATGGTTGGTCAGATGGCTGTTTATGTGTTTGTTTGTTTTTGTCTTTGCTTTATAAGTGGCCCATTAACCCTTTCACTACCACACTCTATCTACCAACTGCAAAAACTTAACTTGACTCCTTCACCCTATCCACCAGCTTCCTGGATTGGGTGAGGGAGTCAAACAGTTAAAATTTTGCTTTGCTAGCATGGTTGACAATGCATGATGTTGGTGGACAGGGTGCGTGAGTCAAAGAGTTAATTAGCTCAGTTGTTTGAGAGCCTTGTTAATAACACAGGGGTTGTGGTTTCAGCCCTGGGGCAGACCAAGGTTTTTTCAGTGGCCCATTAGCTCAGTTGTTCCTATGTTAGAGTACCATGCTCATATGAGTCCTAACCCTGCGATTGTGGATTCAGCCTTAGGGCAGGGCCACAAAGAAGTGCGATCTGGTTGGTTCTTTTGATACAGCCATGCACACAGGCTCAGTCATAGACATGCACACTGATATCTTGACATCCTGCAACATGAAAGAAAATCTGCCTGTTCACTGCTTGTCTCAATATTTTCATCATTCTGGTAGTGTCAATTTTGTTTCATATACTTTCCCTCCCACTCTGCTCCCCATTTCAAGAACTTGCCTGCAAATAGGTTTCTGTGCAGGCTCTGAGTGTCTGCCAGATAATCGCTGGCAGATCTGGGAAGAGCACATATGAATTTTCAAGAAGAGGACAAGCATTCTTACCAACAAATGCCTATCAATTAACATCAGAAAGAGAGTCCTTGAATGTTATATAGAACCAATACTGTTGTACGGATGCGAGGCGTGGACAGTCAACAAGCAAAGCCAGAGCAGGATCGAGGCAGCCGAGATGTGGTTTCTCAGAAGAATGTTGAGAGTTCCATGGACAGCAAAGAAAACAAACGAGACAGTCTTGATGGAGGCAGACACAAATAGATCACTCATAAGGAAGATTAGGAAAAGACAAGCAACATTTATAGGCCATTTTATGAGGAAGGGGGATTTGGAGCACCTGGTCACAACGGGAAAGCTGGAGGGAAAGAGAGCACCAGGTAGACCCAGGGAGAGAATGCTGGACGGACTTGCAGAGTGGCTGGGGATGAAGAGGGTGGGGGAGATGCTGGGGGCAATGAGATAGAGATGGTTGGAAGTCCATGGTCGCTAACGCCATGCGGCAGGGCACCTGATGATGATGATGATGATGATGATGATGATGATGATGATGATAATGAAACCCTCATAGCCAATCTACAATTCATATGGAATTGTCAAAAGTACAATGAAATCCTCCTTACCAATCTCCAATTCATAATGGCATTGTCAAAAGTACTATGAAACCCTCCTGACCAATCTCCAATTCATATGGAATTGTCAAAAGTATAATGAAAGCCTCCTGACCAATCTCCAATTCATATGGAATTGTCAAAAGTACAATGAAATCCTCCTGACCAATCTCCAATTCATATGGAATTGTCAAAAGTACAATGAAAGCCTCCTGACCAATCTCCAATTCATATGGAATTGTCAAAAGTATAATGAAAGCCTCCTGACCAATCTCCAATTCATATGGAATTGTCAAAAGTACAATGAAAGCCTCCTGACCAATCTCCAATTCATATGGAATTGTCAAAAGTACAATGAAACCCTCCTGACCAATCTCCAATTCATATGGAACTGTCAAAAGTACAATGAAACCCTCCTGACCAATCTCCAATTCATATGGAATTGTCAAAAGTAATATGAAACCCTCCTGACCAATCTCCAAGGTCATAATTCTTAGAGATTAGTGAAAGATCTTTAATAAATGTATGCCATATCCACCACCAATGACTTGAAATACTTCATGTGAACCCTCCTGCTTACAAAGATTTCAAAACTTGGCCTGTGCGTTCACAATTTTGACACTTACTGTGTTCATGGTTTTGACACAAATGTAAACTAATTTAACAACCTGAGAGTGTACAAGGCCTTAACACTAATAGTAATAACAGTTAACAGGTACGTGAAGTTTCTGCAAAATTCTATCCTTGAATGAAAAACTTGTATGGCCTACATAATATTCATGGAACACAACATCATGAACATCACCATGATCTTGAGTCCATGACATGAGAGTTGAGACTGTGAACTTGAGCCAAACTAACAGCTAACAATAAGCTTATTAAATCTAATGGTAATCATGTTAAGCCAGATGCCGGAATGATCATCCTCAAGATCGTGGGCACCAAAGCAAAGGAAAGGAAAGGAAAGGAAAGTAGTGCGACTACCATCGCTACATGTTCTAGTACTAAGTACAAAGTTATTGAAGTAGTGCGCGACTACCATCGCTACATCAGTACATGCTCTAGTACTAGATCTGCTGTTTCGTTGCTTATATCTTATGCCAGCATCTGGCTTAACATGATTACCATTAGACTTAATAAGCTTATTGTTAGCCGTTAGTTTGGCTCAAGTTCCCAACATCATGAACATGTCATAATCAAAATGATGATAAGTCAGACATAAGTCACATAAAATAAATGATAAAGTGCAAAACTTTCAAGACAATCAATTATCATCAAAACAGCGACGGACACGCCAATCAAATTATTACAACAGTGCCATAGTTCTACTCACGTGCATTTCAATTCAAGAAATCAGTGAACTCTACTTTGATGAACACACCTTGAATAAAAACAGTAGGTCTGCTGAATGCTGTACGATACTATGTCTCGTGACTATGGGGCGATTCGGGTTGTGCATCAGCAGTGATGTCCCTTGATGATCAAGGGACATCACTGCATCACTTCCGTTGTCGATGTCAATACAGCACGAAGGCTCTTTATAGAAGTTGTATTAAAAAAAATTTACGACGTCTTTAGTTTAGTAGTTTAGTTTAGTAATAGAGACATAACACATTAGCCGTTTGGCTATTTCAAGTCCCATCATTTTTTCTTTTTCTTTTCTTACACTCGTAGTCAAGGTCTGTCTTTGAGAAAGCATCAAAGTCAGCCTCGAAGGTTTGAGGTTGTGGAGTTTATCATGTCACATGTGTGTGTATGTGCGCGCGTGTGTGTGTGTGTGTGTGAGCGCACGCGTGCGTGCTCGTGCTAGTACATGCTAAGCTGTGATCAAAAATTATCTGTCACATTCTGTGTCACTGTAGATTCGGCAGTATTGGCATACACACTCAAGTATTAATGTGTGACAACATTTTTCATTTTTTGAAAATAATTATATAATTGTTATCATTGAAAAGAGAGAGAAAAAAAAGTAGCTTTAAACCGCGTTCCCACTGTCGGAGTGAAAGTTCTGAGTGATCGTGGAGCACTCAGGAGTGAAGCGACAAAGGGCCCTTTCACTCCAAAATAGTGGGAATGCATTTGGGTGATCGGTGTGAGTGATCTATTTGGGGAGCTGACCCAACCATTTCCTGTGGGCCACGCTCGCCTCGCCTCGCCTCAGACTGTGGCTGGCAAGGCTCGCACGCAACCGAAAATTTTCCCGCGGTATGCAAATTGGACACGATGGATGCAGTAGTGCCACTTGTGTTTAAACATGTTTGAACACAAATCTCGACCACGGAGTGATCTGACCGTGCACAATCACTCAAAGCTGGCTAGGAGTGAAAGGGTCTGGTAGTGGGAATGCTACAGGATTCATCGAGAACTTTAACGAATTTTGGCCCAAAAACACGCTCACTCCGTCATTTCGCTCATAGTGGGAAGGGGGTGTTACAACGGTATAAAAAGCTTTTCATTTGGTCGACTGTAACGAAAGTTACGAATTTTTGAAATGATAAAAATTTCGGCCATGTTTTACATGGCTCACGTAACAGAAACTGTGATCAATTATTGTATTCATATTGTGAATTCATGTAAAATGACATAACTTTGGAAAGTCTAAGACTGAACTAAGAACCAAAAACTGACTATCATCAGAAAGGTCTTTACGAGCACAAGACAACTGAAGTATTCACAAGTTGATGAAGCTAGATCTAGGCCTATGCACTAATTTAATTACCAGTGAGTTATTTAATTAATTAAACAAGCTTTTAACAAAAATTATTTGAAGGTACTAAAATCATTACAACTTCCATAACAGCTGGAATTTTGGCTTTTAATTTACCACACACTGTCTCCATGTATTACTCAGTATGGAAAACTATGATTAGTCATAATAGTTTTGGCCCAGTAATTAACTCTTATTGTCCGTTAAGAGTTTTAAGTCTGGCCGAAGGCTTTGCACTATGCGAATTGTCAAAGAGGGGTTAGGTCAGTAAATTGATGATAACTTATTTTGTATCCAACCTACAGCAAACATTTTGGTATGCCCATGTTCAGAATAAAACTGCATTGTGTGAATAATGTTACATTGATATTATTGTCATATTGAGATAATTAGAAATGTAATTACAGACACACATTTTGCAGCACAGACAAAAACAGTTGTATGGTTAATACTCAAAGCACTATAGCTGACCAGGTAATCCTTGTACATCCAAACTCTGACAAAAAAAGATGTTCCTTGATATCCTAGCAATAAGTTCAGCACCACAAAAAATGTCATTGTTGCTTTATTTTGATGCTTTTCACCTCTAATTGACTTCAGGTCACATTCCTGAAAATGACAAAAACCAGACACCTTAGCTGCTACACATGTGACAACTTGTTTGTGAGTTTTCTTTTCTATAGTGGCTGCACATTTTCTAGTGTAGAACCATTATTTGATGCAAAAATAAGTAAAAAACCACTAAAAAAAAACAAAACTGTGTGCTCATCTGTGGACTTTTTCACAATCATATGATGTCAGGTGAGTTTTAGAATGTCGTCATTTCTTTGAATAAGGCTTTGCTGAAGTGTCACCACCATCCAAAGAAACCAACTCAACTCTGAGACTTCAAAAACAACTTCACTTTCCCAATTGTTGAATTCTTGCCTTGATTTTATCACAAACAGACTCCAGTTAATACTTGTGCAAAGGATGATGAATCATAGTAGTCTGTTGATGTATGCACTAATTAATTACCTAAATGAGGTTTTTAATCAACATACATGACAATTTTGAGATTTCTATTCAAAATTGCTATATCTTCTACAATTACAGTAATTCTGGCTTGGAGTTTGACACACAAAGACACATTCTGGAAAACCAAATCATAATTTGAAAAAAAATATATTTAGCCCATGTGTTCATCGTTTAAAGAACTTTAATAAGAAAACTATTTTGCTTTCAAAAATGCCTTTAATTCAACCTTAGACAGAAGCCTGCAACTTGATAGTTATTTAATTCAAGCATGCAGGTTTAAGTTGAACTTGGATTCTCATCACCTCCCTAAATCCTGACTGTTAGTGTGAGTGTAGGTCTTTCGAATGAGATGAGAAACAGTCTCTCAAACTTCAAAACAATTTATTAGTCAAGTCTCAGCATACATTTAGTGTTCATAAAAACTCCACTCTGTAAACAAAATGACACACTTGGTAGAAAAAATGCTTAGCTACACTATGCCATTGTGATTTTTTATATGACACAGAGTATCATGTCCAGATGCACCCATGTATCACTCATGCAAATCAAAACACACACGTTATATATCAGTAGCCTGTGCACTGTGAGGATTCACACAAAAAAGCACAGAGTTTATATTATTTCTCCACTCTGACTCCTCGAAACAAGTGATTCTGATAGAACTCACTGTGCCATACGAAAGCAGAATGGAAGAAGCACATATCTACAAGACCGAAAAATACGCCGGTCTTGCCAGCACCCTGAAGAAAGCAGGTCTGCGGGTCAAAATCTTCGCCATAGAGGTCGGGGCAAGAGGGTTTGTGGGCACCTCCGCTTATGATCTCATGAAACAACTCGCCATTTCTGGGAAGAAGAGGACTAGAGCCCTTAAAGCGATGGCAGAGGCAGCAGAAAGGAGCTCAAGCTGGATCTGGGCAAGGAGGAACGAAAAAAGTGAACTTCATAAGGATTAAATTCCCTACAGATGATGTGTGCCCCGTTAGCACATTGGTAAAACCGCGTACCGCAGTTCTGAAGCGCAGAATCGCCCAGGTTCGATCCCCGGCGTGGGAAAAAAAAAAAAAAAAAAAATAGACAACAGCAGAAGGGCATCCAGGAGTCATGATCTGGATGTGGCCCGCCCCCCGAGAGTGTAAGGAATTCAGGGCCGAAACACTTGTCTAAAGGGGGTTACTTCTCTGAAGACCTTCTGTTGTCTAGCTCTCCCTAGAGTTTCTTTCTACCTAGTTTAAGTTTTCTTCTCTTTTTTTTTTTTTTTCTTTTTTTTTTTTTTAATTCATTTTTTATCCATTATTTTAAAGAAAATCTACTTGCAAACATAAAATATACCATTGTGACTTTGAAAAATCCCAAACCAACTATCCAAAGAAGACAAATCATGACTTAATGCATTATTAGGAGGACTAAATATGCGAAGAAAAAAGCTGAATAAACTAGAACTTAACAAACCTAAACAAGTTTGCTTAATTAAAAGTCCATATAAGTAGGCCGACGTGTTTCTCTTTCACTGTTTGAATCAAGTGTTGAATTAAAGAAAAACCAACGAATCATCAATAATTTTTTTCATTTTGTCTTTAGTTACCCGAAAAGGATAAAAAGTAGCAATCAATGTCATACAAAGCAGATGAATTATTTCAGTTGGGCTAAACAAAGAACCCATGCAAACAGATCTATCTAGATCTGAGTTTGATGAGTTTATAATAATTATGGTGACATGGTCTGACTGGTTGTGCTAAGCTACTGGGATTCTGTTGCACTGAACACGAGAACTATCTGCTAGATCTACATTTTCATACAGAAAATTATGTCATGTCAACAAGACAAATCACGTCGATAAGCAAACAATCCTTGTAGCTAGATGATCTGATGCCCAGCGTCTGCTAACTGATATTCTGATAAAGTTTGTGTTACATTCCCCACAAACTCCATCACCGAAATATTCGTATAATTAAGGTAGAAGAGTGGCAGAATGGTTCAGCTGCCAGTAACTAAACTCGATTGTTCCAGGGTTCGTTTCCTGTATACAATACCAGTATGAAATATAAACTAGGTAAACATAGGTTAAGTAGGGCTTCAGTAGGGCCTACCTGGCCAGCTCATGGGTTTATGTGCAGGCTTTAACCGTTTGACTCCCGCACCTTTTCCATCAGCATCCTGCATTGTCAACCATACCAGCAAAACAAAACCTTAACCCCTTGACTCCTTCACCCTATCCACCAGCTTTCTGCAGAATGCTGATGGGTAGGGTGAGGGAGTCAAAGGGTTAAGTTTTTGCGGTTGGTGGACAGAATCCGGGAGTCAAAGGGTTTTAAGGCGTGTGCCATGATCACCATACACATGGCACCTGTGACGTTAGTGCATGTGGAAAATTCGTTCCGAACGCGGAGACGTCGTCTTGAGAAATTGAAACTGAAACTTCGATTTTTCTCTTCAGTTTGACCAGAAATCGAACTGAACTTCTACACTTTTGAAAGGGGATGAAAAACGAGTCAGGGTCGTGTACCTTCTGGTTTGCACACTCTAAAGATCCCACAGTGATTGAATATTGTGAAGAGCAGGGCATTCGCTCGGCTGTCCTATTTTGAAAGATCGGAGAAATAAGTTCCTTTCCCAGGCCTCTCCCTTTCTGAAGTCTTTGTTTAAAAAAAAAAAAAGCCAGAATTTTACATAGTAAATCCATTGTGACAAAAATATATGGATATGAATGTGAATATCAATAATCAAAAAGGCAAACATTTATACTTACTACAGTCATATAAAATACACGTGATATCGTCATCTCTAGCTCTCAAAATCCAGACATCCAGTATGTATAAATGTACACACACACACACACACACACACACACACACACACACACACACACACACACACACACACACACACACACACACACTTATATGTAAATTATACATATGTATCATATGCAAGTATATGTATATGTGTGTTTGTGTATAGATATAGATATGTAAATGTGTGTATGAGAGAGATGGGGGGGGGGGGGGAAGATGACATCTTGGGTCATGGATCACGTGCCTGAGCATCCTCTCTGTGTGTGCGCACGCGCATTTTTTTTGTTCTGTTCCTGTAAAGTGCAATGAGCGTGCTTTTGACATGGACTGTTTGCGTTATACAACTGAAATTATTTACATTTCCTCTGTTGCTTTTTAACCCTTTGACTCCTGCACTCTGTTCACCAGCATCTTGCATTGTCAACCATGCCAGCAAAGCAAAAACTGAGCCCTTTGACTCCCCCACTCTATCCATCAGCTTCCTGCAGAAAGCTGGTGGATACGATGAGGGAGTCAAAGGGGTCAGGTTTAGCAGTTGGTGGAGAGGGTGCGGGAGTCCAAGTGTTAAAATATTTTTTGTTTTGTGTTCTTCCATAATTTTGAAGGTAACTGGCGCTTTGTTCTTGCTTCAGCACTGTCGTCCTTTTCTTGGAAGTAAGTACTGTCACCATCACCACCACCCCCCACCACCCCCCACCACCCCTCTGTTGGGGTGCCTGGGGTTTTCCCAGTATAAATGATATCCCTACAGCATGGAAATTCTGTATTAGAAGTTTCCTCTTTATCGATTGCTCTCTTTGTTTCTGTCTGTTTTTGTTGTTGTTGTTGTTTTTTGGGGGGTTTTGTCCGTCAACTCCTCTCGGAAATAACATAGGTGCCACAGACACCTTTATTGTCGTGAACGTTCGATTTTTACATTGGTTTTCTTGTTCTTCTGGTTCCTCTCTTTCTCATTCTCTTTCTCATTCTCTCTCTCTTTCTCATTCTTTCTCTCTCTCTCTCTCTCTCTCTCTCTCTCTCTCAGAGCAATATGAACTTCAACCTCTCTCTCTCTTTCTCTCTCTCTCTCTCTCTCTCTCTCTCTCTCTCTCTCTCTCTCAGAGCAATACAATATGAACTTCAACCTCTCTCTCTTTCTCCCTCTCTCTTTCTCTCATTCTCTCACATTCTCATTACCTTGTGTGTCGGCATCATTCGCTCTCCGCTTTTTTGTTTGGCATATCCCCTCCCTTCACTACCTCCAGACCCCAGACCCCCCTCTACCGCCCCTTCAGACTGTGTGTTAGAACTATGTCTGCGTTTCTGTCCTCCCTCTTCCAGGTTAACATCTTATCATCGTGCCATGGGAAGGTAATTTTGGGTGATGTTCTGGAATGGGGGGGGGGGGGGTTATGTGGCATTACCTTTATATACAGAAAAAAAACACACAAGGAGAGAGGCGAGTGGAAACGCATTAAGCACACTAGCAATAACTTTCAAAAGCAGTCCACACATAGCATTATAAGTCAATAGAGTTTCTTTAATTCAAAGCATGTTCAACTTTAAGCATAATCATTCATCCTTTTATTATTATTTGCCTACGTCCTAAAGCAATCCTACTTCTTTGCCTATCAGCCCTAAAACTCTACACTGAAATAAAATATCAACGTACCTTCACTACATGTTTCTGGAAAAGGCTCAACACCTCTGCCAGGTTGAGTGGCCTGTCTCCCACTACGATCATCAACTCTCTGACCGTTTTGTCTCTCTGTGTCTGTATTCTCTCCTTCACTGCATGTTTCTGGCAAAGGCTCGGCACCTCTGCCAGATTGACTGGCACATCTCCTAGCATAACCATGACTGACTGACCGTTCTGTCTCTCTCTGTGTCTGTCTCCTCTTATGTGTTATTCTCCCCTTTCATTTATAGAGCGTGGATCAGAATACGCTGGGCTCTGACTCCACCTGTCTTAAGATGACTTTGGAGAATGTTCTTCTACTTGCGAATGCATGAAGGAGGAGTTAACGTGAACAAGCTCAGGTCAGAACCTGTCCACTGAGAATGGACCGCTCGCTTTTCACTGGGGCGATCCTCGAAAACATCCCAACAGAGCTGTATGTACACCTGGCTCTATTGTTTGAATTAATTGTCTCGTTTATAGTCTAACATAAGTGTGATTGGCTGTACTGTTAGATGTTGGTTAATCCCAAGCCTTCAGTTAAGAGGCTAGTTTGTCTGGCTTGCCAGACATTGTCAACATCCTGTTTCAGACTGAAGTACAGGTATGGGTTAGTTTCTACCTGAGGGGTTCTACCTTGGTTAATCCTAAGCCTTCAGTCGAGAGGCTAGTTTGTCTGCCTTGCCAGACATTGTCAACATCTTGTCTCAGACTGAAGACAGTGAAGTTTAGGTATGGGCCTGTTTCTACCCGATATGTTTCTGTGATAATCGCATCGGCTGTTTGCATCATATCTGGGGTTCTGTTTGTCTGTCTTTCTGATCTGAGTTTTTGTCTTTCCCAGAGCTGGGTTCTCCTATCATAGCACAAAATTCATACGATTTCTGCGTCTGTCTTGTCTCTTTGTGTGTCTGTCTCTGCCTGTCTCTCTGTGATCTGTTTGTCAGATTACACGTCTGTCTGTACTTCTGTCCTCTGTATGTGTGTGTGTGTGTGTGTGTGCGCGTCAGAGAGAGAGAGAGAGAGAGAGGAAAACTGTACACACACACACACATATATATATATAGGCCTATATATATATATATATATATATATTATACATACATATATATATATATATTATATATATATATGCTACGTGTATACCTATCACTCAGTCCCTTAATAGGTAGAAAGAAACTCTAGGGAGAGCTAGACAACAGAAGGTCTTCAGAGAAGTAACCCCCTTTAGACAAGTGTTTCGGCCTGAACTCCTTACACTCTCGGGGGCCGGGCCACATCCAGGTCATGATTCCTGGATGCCCTTCTGTTGTTGTCTATTTTTTTTCCCCACGCCGGGGAGCGAACCTGGGCGATTCTGCGCTTCAGAACTGCGGTACGGTTTTACCAATGTGCTAACGGGGCATACATCATCTGTAGGGAATTTAATCCTTATGAAGTTCACTTTGGTTCCTCCTTGCCCAGATCCAGCTTGAGCTCCTTTCTCCTGCCTCTGCCATCGCTTTTAGGGCTCTAGTCCTCTTCTTCCCAGAAATGGCGAGTTGTTTCATGAGATCATAAGCGGAGGTGCCCACAAACCCTCTTGCCCCGACCTCTATGGCGAAGATTTTGACCCGCAGACCTGCATTCTTCAGGGTGCTGGCAAGACCGGCGTATTTTTCGGTCTTGTAGGTATGTGCTTCTTCCATTCTGCTTTCGTATGGCACAGTGAGTTCTATCAGAATCACTTGTTTCGAGGAGTCAGAGTGGAGAGCGATGTCTGGTCTCATGCCTGTCTTGCTGATGACATCTGGGTAATTTCTCCACTCTGGGAGGTCTGCTGTACACTCCCATTCGACTGCTCCATCCAGAAGACCCTTTGGCAATGTGCTGGTTGTCATAGCAATTTCGGGCCAGACCTGTTTCCCTCCTGCTTTGTAGAACGTTGTCATAGCAATTGGTGCGTTTGGGGTCATGGTTTTTTCGCTAACCACGTCTGTGATCACTTTCAGAACTTGGTTGTGCCTCCATGTATACCTTCCTTCGGCTAGCGCTACTTTGCAAAAGCTTAGGACATGGTCCACTGTTTGTTTCTTCTGACAGAGCGGACATGCTGGGTCATCTGATTTCCCCCATTTCACTAAGTTTGCATTCGAGGGGAGCAGGTCATATACAGATCTGAGGAGGAAGCTTATCCTTAGAGGAGCTATGTGCCACATATCGTTCCAGCCGAGACTTCTTTGGAGTGCACTGTCCCATGTTGTCCATTGCCCCTGTTGACCTTGCTGGACTGCCTTCTGCACTCTTTTGACATCTTCTTCTTTCTTCAACTCCTGTATGATCATGTCTCTTTTTTCCTTCCTTTTGGCTTTGGACCACCACTGCATTTTTGTTGCTCCCAGTCCCTGTCTGTTGGTTTGCGTGTGTCCAATTATTTCTTTGATGCTGAGGTTTCTTTTGGCATTGTTTACAGCCTCTTGGACTTTCCATTTTTTGCCAGTTCTCAGCTTTGGCTGAACTGATCTCACGATATTGTCTTCCGATTCCTCCAGCATGCTCAACAGTCTTGCTTTTCCAACTTTGTATTCCTCCACTATGGATTTGAGAGGTAGCTTCAGCATTGCTTGACGACAGTAGAATGCAACATCAGTGAGACCAGGTGGGACACAGAGCCATTTTCTTGTGTATTTGTTGACTTTGGCTTCCATTGCTTCCACTGTGCTGGTGCAAATGTCATAGATTAGCAGTGGCCACAGCAGCTTTGGTATCAGCATGAACTGTAGACACCAGACTTTGTATTTGCCTGGCAGTCCGCAGTTATCTATTTTCTTCAGGCCTTCTTCTGCTGTTTGCTTGGTTTCACATCCCCTTTGTGTGTCTTTCAGGGAGTCATCATACCATCTTCCGAGACTTTTTACTGGCTCTTCTGTGACAGTGGGGATGGCTTGGTTGGCTACCATGAATTTGACTGAATCTGCCACTTTTCCTTTTCGCAGTGAGAGACTTCGGGATTTCTTTGGTTTGAACCTCATTCTTGAAGAGGCCACCAGCTCATCCAGCTGCTTTAAGATTTGGTGTGTCTCTTCCTCATCCGTGGACAAGACTGTTGTGTCATCCATGAAAGCTTTCAGAGGAGGCATCTGGTATCCATCTCCCAGATTCATTGGACCTGAACTCTTCATTGCAGCTTTCAAGATGACTTCCATTGCCAACACGAACAGTATGGGAGAGATTGCACAGCCCATTGCAATGCCCACCTCTAGGTCTATCCAGTCCGTGGTGTATTCTTTGGTAGAGAACCCTTGGAAATACTTCCTCAGCATTGTTCGGATGTTTTCTGGGATGTGATACATTTCAAGAGCCAGCTGGATCATATCATGTGGAACTGATCCATATGCATTCGCCAGATCAAGCAAACTACGTCAATGTCTCTCCTCTCTGTTCTTGCTTTTTGGATGGCATCCCAAATCAACGTGGCATGTTCCAAGCATCCAGGCATTCCTGGTATGCCTCCCTTTTGGACTGACATATCCAGATACTTGTTTTCAGTCAGGTATTTTGTCAGTCTTGCTGCCATAACAGAGAAGAAGATTTTCCCCTCGACGTTCAGAAGTGATATTGGCCTGAACTGGTTGATGCTGCTGGAGTTCTGCTCCTTCGGAATGTACACTCCTTTAGCTCTCATCCATTGGTCGCTGATCTTCTGGTTCCTCCATGCTGATCGAATCATCTTGTGGAGCCACTCAAGCACTTTTGGGCATTTCTTGTAGAGCAGGTATGGTATTCCGTTTGGTCCAGGTGCTGACTTGGCTCTGGCTTTCTTTACTACGTTCTTCACTTCATCCAGTGTTGGTGGTTTGTTATTGAATTTTCCTTCTGGCGCTGCAGGCCAAACCAGATTCTGGATTTCAAGTGGTGCCTCGCGCTGAGAATCGGAATATGTTTCCCTGAGATGCTGCTCTAGGGTTTCCTTGCCCACTGTGAGAGTCCCTGATTTGGGTTGTTCAAACAGCTTTCTTGCAAAGTCAAAGGGATCTTTGAAGAAACGATCTTGAGTCTTCTTCTTTTTCCTCTTTCTTCGCCTTGCTGATTCTACTTTGCTGAGAGCATTGTGTTTGGCTTTCAGATCTTTCCAGAGTTCCAGGAGCCCTTGCTTCTCGAATTCTGAGGCAGTTTTCATTCGCTTTTTAAGCTTCCTTTTCTTCCCCCGGATGCTCTCCATCTGTTGCTGTCTTCTGGATTTCTGGGGAGGCGTTTTTGTCTTTGGCTGCTTCACTCCATAAGTGTCCCTGCAGATAGAGTATATGATGTCTCCGTATGTGTCAAGTTTGTGTTCCAGCGTACTGTTCCCTATTAGCGCATTCAGCTTAAGGACAAGTTCCTCATCTAATTTCTCCCATTGTTCTTTTGCACCGGCAGGCGGCAAATTGAGTTTTTCACGTTTGGCGTTAAGAGCTTGTGCAAAATCCGCACCAAAACCATCAGCGTGGATGTCCTTGACACTATGGTTTAAATCCTGGCCTTGGTCATCCAACGTCTCACCTGCTATCGCAGTGCGCTGCTGCTAGTATTTATTTAGTATTAGTAGCTGAGGGCTGGCTCGTAGCCTAGGCCTTCTGGCCTTTTAACACCCTATCTTTTTTGTTTTACGCTTTCTTCTTCGGGGTCTGAAAAGCATGCCTTAATATTCATACTTGAGCAAATCTGCTTCAGTCTATTTTTTTTAAATAAAATTTTGAATTCTGCGTCATCGTCCAGGAAATTTTTGAATTTGTTAATGCTGTTAGTAAATTTAATTTCAAAAGGAATTTTATTCCACAATTTAACAATTCTGTTAGAAAAACAAAACGCTCTTGTGTTAGTAGCCTATTTCTGTGTTTAACAAATATTTTACCTTCAGCATTCCTTGTTAAACTAGCTTGTGGAAAGGAAAAAAATGTTTCAACTGATAGCTTATCCATCCCATTCTTTATTTTGTATACCTGTATTAAATCCCCCCTAACCCTCCTACCTTTCAGTGAATGAAGTTTTAAAAACTTAAGCATTTCTTCATAACTCATATTTTTACACTCTATAAGCAACCTAGTTGCCCTTCTTTGTACATTTTCAATCATTTTTGACTGTCTTATCAAATACGGATTCCAAACAACACTTGCGTATTCTAAATGTGGTCTAACAAAAGCCTTATACAACATTAAAAATGTATGTTTATTCATGTACAAAAATGTTCTTTTGATAATTCCTATCATTTGGTTAGCCCTATTTGCTATTCTTTTAATGTGCAGGTCAAAAGATAATTCACTATCAAATGTAACTCCCAAGTCTTTCTCCGTTTCACACACACTAATTTTCTGTACATCATTTCCAATTTTCATGAAATACTCTCGTCTAATATTCTTCTTACCAACATGCATTACATGGCATTTTGAAACATTAAAATATCAATTCCAAGTATCTGACCAGTTTTGTAGTACTAGCAAGTCCTGTTGAATTAAATTAACATGGCAACCTTGTCATATAGTTTTGTATCGTCAGCAAAAATTTTGCAAGTACAGTGCAGTGAATCAGGTAAGTCATTTATAAATACTGTAAACAAAATTGGACCCAGTACACTGCCCTGAGGGATCCCACTTTTTACTTTTGTTTCTTCTGATTCAGCATTTCCCACCTTACCCTCTGCTTTCGATCATACAAAAAATTTTGGATCCATTTGAGTGTATTTCCTGTAATACATAAGATGCTAATTTTATGAGCAGTCTTTCGTGAGATACAGAATCAAAAGCTTTTCTAAAATCAAGACACACGATATCAAAGGGGTCCCCATTGTCCATCATATTGGTGAAATCCTCCATAACTTCTAATAATTGGGTTACACAGGATCTTTTCCCTCTAAATCCATGTTGACATTTTGCATAAAATTTATTACTTTCAAAGTGAGAAATGATACAATCTCTTACTAGTGATTCCAGTACATGTACTTTACAAACAATACAAGTTAAACTTACAGGTCTATAGTTCCCAGCGTCACTCCTATTTCCTTTCTTAAACAAGGCTTTAACATCGGCTGTTTTCCAATCCTTTGGTAACTCACCTGATTCTAAGGACTTATTAAATAATATAGGCCTACAAAGTGGCTTTGCAAGTTCTTTACTTACTTCCTTTAGTATCCTAGGGGATATCAAATCTGGTCCTTTAGCTTTATTCGGGTTTAGTTCCTGTAACTTTTTTTCTACCGCAGTTGGAGTAACTCTGATATCACATAATGATATACCATTTGACTTTGAATTTTCTATTAAATCTGGTAATGTACTGATATCTTCTGTTGTAAAAACGCTTGCAAAAAATTTATTTAAAACTTCAGCTTTGTCTTTATCTGTAACAACCAGTTTTCCATCATTGGTTTTTAAGGGGCTAATACCTGTATTAACTTTTGTCCTTTCTTGTACATATTTCCAAATTTTTTTCGGGTTACTTTTACTTTCCTTAGCAATATTTTTCTCATACTCTTTTCTGGTTTTCTTCAACAATTTGGCACATTCATTTCTTACTGTTATATATCTATCATGATAATCACTACCTTTTTTGGTTCTCAAATATCTTTTATATGTATTATACTTCTTTTTAATTTTCCTCAGAGCCTTTTTATCTAACCATATAGGTCTGAAATGTTTATAATTACTAACTTTAACTTTTGGGACACATTCCTCAACACCATCATTTAACACTTTTTTTATCATACCCCAAGCACTCTCAACATCCATATTGACCAAGTCACTCCAATCTTCATCCTTCACAATATTTATTAAGTTTTCTGTAATCACCCTTATTAAAATCATACTTGTCTACTATAGGTGCATTATACATTGAGACATACAATTTGAATTTCAATACGTCGTGGTCACTTTTACCAACTGGTTGTAAGTGCTCTATATCTGAGATTAAGTTTTCTTCATTTACTAGTACCCAGTCATCCAGAGAAGGAGTATGAGTCTTCAAACAGCCCATTTTTGTCCTGTGGATCTTCATGCTGCGTTTGGTGGTGAATCTCTTCCTAATCCACACGCACACGGAAATTCCATCTGGTCATTAATCATGATCCGTTGTGCGTTTCCAGTCGTGATGGAGTCAGTGCCGATGGATTCATCATAGTAGATTATGACAGAAAATAACTGCGTCATAAAAAATGACGTCGTCAGGCATGCAATTCCAGACAGAATGTTTCCAGTGCTTTTTTTTTTTCCATTTTATTTTTAATGTAACACTAACAAGGGTTGACGGGTGTTCACGTCTGACATATTCCCTCTTTCTCCCCTCCCCTCCCCTCCCCTGCCCTAGTTCTGGCCTGCCGTTGTGTCATCCCGTTGGGATGGGAGTTGGGGCGGGTAGGGGGACGAAGATGGAGGGGGGTATGGTGGTAGCGGAGGGGCAGGGGTAGAGAGAAGAAAACAGGTTTTGGATGGAAAGAACGTGTTGAAACTTTTGTTGTTGTACAAACATAACAGTGCGGTTCCATTGGGTGTGTGTTGTGTGTGTGTGTGTGTGTGTGTGTGTGTGTGTGTGTGTGTGTGTGTGTGTGTGTGTGTGTGTGTGTGTGTGTGTGTGGTGTGTTGTCCTTATTTATTATTTATATATGTTCTTTTTTTGAAGGTAAGATACACAGACACACATGTCATTTACATGTAACCAATTATTCCAGTGGTAGGTTGATAACATTCCAGTATAAAATATAGACTAGGTAAAACATAGTCTAGGTAGGGCCTCAGGACCTGGCCAGCTGATGTTTATTTGCAGGCTTAAGGCTCGTGTCATTATCACCATACACTGTGACGTTAGTGCATATGGAATTCATTCCGAGCACGGAGATGTCATCTTGAGAAACTGAAACTGAAACTGTCCTTCATCGCGGATTACAAACAAACAAACATTCTCATAGAAACCACATCTCGGCTGCCTCAATCTTGTTCTGGCTTTGCGTGTTGACAGTCCACGCCTCACAATACGTATAACATTATCGGTTCTATATAGCATTCAAGAACTCTCTTCCTGATGTTAATTGATAGGCATTTGTTGATAAGAGAGCTTTTCATCTTCTTGAATGCTGTTTTGGCTTGACCAATTCTGCCAGTTATTTCTGATGTGCACCTGCCGTCTGGTGCAATGATCGTTCCCAGATATTTAAACGTATCAACCTGTCTCAAGGTTGTGCTTTTTGTTGTTATTTTGCATGAGGGGATTTTCTGTTTTTTACTGATCACCATGACTTCAGTCTTCTTGTTGTGTAGTTCCAACCCCTCATCTTTGCTTTCTATTTCTAGTATATTCACAAGGTTTTGTAGGTCCCTTTCATTTTCTGCAATTAGCACGGTGTCATCTGCGTATCGAATGTTTTGTTTATCATTTTCCCTCCAACCTTTAATCCAGGGTCGTCTTCTAGGTTTCTCATGGTGTTTTCGCTGTAAAGTGAAGAGAGATCTGGTGACAAAACACAACCTTGCCTGACTCCTCTTTTGATATTTTGGAAAGAGCTTATATCGTTTTTATTCTCATTGCAGCTGTTTGTTCCCAATACATATTTCTGATTATTCGTAGATCAGATCTTTTCCATCAATACTGAGTCTGTCTAGTTGGTT
>JAPXFY010000027.1:20623461-20648461 GCA_030674185.1 Monoplex corrugatus | reverse complement strand
ACACACACACACACACACACACACACACACACACACACATTTCAATAACTTTAATCGCATAAAAAAATCGCACAACAAAGCAAGAAACCCTTGCACACGGCCACACCATTTACCCAAGCAAGTGCAACACGTTCAGAGCACGAAAATCAGTCTCATCCCCTATCACACATCCGTCCCACAAAAAGTCCATTCATGCGGTCGGCCCATCCCGCACCCACAGCGATGCTGTCCATCTGCACAAGCACAGTCCATCTTTCTCTCTCCCTCCCCACTCTCTCTCTCTCTCTCTCTCTCTCTCACACACACACACACACACACACACACGGACGAGCATGCATGCAATTTGTTCGAAACAGTCTGAAAAGAAAGAAGGCTTACCTGCTATTTCCAAAGCTCTCGTGCTGAGGTCTTTGTTGCGAACAACTCTTCCTGCTGCTCGTTCCTCTTCCAAGAATTCAAGCACAGCCAGATCTAGTTCTTCGGATACCACGTGTTTACCGGGATGAATCTTTTTTTTCTCCTTTTGTTTCCCTGTTTGATTCTGTATCAAAACATGCCTCATTTCATTCCACTGCCGCACCTGCTTTCTATCCACTCCAAACTCTTTGGCAGTTTCGGAAACATTGTGATTTCGAAGGAACTGGAGGGCAGAAAGTTTGAACTCCACTGAATATGACTTCCGACGAGGCATTGTCCTAATTCTAACAATGAACCATGGGAATGAAAACAAGCATGCCTAGGGCTTGTATGACGTGCTCATTTAATGTGTTCCAATGTTTGACGCCCCTACGGAATCTGTGACGACTCTCCTTGGAGTACACGAAGGGGTTGGAAAAAAAATCAAAATTAAAGCTAAAGTGGGGGTGGGCTTATACAAGGTATTCCACCCTTTGTACAGTTTTGGCCTCAAAGTAGGGGGTGGGTTTATACTACGAGATGGGCTAATATTCGGTAGTTTACGGTAGTTTCGTACAATGTATAACATCCCCCTTCTTTCATCAGAGGATCCAATTTTGATATCAAAACAATCAAACTTGAAATTAAATAACTTTGATCTTGAAAACAAAAATTGGCACTGTACGAGCACATAACTTGTGCATGCAAGAAATAAAGAAAATGAAAAGCGAAACAGTTTCCTCGTTTCAATACTGCGGTGTGTATGATTGTGTGTACAGTGTGTGTGTGCGAACAGTCTGTGTCAGTACTGTCACTCTTCCCTGTATCTCAGGGGCTTTCTCACTTCCCTGCCAGATCGCGTGGTGCTGAATGATGGAGGGCTCTCTGCCGCTAGTATCTGATTGTCCGAGGGCGCTTTTGGGGAACAGGGGAGTTCTGGCTGCTTGCCGACGTTGTTTGTCCTTAGCCGGTATCTCCTTTGGTCCACTGGCCTGTTGTGTTAGTGCGTCTCGCGCCTCGGTCGTGCCGGTACTTTCCTCTCCCCGGACGCGCTCGCGCAGGTCGATCCTGTTCCGGCGGAGCTTGCTGCCCGTGTACATACTGACGTTGTACGACCTGGGAGTGGAGGTATTGTTCACCACCTGCCCTGGCTCCCATCTCTTGGTCTCCTTATTCACCTGGCTCCCATCTCTTGGTCTCCTTATTCACCTGGCTCCCATCTCTTGGTCTCCTTATTCACCTGGCTCCCATCTCTTGGTCTCCTTATTCACCTGGCTCCCATCTCTTGGTCTCCTTATTCAAGATGCGAATGTTCTGTCCTGGGTAGAGTGGGGGGAGGTTACTGGAGGCAGATTTGTCATAATTGATTTTCATAGTCTGTCGCCTGTCGTCCAGCTGTAGCTTGTACTGTTGATACTCGGCGCGCGGCGCTACCCGCGAGGGCAGGAGGGTGGCTAGGGGGTGGCCAAAAAGCATTTCGGCGGGGGATGGGAGCTTACAGTCCACAGGGGTGGCTCGGAGGTTGAGCTTGGCAAGCTGGAAATTTTTTCCTTCCCTGTCGCATTTCTTGATGGTCTTCTTGACCGTTTGCACCTGTCGCTCGATGAAGCCATTTGATTGTGGGTATCTGGGGGACGAGGTGACGTGGTCGATGCCGTATTTGTCCATGAGCTCCTTGAAAGGCTGGCCTTGGTACTGTGGCCCATTATCACTGACGATCTGGTCGGGCCGGCCAAACATGGCGATGACCCTCTCTACTTCCTCCGCTATGGCATGGTTGGATGTGGTTTTCATCTGGGTAACGATGGGGTACTTTGAGAAATAGTCTGAAAATCAGGAGGAAATTGCGGCCTTCGATCTCAAACAGGTCTGTTCCTAGTTTTCTCCAAGGGCTGTTGGGAATGTCATGGGGAAGAAGGGGCTCACGATGGTTTGCGCTCGCGAATTCCTGGCAGGTTGCGCATGACCTGACTGCTTGCTCAATGTCTCTCAAGATGTTAGGCCAGTACGCACATTCTTTGGCCAGGAGCCGCGTCTTCTCAAGGCCTTGGTGAGATTGATGGAGTTGTCTCAGCACGTCCTGTCGGACAGCCTCAGGTATGATGACTTCCTGACATTTGAAGATGATTCCATCCTCGACTGCGAGCTCGTCTCTGAATGACCAGTATGGTCTGACATCTGTTGGGAGTGCTTTGATGTTGTCTGACCACCCATGAACTATAGTCTGACGTCTGTTGGGAGTGCTTTGATGTTGTCCACCACCCATGAACTATAGTCTGACATCTGTTGTGAGTGCTTTGATGTTGTCTGACCACCCATGAACTATAGTCTGACGTCTGTTGGAGTGCTTTGATGTTGTCGACCACCCATGAACTATAGTCTGACGTCTGTTGGGAGTGCTTTGATGTTGTCTGACCACCCATGAACTATAGTCTGACGTCTGTTGGGAGTGCTTTGATGTTGTCTGACCACCCATGAACTATAGTCTGACGTCTGTTGGAGTACTTTGATGTTGTCTGACCACCATGAACTATAGTCTGACGTCTGTTGTGAGTGCTTTGATGTTGTCTGACCACCCATGAACTATAGTCTGACGTCTGTTGTGGAGTGCTTTGATGTTGTCTGACCACCCATGAACTATAGTCTGACGTCTGTTGGGAGTGCTTTGATGTTGTCTGACCACCCATGAACTATGTCTGACGTCTGTTGTGAGTGCTTTGATGTTGTCTGACCACCCATGAACTATAGGTCTGACGTCTGTTGTGAGTGCTTTGATGTTGTCTGACCACCCATGAACTATAGTCTGACGTCTGTTGTGAGTGCTTTGATGTTGTCTGACCACCCATGAACTATAGTCTGACGTCTGTTGTGAGTGCTTTGATGTTGTCTGACCACCCATGAACTATAGTCTGACGTCTGTTGTGAGTGCTTTGATGTTGTCTGACCACCCATGAACTATGAGTCTGACGTCTGTTGGAGTGCTTTGATGTTGTCTGACCACCCATGAACTATGGGTCTGACGTCTGTTGTGAGTGCTTTGATGTTGTCTGACCACCCATGAACTATAGTCTGACGTCTGTTGTGAGTGCTTTGATGTTGTCTGACCACCCATGAACTATAGTCTGACGTCTGTTGGGAGTGCTTTGATGTTGTCTGACCACCCATGAACTATAGTCTGACGTCTGTTGGAGTGCTTTGATGTTGTCTGACCACCCATGAACTATAGTCTGACATCTGTTGGAGTGCTTTGATGTTGTCTGACCACCCATGAACTATAGTCTGACGTCTGTTGGGAGTGCTTTGATGTTTCCACCACCCATGAACTATAGTCTGACGTCTGTTGGAGTGCTTTGATGTTGTCTGACCACCCATGAACTATAGTCTGACGTCTGTTGGAGTGCTTTGATGTTGTCTGACCACCCATGAACTATAGTCTGACGTCTGTTGTGAGTGCTTTGATGTTGTCTGACCACCCATGAACTATAGTCTGACGTCTGTTGGGAGTGCTTTGATGTTGTCTGACCACCCATGAACTATAGTCTGACGTCTGTTGTGAGTGCTTTGATGTTGTCTGACCACCCATGAACTATAGTCTGACGTCTGTTGGGAGTGCTTTGATGTTGTCTGACCACCCATGAACTATAGTCTGACGTCTGTTGGAGTGCTTTGATGTTGTCCGACCACCCATGAACTATAGTCTGAAAACTGTTGTCAGGGTTGATTTGTCGCCACCAGCTATGTCTGACTTTCTGTTGGTGCTAATGATGTTGTCTGACCACCCATGAACTATAGTCTGACATCTGTTGTGAGTGCTTTGATGTTGTCTGACCACCCATGAACTATAGTCTGACGTCTGTTGTGAGTGCTTTGATGTTGTCTGACCACCCATGAACTATAGTCTGACGTCTGTTGGGAGTGCTTTGATGTTGTCTGACCACCCATGAACTATAGTCTGACGTCTGTTGTGAGTGCTTTGATGTTGTCTGACCACCCATGAACTATAGTCTGACATCTGTTGGGAGTGCTTTGATGTTGTCTGACCACCCATGAACTATAGTCTGACGTCTGTTGGGAGTGCTTTGATGTGTCTGACCACCCATGAACTATAGTCTGACGTCTGTTGTGAGTGCTTTGATGTTGTCCGGCCACCCATGAACTATAGTCTGACGTCTGTTGGGAGTGCTTTGATGTTGTCCGGCCACCCATGAACTATAGTCTGACGTCTGTTGGGAGTGCTTTGATGTTGTCTGACCACCCATGAACTATAGTCTGACGTCTGTTGTGAGTGCTTTGATGTTGTCTGACCACCCATGAACTATAGTCTGACGTCTGTTGGGAGTGCTTTGATGTTGTCTGACCACCCATGAACTATAGTCTGACGTCTGTTGGGAGTGCTTTGATGTTGTCCGGCCACCCATGAACTATAGTCTCCATCAGACTGTTCAGCACGGGGTCGGTCTTGGTGGCTTCACGCAGCTGGTACTGTTTCTTGGGTGTGAAACTGATGAAGTCGTACTGACTGAAACCAATCTCGTCAAGGGAGAGGTCTAGGCCATCCACACGGAGGTCAAGGTCAATGGATGTCCTGTCTGCCTGGGATGGAAGTCTGGAGAGCGTGTCCGCGAGGGTCATGGATTTCCCGCAGCGGGTACTCCACCTCGTAGTCGTACCCCTGGATCTTTTGTAGCATGCGCTGGAGACGCGGTGGGGCTTTGAGCAGCGGCTTCTGCACGATCATCTCGAGTGGTTTGTGGTCCGTGATCACCTTGAACGGCCTCCCGTAGAGGTATGTGTGGAACCGTGTGATCCCAAAGACAACCGCGAGCATCTCACGATCTATGTTTGGGTAGTTGCTCTGTGTGGAGTCAAGTGACTTGGATGCGAAAGCGACTGGGCATCCATCCTGAATAATGGCTGCGCCCAGGCCCTTCATGGAGCTGTCGACCTCCAGCATGGTTGGTTTCTTTGGGTCAAAGAACTTGAGACATGTGGTCGATGACACCAGCTTCTTGATGTTGTTGAAGCAGCAGATGAGGTCTTCTGACATGATGAATGGGACGTCTTTTTTCAACAGTTCCCTCAGCGGTTGTGACTCCTTGCTGAAGTTTGGGATGAATGTCGACAAATACGTCATCATGCCAAGGAATCTCTGCAGGTCTTCTTTGTTCTCAAGGATTGGCATGCTCTGGATGCCTTGGATTTTGGCTGGATCTGGGCGAATCCCGTCCTTGGAATAGATATTCCCAAAGAAGGAGATCTCGTCCTTGTGTATGTCGCACTTTTCTGAATTGAAAACGAGCCCATACTGTTTGGCTCTTTCCATCAGGCGCCTGAGGTTGTTGTCATATTCCTGCACATCCTTGCCGTGCACGCACACGTCGTCTGTGATGCCGGTCACGCCTGGGAGGTCTTCCAGTATCTCGTCCATTCTTGCCTGGAAGATGTCTTGTGATACGCGTAGTCCAAAGGGGAGTCGTTTCCAGCAATAACGGCCGAAGGGCGTTCGGAACGTGGTCAGCAGTTGGCTGGGCTCGTCGAGGTGGACTGACCAATATCCTGCCTTGGCGTCCAACTTGCTGAATACTGATGATCCCGTGAATTTGGGGTTGACCTCCTCCAGCGTAGGAATTTTGTGGGGACATCGCTTCAAGGCTGCGTTGAGCTTCTGGGGATCAATACAGATGCGGAGAGAGCCATCTTTTTTCACTGAGTATGCTAAGCTGGAGCACCAGTCTGTGTGCTCTTTGACCTTAAGGATGACTCCCTGCTTAACCATTTTCTCCAGCTCTGCTTTTAGCTGCTCTTCAAGGTGCACAGAGCATTTTCTAGGTGGATCGATGGAGGGTTCTGCTCCTGGTTTGATGTATAGCTGGGCTGGATCCTGGAAGTCCCCTAGGGTGTCGAACTGTCCTGGGTAAGTTTGCTTCAGGCTTTCGATTGATGAAACATCTGTTGTGCTGATTTCACTGCAGTTGATAGTCACCAACTTCAACTTCTCACAGGTTGGCAGACCGATGATACATGGGCCTTCTACGTCGACCACGTAGAACTTGGCCTTTGTGAGCTTGCCCTTGTGACTGAGCTCAAGCTCTAGGCTACCATGGCAGGGAATCTTCTGCCCGTTGTACGCCGTCAGCTTTGTGTTCTTGACAGGTGTGATAACTTTGGACGGACTATGCTTTCCATACAGATTCCTGTATGTTTGTAGGGTGAGGGTGTTGCCAGATGCCCCAGTGTCAATTTTCAGCTTGAGTGGTGTCTTGCCTGTCTTTCCTGGAGCTACAACATCCATCATTGTGAAAGCTTCACTGCGAACGCTGGAAATGTTGATTGTGTCATGCTTGATGTCGTCATCCTCACTCGTGTCCTCACTCTCTGACGCCATGTCGTGGATTTTTTTTCTTTCTTTGGTTTTCCTTTTGCTACCACTGCTTGGTGTACGAGCCAGGTCTTCCCTTTTCCTCTGTCTACATGCCCTTCGCCAATGTCCTTTCTTTCCGCAATGGTGACAGGTGCTGTCAAACGCAGGGCATTTACGTGGCTCATGGGAAGTATTGCAATTCCCACATGACCGGGCTTTCCCAGCCTGTTTGTCGCTAAGCAGGTCGAGCTTGTGTTCTCCTGTGCTAGGGTGGAGTTGCTGAAGCTTGCTGCATCCGGCAACTATGGCTTGGTATCGTCTTCCTTCAGCCAGAGCGTCCGCCAGCTTGTATCCTTTTGCCTTTCCCAGCAGGTCGCGCTGGAAGTCCTCAAGTGGAGTGGATGCTATGATCAGTTCTATCAGCCTCTCTTCCATCTCCGTTTGGTCAAACTCGCACTTCATCGCCAGAGTGCGCACCCGCAAGATGAAATCGTCCAGAGTTTCATCCTCACGTTGCCGACACTCCATCAGATGTAAGCGGTGGACTCTGAAGTTGATCTTGGGCTTGAGTTGGGATTCGAAGAACTCCCACAGATCGTCTGTTTTGCGTTTGTCCTCCTCTGACAGGCCGGACACTTGTAGGCGTCTGGTGCCTTCATCACCTATGCCTCGCAAGATTTTTAGCGCTTTTTTTCCATCATCCGTTATCTCTTCGTCTTCGCAGTATACAGAGATATTGTGTTTGAATAATTCCAAAGCTTCCTCGTGGTTGTCCGTAGCCCAATTCATTTGCGGTATTCGTGCAGCAGCCATGATTGTGTATTACGTCGTGTCGAAATATGACGTCACGAAGCCGGTCTTGTTTTGCGCGTTGATCTCAAAAATAATGGCGCTTTGACGTCTTTTACGCCTTCTTCGAGTGTTTAAAAGTTTACTTGCGTTTGGAAGTGTTGGACTATCCCACCACTGCCACCATGAAGTCCTTGTTGGGTATATTATTTAGGAAAGGATGGACACAACTCAGAGCATACCAACAAGATGGCAGACGAAGCTTTGGCAAAAGCTGGACTGCACTTCGATGAGCTGAACAAGAGAGTACAAATATCGGCAGATTTAAAGTGGTCCACGCACATAACAAACATCTGCAAGAGGGCAAACACTACACTAGGATTCCTCCGTCGTAACTTGGGCAGCTGTTCCCAAGAGTGCCGCCGTACAGCCTACATCTCTCTAGTGCGGTCTGCCCTGGAGTACGGAGCCACTGTATGGGACCCGTACTTGGCAAAAGATCAGGATAGACTGGAGAGAGTACAGAGAAGGGCAGCACGCTTCATAAAGCAAGACTACAAGTCCCAAAAACCAGGGTGCGTCACCAGGATGCTCCAAGAGCTTGGTCTGCCCTCTCTGCAGCAGCGAAGGACACACCAAAGGCTGGTAACACTATATAAAATAACAGAAGGTCAGGTTCCAGCCCTACCACCAGAAAAATACCTGACCCCAGTGGATAAGACCAAAAGGAAAATCAAAATGAAGACCTATGCAGACCACGTGGGAACAAACGTCATCACCAAACACGCATGTAACAACAGCCGTGGCTACAAAGTCCCCCAGACAAGGACAGAGCAGTATGGATGCTCTTTCTTCACAAGGACTGTTGAAGACTGGAACAAGCTGGAGGAGGAGGTAGTGCAGGCACGCTCCGTCGCCGCATTTTCTGCAGCACTGGGCAGAGTGGCCTCAGCTGCCCCCCATAAATAAATCAGCCCCCCCCCCCCCCTCTCCAGCCCCCCTTCAGCCCCACCTCCCTCCCCCATCCCCCCACCCGACTAGGGAGATGCAGCGCCGAAACAGGACATCTTTGAGTTGAACTCGGGGTGTTCGTTGGGGCAGTAGTTCCCCCCCCCCCCTACACCCACCCCACCCAGTCGGACACAGCAAAGAAACTAAACGTCATGTTCTAAAAACTCAAGAGAAACTGTAGTTGAAACACCACTTAAATTAGTTATTTTCACTCATAAATAAATAAATAAGAAAAATTAAGTTATTATAGTCAAAATATAACATAAAATAAATGAGGACTACTTATTCAAATCAAGCCATGCGCTCCTACCACCCGCTGCGACGATAGCCTGAAAAGGCTCCTGCAGCGTAAATTATCCAGATCCAGATCCAGCACGACGATCTTGCTAGTTCAGTCTCTAATCACATAGGTAAAGCCGTAGCATAATTATGGGCGCAGTTTCGTATGACATAGCATCGTACATAGTTTCGTACAATGTATAACAGTAAGGAGAGAGACTTCTTACGTCAGCTAGCTGTACCAGTCTTGATATATAAACTGTAGTGGTTGTCTAGTCATCGTGTTGGGTTTTTCAGGGGAAGCCGAATTTAGATCAAACAACTAAATTTAGATTCTTAGTAAGGACAGAGACTTCTTACGTCAGCTAGCTGTACCAGTCTTGATATATAAACTGTAGTGGTGAACGTATTTCCCACATGGAAACTATAAGACATCATTCTCCTTCCTTAATTATATGACACGGTTCATCCTCAAGACAGTCCCTAATCGTTATCACGCTGGGACGTTAATACCACCGAAGAAGAAGAAGAAGTATTTCCCACAAGTCAGCATCGATTGCTTTCATCCAAAAGCTCAAAACAAAACCAGTTTACTAACAAAATGTCTGGAAAACTTAAGTACTTCGTCAACACTCAGTTACATGGTCAAAAATGGCCAAAACAAACATGGATTGTTTTTAGGAATCCATGGACTGATAAATTTGTTATTATACAAAACAATCATGAAAGTCATGCGGAAATTGAACTGATTAAATGGCTGAAATGCCAACCACAACTACAGACCCAAGGCTCTTCAACCCCAAAACCGCCAGTCAACCTCAAGCTCTTCATTAACAATTCCCCGTGCAGCGATTGCAGTAAGGCGCTAGTCGAATTTCTGAAAGAACAAAGCAAAAAGGGGGTGAAGATCCAAATGGAAATAATCTTTTCAGGTTTATACAACATCAAGAGGCCATCATGCGAGACAAGAAGATGTGAACACAAGAGTTATGAAAACTATCATTCTGATAGGCCTAATGTTGAGGGCATAAAAGAATTGATCCGTTTTGGTGTAAAAATTCGCCCCTTTCGTAAAGACGATTGGGAACAACTGGCTGACCTTCTCTCTGAAAAGTATCCCTCTGAGGAGAACCGTGACAAAGAGGACGGACACATGTGGGATGATTTCAAAATCCTGTTTGGATGCGAAGGTAAGATGTCATTTATATAATTTATATTGTTTATACCATTCTCTGTATCATGTTGCCATGATTGGGGGGAGCTTCCTCGAAGATCATGGCAGGGACTTTGGGATGATGAACGTCTGACGGACACTCTATGATGGTGTCCCATAAACATGGAAACAAAATCTCTTTCCACTGTACCTAACAGACTGCCTGCAAATGGGAATAATTTAGGAAGTATTAAAATATAGTGACTGTTGCTTTGTAAACATTTTTAATAAAAGAAGAAGAAAACGAAATTAAAAATACAAATCAGTAGGGCCTATTTTCTTTCGCGTACACGACAGTAAGGACATGAACTATAAGGTTAGTTTATATGGAGGTTTTGAATGACCATAGCGAAATGAAATGATTATACGCTAAAGAGCGAACACATACACAAACACTCACACACACACACACACATAACTACACACTTTCAACTGAAAGAAAGGGGCACGCACACATGATATATATTTAACGCTCAGTAAATTAGAGCGAACCAATCAACTGTGAAAATTGGATGCTGTTCATGTTCATGACAATTGCTGGGGAAACGCTGAGGAGGTCAAGATCATTCGTAACATCAGCCTTCAGAGTCAGGGTTCTGCCTTGTCCACGTCGAAGGTTGACACGGTCGCTGAGGTTGGCAGACAATATGTCACCCATACACGCATGTAAAAAGTCTTGAGCCAGAAGATAGGCTAGGCGCTATAGTTGTCTTCCACTACTATTTTTGTCATCATCATCATCATCATCATCATCATCATCATCATCACGACTATGACTGTGATTGTTGTTGTCGTCATCATCATCATCATCATCATCACCATTATTATTATTGTTATTATTATTATAATTGTTATTGTTGTTGTTGTTGTTGTTGTTATTGTTGTTGTTGTTGTTGTTGTTGTTGTTATCATCATTATCTGCTGCTTTCGTGCTCGTTTTCTTTTTCATTCCAAATCTGAAAAAAAAAATTTGGCAATGTCAGACATGAAAAAAATTTACCAAGCATTAGTGTATTATGCCATTGTCTTTAACGTTGGAAAACAAAATTCATTCATTCATTCATTCATTCATTCATTCATTCATTCATTCATTCATTCTCTCCCTCTATCTCTGTCTGTCTCTATTTGTGTCTGTCTGTCTGTCTGTCTGTCCGTCTGTCTGTTTGTCTCTCTCTCCTCTCTCTCTCTCTCTCTCTCTCTCTCTCTCTCTCTCTCTCTCATGAGTCCTTCGTCATGAGCACTATTCGGTATGTGTTGTTTGGGAGTTCTATTTCCCCCTCTTTGCTTTAGGATGGACTCTATTGCGTGGTTTCTAATGTCTCTTTGGTGTTTGAAGTTGTCAGTTTCTCTGGTCCTCTGGTCAGGAGTTTCACGTTAAGTGGTCAGTGGCTCTGTGATGTTCTATGATATTTATGTAATGTTAATCGTGACAGGCGGTGTGGATGAGATGGCATACGAACAGGCGCCAGAAACCCAGGAGAACACGAGGTACTGTATATCGTCTCCTCTCTGCCTTTTCTATTCTTCTTCTTCTTCTTCTTCTCTGTCTCCCTCTCTCTCTCTCTCTCTCTCTCTCTCTCTCTCTCTCTCTCTCTCTCTCTCTCTATATATATATATATATATATATATATATATATATATATATATATACATACCCCCCTCTCTCTCTCTCCCTTTCTCCCCCCCCCCCCCCTCTCTCTCTCTCTCTCAGTCTTTGATCTAGAACACAATGTTTTGAAGTCCAAAATATTACATCGTCACTTTTTTTTTTTTAAAAAGATCTTTACACATTTTCTGTGCTCGCCTTTTTTCCGACCCTATAAAACCCCTTTGCTGCCAAAGTGTAAATAAAAAGGTGAATCGCCTGTGCCAGGAGTTTTAAACGTCTCGACTTAAAATTTTAACAAAAATTCATATCTCTTCATCCAGCCCAGAAAACTCCACAACACTATAAATTTTCTTGTTCAGTATACTTTACAACACACCAGGAGCAGCAGTACTTTCGTTTTTACGATCGCCAGTGCTAGTAACGTCCACTTCGACTCGTATCTGGGTCAAGTCTTACTTCAGACATCAACACCGAAATATCGCCTGCATGCGCTAAATTACCGTCATTTTCACTCCTATCGACAGACTGCAAATCAGAATCAGCTCCACAAGTAATTATTTCTGCAACTTCTTTTGCTGCAGAAGTTGTGTTTTGGGTCCGATCGACGCTCGGTGTCGAAGCGAGTCCGTCCGCCATTGTTTACACTCACTGAATAGTAAACAGCTGTAGGGGGTCACATTTTCAACCGCACACATACCTAATTAGCATCGATGTGTAGAGGGAATACTGAAGTTTCCGTTGATATCTCATACGTCACTGAAAGCGTTGGGGTTTTCTGGCTAAAAATAGGAAAAGTTACCGACCGAATATTCGGTCGGTGGCACTGAAGGCATACGTTTCTTCCGACCGAATATTCGGTCGGAAGCACTGAACGGGTGTGACCACAGAAGTCGGGCAATTTTACTGTGCTGTGATGGCAATTTGATGGCAATTTTACTGTGCTGTGATGGCAATTTGATGGCAATTTTACTGTGCTGTGATGGCAATTTTACTGTGCTGTGATGATGATCATGATGGTCATGATGATGGGGACAATAATCATGGAGTCTCAATCCAGAGTGGAATTCTGTAGCATCGTCAATGTGAATGCCATCTTTATCGTCATGCACCATCAGAGCATTATGAACTATTGTCACAGTTTTTGTGGCCAATGAAATGATTATAGAAAGGAACAGGAAAAAGGTTAAAATGGAAAATTGAAAAGTTTGACGCCAGAATAAACTTCAAAATGTACGATTTCACACAAAAGTAGCTGGCTGATAAAGACACCATGAAGATGTTCTGTGTTAAATAAATGTGAGACTTTTTTTTGGCTTGTTTTTGTTTTGGAGATTGCATTTTTTTTGTTCTGTCCGTTGTACGCGACCAAAAGTTTGTTTGTTTGTTTGCTTGTTTGTTTGTTTCCATGTCAAATATCTTGTGATACATGTTATTAAGAGTGGATTTGCCTGGCACAAATATGTATGTTGCAGGCTTAGGCACCAACGTATGTATGATTGTATGTATGTAACTGTTATAACTTATATTGATGTCTCTGTGTACACATGTACGCATGTGTGTATGTACATGTACTATGTACGAGCGTGGGGTGTTTCGTTGTTGTTGCTGTTGTAGTTGTTGTTGTTATTGTTATTGTTGTTGTTGTTTGTTGTTGTTGTTGCTGTTGTTGTTGTTGTCAGTATTTTATTTTATTTTGATTTGCTTTTCCTTTCAAAGGTTGCAAGCTTATTAAACAGAAACAAAACAAAAACAAAAACAAAAAAAACAAAAAACAAAAAAAACGAAACAAGAAAAGAAAGAAAGCTGAACTTTCTAAAGTTGTTTTACACATGGCAGTCACTGCATCAATGGAACTACGAACTTCAGTAAATGAGATTGTTGGGAGATGATTGCAGGCGCCAACCACGCTTTAAAAAATTCTCTGTCTTGGTCAGGAACGAGAGAGCCATAGGACTCTGTCCCATGCAGGGCCTTCAGGAGAACATGTGCCTTTAGAATTGACCTTCTGTTCTATATATGAAGACCGACACCAGATGCTGAAGATAACAATCTGTACGTCAGCATCGAACAGGAAAGCCTGTCCTCAAACGTCCCCCCCCCCTCCCCGTGGTGATGCCAGGGGCTCTTTGAGTATAAATAGTATCCCCACCTTCTGGAAATTTTGTGCTAGAAATTTCTTCTTTTCTGTCACTCTCTTTGTTTCTGGCCTTGTTCCTTTGCTTTCTGTCATTTCTTCCTCTCAGCTTCTGCCTTGCTGGTCCATTCACCTGTAAAGTGTTCGATAAAGTCTTGCGTACTTTTTCCTAGGATTGATAACTGGGTACATGTATCAAGTGCATTTTTGGCTCTAGAGAGGTGAGATATGCGAAAGCAATTTTAGGCAATTTAGGCCTGTTTTAATGTTTAAAGTTTTGGTGTCCTTATGCATGCTTAAATTGTATTCAGTTTTGTTTTTGTTTTTTTAAATCCCCTGTGCGATAAATTGGACAGAGTGGTCAATGCCAGGGGCATGTCCTTAGATTATGTACGCGAATGCATTGGTATGTGTACTTTTTTCTGTTGGAAGTTTTGTATGTTTTAGCAGTTATAGCTCTGATATGGCTCTACACAGTCGGCTGGGCTTTAAACAACAATAACAATAACAACAATGTAACATCCAAATTCTCCTTCACACCGCCAGTTCAGGTCTTCTTTGCTCTGCCTCTCGCTTCAAGTTTCGTGTCTTTTTGTTTGATGCTCACTGAGCCAACCTGTGGGATGACATTCTGGTCAGATGATTAAACCACTTTATTCTCTGTCATGGGTATGAACCTGAACCAGTGTTGCTTCCACTGTTTCTCTGATTTGGGCGTTTCCAATCATGTCTCGTCTAGCACTTACTGACAGTTCCTCTTGAGTAACGCATTTCACAGGTAGTAATGTTGTGCTCTAGTGCCTTGAGCTACGTACAATTATGCCCCTTGCCGTTCCCCTGATACACACCATTTGCATAGGTCATGAGAAAAATTGTCATACAAACAAATGACAACAGACAGCTTTGAAATTTGGTAGGTCATATATTAAAAGATTGGTGTACAACATGCTGAAATTTCAATTGTCTAACCCTCATGGTTGCCGAGTAAAGTACAAGTAAAATTAGAGAAATTTTCAGGTGAAAAATGTCTTACAAAATACACAGTCAGGTCAATACATCAGTTCCTACAGGCACATTTTGAATGAAAATAACATAAAATCCAACGTGCATACACTCCAAATGCACTGAAAGAAGAGATCGTCTTGAAGAGCACTGAGATCTTGAGTATTGTTCAGCCATTTGCTTTTCCGTCGTCTGCTTCGCTGCAGAGCTAGTGGGTCATGAACTTTGCATTGTTTACACACCAACTGAAGAGTACAGTGACCTAATGGCCTGATACGAGGCTAAGAATGACCGAGGAATCTATTTCTGGCCATTAGTTTCGGTTAACGGAAATATTGAAAGCCCCGCGGCTTTTTAAAACCCAAGTCGGATTTCTCCGTCGCTCATACACAAGTGCTGTTGAGACATGATCGGAAAATCCCAACGCTCGTAGCAAGAGAGTTTTAAGAATGTTTTACTCATCTATTTATTCATACATTTATTCTCGTATACATTTAATTTTTTTTCAGTGTTGCTGAAGGCGTCATTGGAGCGATGGCAGGCCTGAACATTTAAAGGAGACAGGATTCAGACGTCACTGACTAACTGTTATCAAGCTTGGAAGTAGAAAACTGGTGATAATTGTAAGTCAGTTGAGGGAAAAAGAGATTCCACTGGATATCAAAAATGTGTCGTTTAAGTGTGTTTAAATGTCTTTTCTGGGGTAAAAGATAATGATGTTTGCAATTTTGTGCCAATTTTTAGTTTGTGAAAACTGTTTTATGACATATTTTTTCAAGCACACTGAACATGTAGACTAATGTAGCAGGTTCACCCGTGGAGTGTCTTTAGCAATGTTTTGCTATGATTTTGAAAGTTAGATAAAGTTTTCTGACAGACCTTCTGTTCGCAAAAGACTCAAAAGAAACTGCCTGTTAGAGATCTTGTGGAAAACTAAATGAAAATTTCGTGTGCATCATGACTGATGATTTTGATGTTGATTTTTTATTTTCTTTTGAAGCCACACTGAATGAAGAGTTTACAGATGGTGAACTTTCTGCAACACAGAAAAAACGCTTGACAGCCGATATCCCAAAAAGAGACATGTCAAAGGGGTTTATAAAAATTGGCGGCAAATTTCTCTTTTCAATGTTACATATGAAATTGGATCTTCCTGTATTGCAAACATGATTAGACAGGTATTACTAGAACTCATTAACCCTTTGACTCCCACAGCCACTTCACCGACTGCAGAAACTTAACCCTTTGACTCCCTCATCCTATCCAACAGCTTCCTGCAAGAAGCTGGTGGATAGGGTAAGGGAGTCAAAGGATTAAGGTTTCTTTCTGCTAGCATGGTTGACAATGCAGAATGCTGGTAGACTGGATGCGGTAGTCAAAGGGTTAATGAAGACCAAACAGGATTTATCGTTAACAGATACATGAGTGGCAATATCAGGTTGATGCATGATCTGATGCACCAATTAGATAAGAACACTTACAAGATTTGTGTTATGATTAGACTTTGAAAACGCATTTGATTTCGTTGACTGGCATTTTATGTTTAAACTTTTAAGAGCGTTTGGATCTGGTGATGATACATGCAGATGGATAGAGACACTTTATTTTCGAAAAACAAAATGAAAAACGTATAATGTCCATTGTAATAATCATTAACCAAAGGACAAAATAGTTTAACATGAACGAGGATATTGATATTGATATGCTTTGACTTTTCTCATGTATTCGATGCTGCTCAAGTAGCCTTTTTTTTTTAACAAATAAAATATTTTCACTTTTGAAGCGGTTGTGTATATGGGGTGAATGTAGGGATTGCAAATAATCAGAACGTATTGTTGTTATTTCTTTACTAATGTATTTGTTGTTAGAATTTTATACGTTAGTGCATATGGAATTCATTCCGAGCACGGAGATGTCATCTTGAGAAACTGAAAATGAAACTTGCTTACTTATCTACATACTTACTTACCTACTTACTTACTCACTCACACACTTACTTACTTACTTACTTAATACTTACTTACTCATGTATTTACATACCTATCTATGATTAAGAAAATATTGTCTTCATCTAGTTGATAGACAGCTGAGCATTTGTGCATTAACTGGGGGGGGGGGGGGGGAGTCCTTCTGTTATGTGAGACCAGTTTATACAGAATAGCTAGCTGTGTTGTGATTCAGACCTGAAATTATTTCTTTATTTCTTTATATACATGTTCCTTTTTTTCAAGAATAACGTACACAGATACACATGTCATTTACATTATTCCAGTGACAGGCTGATAAAATACCAGTGTAAAATATAGACTAGGTAAAACATAGGCTAGGTAGGGCCTAAGGACCTGGCCAGCTCATGGGTTTATGTGCAGGCTTAAGGCTTGTGCCATAATCACCACACACATGGCACCTGTGACGCTAGTGCATATGGAAATCGTTCCGAGCGTGGAGACGTCGTCTTGAGAAACTGAAACTGAAACTGAAACTGTGGATAGACACTTATGTCCTTTCAGAATACTATGGTTTGATGGATCCAGTTTCTAATTTACGCGCGAGCTGGTTTCAGTACTTCTGTGTATTTGTAGAAACAAGTATGATGATCTAATCTAGTATGTGTGTGTTCGTTGCAATGATTTCAAGCATGATTGCAACACATAATCATAGACAGGTATGTAAGTACATGTGTAAGTATGTAAGTAAGTAAGTGAGTGTGTGAGTGAGTGAGTGAATGAGCGAGTGAGTAAATAAGTAAGTAAGTAGGCCTAAGTAAGTAAGTAAGTAAGTAAGTACATGCATGCTTTAAATTATTCTGTAAATTAGTGAAATGCAATTTTTCCATGTGTGTATTTATTACAGTATTTGCACGCATTTGCACAATAAAGCCTACTATTTGCACGTGTGTTTGTATCATATTGACTTCCACGATTTCAGTTCGTCTCTCTCTTAGAAACATGTGATATTTTCATTTATTTTTCATTTCTATGATATTTTCTATTTATTTCCATTTATGCATTCCATGCATGATTTCAGTTCTGTGTATTAGTGACATGTAATATTCCCAAAGATTTGTTTATTATTGTATTTGCTTGCACTGTTTCAATATTTTTGTGTATTAGTGAATTTTTTTTATTTCCGTATATGTGTTTCAAGTACAATATTGGCTTCCATGATTTCAGCATGTCTGTGTGTAAATGAAGTGTGATATTTTTATGTGTGTGTTTAATACAGTACTTGCATGCATTATTCTTCTTTGTCCCTTACACCGAGTCGTATAAATCACTACTGATTTTGCATTTTATTTTAACTCATTTGATATCATCTATTTTATTTTATTTCATCTTGTTTTATTCTATTTTATTTTACTTTGTTTCATTTTGTTTTATTTTACTTTTGTATCTATTTATTTATTTATCTATTTATTTATTTTATTTCTTTCTTTATTTCTTTAAGAACCCCCGTAACCATTTTTGTTCCCCCCCTCTCTCTCTCTCTCTCCCTTTCTTCCTCCCCCCCCCTCCTCTCTCTCTCTCAGTCTTTTAATTAGAACGCAGTATTTTGAAGCCCAAAGTATTATGTAGCCAGACTTTTTTTTTCTTTTTAAGATCTTTACACAGTTTCTGTGCTTGCGGTTTTTCTTACCTTTTTTTATACGCCACTGTAATGGCCACAGAAGTCGGAAAATTTTAGTGCTGTGATGATGATGGTGGTGGGTGTTTTTGTACTAAAGATGTTGATGGCTTTCAGTGGGATGGGTGTTTTATTAATAAAGATACTGTCAATGGCTTTCAGTGAGTGGGTATTTTTACAATAAAGATATTGTCAATGGCTTTCAGTGGGTGGGTGTTTTTACACTTAAGATATTGTCAATGGCTTTCAGTGAGTGGGTGTTTTTACAATAAAGATATTGTCAGTGGCTTTCAGTGGGTGGGTGTTTTAATAATAAAGATACTGTCAATGGCTTTCAGTGGGTGGGTGTTTTAATACATGTAATAAAGATACTGTCAATGGCTTTCAGTGGGTGGGTGTTTTTACAATAAAGATATTGTCAATGGCTTTCAGTGGGTGGGTGTTTTAATAATAAAGATACTGTCAATGGCTTTCAGTGGGTGGGTGTTTTTACACTTAAGATATTGTCAATGGCTTTCAGTGGGTGGGTGTTTTTACAATAAAGATATTGTCAATGGCTTTCAGTGGGTGGGTATTTTTACACTTAAGATAGTCAATGGCTTTCAGTGGGTGGGTGTTTTTACACTAAAGGTATTGTCAATGGCTTTCAGTGGTGGGTGTTTTCCTTCTTTTTTTTTACACTAAAATAATTCGCCGATGGCTTTCAGTGGTGGATGTTTTTTACAATAAAGATATTGTCATGGCTTTTGTGGACGTTTAATTTTACAATAAAGATATGTTGATGGCTTTCAATGTGTGGTGTTTTTTCACAAATAAAGATATTGTCGATGGCTTTCAGTGTGTTGTTTCTTTTTTCTTACATAAAGATATTGCGATGCCTTTCAGTGTGTGGCTGTTTTTTGCAATAAAATATTGTCGATCACTTTCAGTGTGTAGGCGTTTTTTTGCAATAAAGAATTGTCGATGGCTTTCAGTGTGTGGTGTTTTTTGCAATAAAGATATTGTCGATCACTTTCAGTGTGTTGGTGTTTTTTGCAATAAAGATATTGTCGATCACTTTCAGTGTGTAGGCGTTTTTTGCAATAAAGATATTGTCGATCACTTTCAGTGTTTGTGGGTTTTTTGCAATAAAGATATGTCGATCACTTTCAGTGTGTTGGTGTTTTTTGCAATAAAGATATTGTCGATCACTTTCAGTGTGTTGTGTTTTTTGCAATAAAGATATTGTCGATCACTTTCAGTGTGTAGGCGTTTTTTGCAATAAAGATATTGTCGATCACTTTCAGTGTGTAGCGTTTTTTGCAATAAAGATATTGTCGATCACTTTCAGTGTGTAGGCGTTTTTTGCAATAAAGATATTGTCGATCACTTTCAGTGTGTTGTGTTTTTTGCAATAAAGATATTGTCGATCACTTTCAGTGTGTTGGGTTTTTTGCAATAAAGATATTGTCGACCACTTTCAGTGTGTAGGCGTTTTTTGCAATAAAGATATTGTCGATCACTTTCAGTGTGTAGGCGTTTTTTGCAATAAAGATATTGTCGATGCTTTCAGTGTGTGGGTGTTTTTTTTACAATAAAGGTATTTCATGCTTTTCAGTGTGTGAGCGTTTTTCTCTCTCTCAATAAAGATATTGTAATGCTTTGTGTGTGTGTGGTTTTTTTCAATAAAGATGATGTGCGATGGCTTTGGTGTGTCGGTGTTGTTTTTGTTTTGTTGTTGTTTTGTTTGTTTTGTTTTTGCAATAAAGATACCGTCAAATGGCTGTTGATTTTTTTTCAATAAAGATATTGTCAATGGCGTTCAGTGTGTGTTGTTTTTTTTCAATAAAGATATTGTCATTGGCGTTCAGTGTGTGGTTGTTTTTTTTTTCATAAAGTATTGTCATGGCGTTCAGTGTTTGGTTTTGTTTTTTCAATAAAATTGTCAATGGCTCAGTGTATGGTTTTGTTTTTTCAATAAAGATATTGTCAATGGCGTTCAGTGTGTGGTTGTTTTTTTTTTCAATAAAGATATTGTCATTGGCGTTCAGTGTGTGGTTGTTTTTTTTTCAATTAAGATAGTGTCATTGGCGTTCAGTGTGTGGTTGTTGTTTTTTCAATAAAGATATTGTCATTGGCGTTCAGTGTGTGGTTGTTGTTTTTTCAATAAAGATATTGTCATTGGCGTTCAGTGTGTGGTTGTTTTTTTTTCAATAAAGATATTGTCATTGGCGTTCAGTGTGTGGTTGTTTTTTTTTCAATAAAGATATTGTCAATGGCGTTCAGTGTGTGGTTGTTTTTTTTTCAATAAAGATATTGTCATTGGCGTTCAGTGTGTGGTTGTTGTTTTTTCAATAAAGATATTGTCATTGGCGTTCAGTGTGTGGTTGTTTTTTTTTCAATAAAGATATTGTCATTGGCGTTCAGTGTGTGGTTGTTTTTTTTTCAATAAAGATAGTGTCATTGGCGTTCAGTGTGGGGGATGTTTTTTGTTGTTGTTGTTGTTGGGGTTTTTTGCTTTGTTTTGTTTTTTACAGATACTGTAAATGGCTTTGGGTGTGTGTGTGGTTTTTACAATAAAGACGATGGCAGAGGCTTAGGGTGTATGGGTGGTTTTTAGAATAAAGATGATAGCAATGCTGGGTGGGTGTGTACTTTTACAATATTGTCAATGGTTTAGAGTGTATGGGTGTTTTTGTTTTTTTGTTTACAATATTTTTAATGGCATTGGGTGCATGGGTGTTTATTTAGTATTGTCAATGGCTTTAGGTAGGGGTGTGTGTGTGTTTCATAATAAAGATCAGTCAATGCCTTTGGGTGGGTAGGTGTATTTACAATAAAGATATGGGCGATGGCTTTTGGTATTTGGGTGTCTGTGTAGTTTTTACAATATTAATGAGTCAAATAGCTCTGTGTGGGTGGATGTTTATGATAATAACGTGTATGGTTAATGGTGGGTGAGTGTGTGTTTTTTTTTCTTTCTTTACAATGAAGATGAAATCAACAGGTTGGGTTTTTTGTTTTGTTTTTGTTTTGTTTTGTTTTGTTTTTTGTTTTTTGACAACGCTTTCAGAGACCCAGAGACAGAGCAGGAAGAATCAGAACCGTTCTTTAGTGCGGCGTTCCAATGGCTTTTCACAGAGTCAAGGGGGAAGAAATAGAAGTAGTTTTCAAAATGAAGATGAGGCCAAAAGTTTTGGATGTGTGTATGTTCTTCATTAAAAAGAGGTGGTTAAAGGTTTTGGTGGGGTAGGGCCTATATGTTTTTCAGATTGAAGATACTATCAATGATTTTGGGGGGATGTGTATGTTTTTCACACTTCAGATGTGTGAGTGTTTGGGGAGGGGGGTCACAGTAGAGATGTGATCATGGGTTTTCGTTGTGTGTGTGTGTGTATTTTTGTTTGTTTGTTTGTTTGTTTTTGCACTAAAGGTATGATCAATGGTTTTTAGTGTGTGTTTCAAGATGTGTTCAGTGGGTTTTGGTGTGTGTGTGTGTGCCTGTGTTCACTTGTCTTTCTCTTTTTCTCTTGTCACACACACACACACACACACACACACACACACACACACACACACACACACACATATGCATAAACAAACAAATGAATAAATAAATACATGAAACAGCTATGAGCTCATTGAACAATTGCATTTTATTTATATTCCTTATCTGTTTCGTACAACTCTCTCTCTCTCTCTCTCTCTCTTTCTTTCTTTCTTTCTTTCCCCCCTCATCTCGCTCTCTCTCTTTCATTCACAGAGTACCACATGCACAAGATAAGTGATAACAAGAACAGATTCACTCATCCAATCTTAAATTTGTTTTTAACAGAAAAAAAGACACACATTTCAACCAATAAACATTAGAAATACAGTGAACACAAACATGCAGTAAACTGTCCTGTTCTATTCCTCTTCATATGAAGATTATAAAAATGTTAACAAATCTGGAAAGAGAGAAACCTGTAAACGTACAATAAATAATACACAATGCAAACATTTAAACAATTTGACTCTGCTGATTGAACTTGTGAATTCAAAACTGCGTGCGAAGTTGAACATAGTTTAACTCTCTCTCTCCCTCTCTCTCTCTCTCTCTCACACACACACACACATGCGCGTGGAGTACTACATGCAAAGTTAACAAGTCACAACCAAGATAAAATTTCTGTTTAGTGTGCAAACATGAACAATTAACAAGCCAAATAACAGCTCCTACGTACCAAAATGAAACAAATCGCATGAGCCTTTTAACACTACTTCTAAATCATATCTCACTTTTCTCAATCACTCACAACTTTCATCCATTAACCCTTCTATCCTACCCCACCCCTCCAATCCATCAGTTGCCATCAGCTCGTGCATAGGCTGAGGGCATCACAGGGTTAAAAACTTATTTGAAATGCAAACAAGAGGAAAAAAAACATAATTCATTAGTCAAATTTAAAAGAAGAAAAATCTGCATGTTCAAATACAGATTTTGGTCCAATTCACCAGTTGGTTTACAAGAAGGGGGGTAACTGGGCAGGGTTGCCTTTCCAAAGCTTACACAGGGATAAGAAGTTTTAAATGATGATTTTGCACAAATGAATGACATATTTTCAGTAACTTGTTTTTCTACAGTTTATATGCAATGAAACAGGCAAACAACAATTCTGAATGTGTATACTCACACACACGCACAGTAATTTCGAGCACGTGCGCACACACTCACACACAACACACACACACACACACACACACACACAGAATATGGCAACTATAACACTGGATAGCCCAGCTCCAGACAAAGAAGTCTGAATACTCCATTGCCATTTCATGAGCAAATGACCATGGTTATTGTAGTACTGTAGTCTCTCTCTCTCTCTCTCACACAGATAATTACACCCACAAATACATGCACACACATTTTAACATATTTTCCCGAGCAACATTTATATCCTATCCCTTAGTCTTTATTACATCAACTTCTTCTGACAATCTATGAATAAAGCCTACTGGCACTGCAGACCAGAACTTAAAAGAAAAAGGTGATGAAGAAGAAAAAACTATCACAGGACTGTCATTTTTTAAGAAAAGACCTTCACTTTGGGTAAGTTTATAAAGAATATTTTCACATTGCAGATTTTTTGTTCAAAAAGCCAAGGAAAATGAATGCACATTTTAAAAAAAAAAAAAATGTATAAAACCAAACTGCAGCATACATTTTCAACCCAAAGATCGTCATTAAAAAAAAAAGGGAAAAAAAAATCACCGAAAACCACACATTTTAAGACATTGTCAAGATGGCAGTGGAAACATGGATGGATGAATGGATGGATGACTGACGATTTGTGAGAATGCTATGCACAACAAAAATTAACGGTGACAAAATTGTTGTGATAATACTATGAGTATGACACAAAGTTTAACAGTGACAAACAAACGTGTTACAGAATGATACAATAAAGATTTCACAATTAAAAAAGTGTTGTCAAAATACAACGATAAACAATGACAAAAGTGTTGCAGATTGATGCAACAAAGACAAACGATGACAAAAGTGACAGTGGTCTTGTGAAAATGCTACAGTAATGATTATGTCATTTATACAGTGTGCATATGGTTGATGTTAAAAGTATACTCACTGCACTTACCAGTACCCGACCATTATCAAAAGTAACATGTAACAACAGACAATAAAAATATGAAATGAAAATATCTATAGGAACCGCTAGGCACAAAGAACAGATGAACAATAAAAGCAGATCTCCAGGCCCTGAAACACACCTAGAGTACTCTGCAGAGGCTGGCCAAGAACAGACTGGAGTAGAAAACCTTTGTTGCTGCCCTCTATGCAAATGACACTGTTATTGTTACTGCTGTTTAAAGCCCAGCCGACTGTGTAGAGCCATATCAGGGCTATAACCGCTTCAAAATGTACAAAATTTCAACAGGAAAAAAATAGAAAAGAAAAGAAAATTAAGTACACATATCAATTGCAGTCGCACATATAATCTAAGGATATGCCCCTGGTGCTGACCACTCCATCCAATTCATCACACAGGGAATTTGAAAAACACACCTGAATACAAATTTAAGCACACCTACGGACACCAAAACATATAAAAACGGGCATGAAGTACCTAAAATTGCTTCCGCATATCTCACCTCCCTCGAGCCAAAAATGCACTTAATACATGTAGGCCCCTACCCAATTATCAATCCTAGGGAAAAAAGTACACAAGACTTTATCGAACACATACAGGTGAATGGACCAGCAAGGCAGAAAATGATAGGAGGAAATGACAGAAAGCAAAGAAGGAAGAAAGAAACAAAATAGTGACAGAAAACCGGAAATTTCTAGCACAGAGTTTCCAGAAGGTGGGGATACTATGTATACTGAAAGAGCCCCCGGCATCACCTCGGGGGGCGCAAAGGACATAATGGGCAGTAAGTCAAAAAGAATAAAGAAGAACAAAATCAACTTAATGAAGTACACAGACACACACTTCATGAATGTACACACGCACATAAAGAGCTAGGGTACATTTCAGCCTGTCAGGTGTGCAAAGACTAACCGTGGCAGTAAGGTTGTGAGAATTCTACAATGCAGATCAA
>JAPXFY010000027.1:20605961-20620961 GCA_030674185.1 Monoplex corrugatus | reverse complement strand
CACTCAAATTACACCTGTTTTTTGTCATTTTTGCTGCTTCAAACGTCGTGTAAACACAGAAAGGAAATGACAAGAGTATACTCCCTTTGCCGGAAAAGGATTCACGTCAGCAATGCGGTCATTTTCTATTTATATACTTGAAACTGAAACTACGGTTCAGGGCACAAAATCCTCGTGACGCAGTCCAAGGAGAGAGAAAGCTGAGTCATGAGGATCTCGTGACGCGGTACGGAATGTGTTAACCCTTTAGATCCAAAGACAGTTCACCCAACACACCCACAGCCTACCTGATCCAACTTAACCCTTTCACTCCCCAGCCTATCCCCCAGCTTCCTGTGGGGGACAAGGTGAAGGAGCAAAAGGATTAATTCTGATTATAGGTCAGCCAAGCGACCAAGGCTTATAACCGCTCGTTTACAGCTGGTTTCCTTTTGTGTTGTTCTTTTTTCCCCCTAGCCAGGATGGTGCAGACACAAAGCTCCTGCCTTCCAGTATGACTGCTTGAGATTCAGACATCATCATCATGTGCCCTGCCGCATGGCGTTGGCGATCATGACCCTCCATATGCATCTATCCCTTGTCACTGCAAGCACATCTTCCACTCTCTCTATCCTCAGCCACCCTGCAAGTCCGTCCAATATTTTCTCTCTGGGTCTACCTGGGTTCTCTTTCCCTCCAACTTTCCTGTTGTGACTAGGTGCTCGAATTTCTCTTGCCTCATAAAATGTTCTGTAATTTGTGTAAATGTTGCTTGTCTTTTTCTAATCTTCTTTATTATCTAATCTTCTTTATTAATGATCTTCATTGTTTGTTTTCTTTGCTGTCCATGGAACTTTCAACATTCTTCTTAGAAAGCACATTTTGGATGCCTCAATCTTGTTCTGGCTTTGAGTGTTGACTGTCCTTGCCTCACAACCGTACAACATTATCAGTTCTATATAACATTCAAGAACTCTCTTCCTGATATTAATTGATAGGCATTTGTTGGTGAGAAAGCTTTTCATCTTCTTGAATGCTGTTTCGGCTTGGCCAATTGTGCTGGCTATTTCTGATGTGTGTCTGCCATCTGGTCAGATGACCGTTCCCAGATACTTATACTTATCAACTAGACTGTACGGAAAAAACTGTGCATGTGGTCTCAATCTCCCCGCCTCTGAATGGGCGTCTCACCCTGGGAAAGTGGATCAGCGAGGGAGTGATGGGCACTGCCTTCTTAATGTTGGCCCTAAGACAAGATCTCTCTACCATCTAACTCCTCTCTAACCTCAGGGTTATAAGACAACCCTACCTTCACCTTACCTGTCTGTGTTAACACTATTAGTAGACAACCTTACCTTCATCTTACCTGTCTGTGTTAACATTATTAGCAGACAGCCCTACCTTCATCTTACCTGTCTGTGTTAGCACTTAGTAGACAACCCTACCTTCATCTTACCTGTCTGTGTTAACACTATTAGTAGACAACCCTACCTTCACCATACCTGTCTGTGTTAACACTATTAGAAGACAACCCTACCTTCACCTTACCTGTCTGTGTTAGCACTTAGTAGACAACCCTACCTTCACCTTACCTGTCTGTGTTAGCACTTAGTAGACAACCCTACCTTCACCTTACCTGTCTGTGTTAACACTATTAGAAGACAACCCTACCTTCATCTTACCTGTCTAACACCATTAGTAGACAATCCTACCTTCATCTTACCTGTCTGTGTTAACACTACTAGCACTCAACCCTACCTTCATCTTACCTATGTTAACACTATTAGTGTCATCTTGCAAAAGTCAAGCAATTTTACTGACAAACTGCAATTTGAAAAGAAAAAAGGAAAAGAAAACAAAAATCATGATCTGGACCTACTACACTTACTCTTGTCATCTAAAACATCAGCTTAATACAGACTCTCACTCTTCTCTGATAATAATTGCAAACACACACAAAATCAATCCTCTGGCACATGTGAAAAAGGTGTACCGATGACCCAAGACGCTGCTAAGTCAGTCTGATCAGCATCTCACAGCACAAGTAGAACACGCCCTACACCTTCAGAATAATCCAGTCCACTCCCTCACTCTTTCCAATCTCACAGCACAAGTAGAACACGCCCTACACCTTCAGAATAATCCAGTCCACTCCCTCACTCTTTCCAATCTCACAGCACAAGTAGAACACGCCCTACACTTTCAGAATAATCCAGTCCACTCCCTCATTCTTTCCAATCTCACAGCACAAGTAGAACACGCCCTACACCTTCAGAATAATCCAGTCCACTCCCTCATTCTTTCCAATCTCACAGCACAAGTAGAACACGCCCTACACTTTCAGAATAATCCAGTCCACTCCCTCATTCTTTCCAATCTCACAGCACAAGTAGAACACGCCCTACACCTTCAGAATAATCCAGTCCACTCGCTCATTCTTTCCAATCACCCTTTTCCTTCTTCAATCTATCCACTAATGACAGAGCCACATCACATGGGCTGCTGATGGAGCAACATGGTCTGAGAGGTCGCAACTTCACCACTCCCCCCCTCATCCCCGCCTGGCTGGACATGCACATCCAGGGACCCCCACTCCTCCCACTCCCGATTCTTGCCCCCCAGATTATCCCCTTCCCCTTCCCCCTCCCCCAGGTCAGACCCGCTGTCCTTCCAGCTGTCTCCCCCCATCTCCTCCTCGCACACCAGCAGGCGTGGGTCGTCCGAGTCGCGGTTGTTCATCAGGATGGCTGCCGAGCCAGAGTCACCCATGAGGAGACTGGACGAGATGGAAGGGGAGGGGGTATGGGCCTGATTGGCAAAGTAGCTCTGAACCTCAGAGTCCATCAGCTCGTCCTGTGTGACCGTATCCAAAGGAACCACGACGGGGGTCTTGGTGGCCGCGCCAGGCTGGCCGCTTTGACCCTGCTGCAGCGAAGATGAGGGCTGCTGGGAGAAGGAGCCCTGGATCATCTGGGTGGGTGTGGACTGCGTCACTGAAGCGGAGTGAAAGACATGGATCATCTGAGCTGCTGAAGCCTGCGTCACTGAAGACTGAACGCTGTGGGTCATCAGAGTCGGTGCGGACTGCGTTAAAGTGGGCTGAATGCTGTGGATCTTCTGGGCGGGAGTCACCTCAGCCATTGACATGGGCTGAACACTGTGGATTATCTGAGCTGATGAAGTCCTTATCATAGACGACTGAATGCCCTGGAGCACTTGAGCAGGCAAGACCTGTGTAAGGCAGGTCGGTTGGACAGACTGCAGCACAGCTGTGGGCCGAGTGACTAGCGTTGCCTGTGGGAGACCAATGGGATGGACACCTGCCATCAGCTGGGCAGTGGTGGTGATCTGCAGATGGGAAGGGGAATGGGCCAGGGAAGTTGGTGAAGGGGACGGGCGGCCTGCCAGCAGACTGGGAAATGAGTGGAAGGAGGGTGGGACCGCAGGGGACAGGGATCTGACACCCACCTCCCCAACACCCCGGGTGCCTCTGTCACCATTACCCACATTCCCGTCCTCCACCCTCCCTCTTTTCTGTCTGTACGCTGCGCCATCTTGCGGACGGGGAGAACGAGAGCTCTGACACGCTCCTGCTTGTGTGGTCAGGCCCTGGAAGCCTCCCACACCTTTACTGTGGCCTGCTGACACTGTGTGTGGGGAAGCTGCAGACGGACGCAGACTCCTGAGGGGGTGGCTACCGGCAGTCTGAACAACGTCCCCCTTACACATGCTGTTGTCGCCTAAATCTCGGTGAAACACAGTCGCCACTTTTGCTGACAAGTGGAGAGCGTCTGCTGACCGGTGTGCGGCGATTCCACTGGCTGGCGCCATAAGGTAGGATGTGTCTGTGGACGGCTGAGCAGTGACACAACAAGACAGAGATGTCCCAACTCCTGCGCCGCAGTCAGCCGATAATGGAACTGCCACAGACAGGTGACCTCTCTCCCCCCTCTGCTCCTCCCCTGCCTGGCCGTGCCCTCTGTCCGCGAACACCGCATCATCCTCAGCGAAGTCTTCACCCACCAGGTCCTGGTCACCTATCTCAATCTCCTCCTGCCGACAGATGGTTGGCCGTCGCTCCCCACTGCGTTCAGAACCCCGTGACTCCCTTCCCAGCCGTTTGGGCGCATCAGCTATGTTGGCGCTGTTGGCAGGGGCGTCTTCTCTACTGTACGATGACCTCCTGGTTCCACTCCACGATGTCATGTGTCTGTTTGGAACGTTCAGCAGCTGGGACTGACCCGAGAGTGGCCTGTCTACCTGTGTGGAGTCATCACCACGCCCAGACTCCGAATCCGACATAGCCACAGCCATATAAAGGGCCTCAGGCTGGTCCTGGCCGAATGATGCTTCTCGTGGCAAATCGGCATGAGGGGAACGTGTCAAGGTGGCCCGCTTGGCCTGCCTGGAGGGAGACAGGTGGGTGTCCGGGTACGGGGAGGGTGTGCGTGAGTGGGACCGTTTACGCTGACCCCTTTCCAAACCGCCAGCCCAGGCAATGTCAATGCCGGACGCTGATGATAAGGTTTCTGATGCCACCAATCCTGTCGAGCTTGCTGCTAGGCCAGGGGCAGACATTTCTTCACACAATGTGGCCGACACAGACGGCACGGAACTGGCAGCGCTGGATGTAGTCAGCATGGTCGCCGGGGATCTCACTGGAGCTTCCTCTCTGTGACTGGCCGCAGGGCGAGACACAAGAGTTGGTGTGGTGGTGGTGGTGGTGGTTGTGGTGGTGGGGGCAGCAGTGGAGGTGGCATCAGATCGGACGATGGAGGTGTTGGAGTGAGACGCCGTGTGCAGACGCAAATCCTCAGACTGGGCAAAAGTGTCCCCACAGAGACCGCAGATGTAGGGACGCTCCTGAAACACGGTCAGATATTATGTTTTTAGGTCAGTTTGTGGTCAGACACCCAGCTGACAAAATAACAAAGATTTGGGGGATGACTGAGGTTACTTACAGAATCTGTGTCAAAATGGCTCTCGGTAATTTGGGTTCTCCTTATGAGACCTCATGAAGGGAGCTTTCATAACAAGACTGAAAGCTTCATCATCATCCCACAACCACTGTGATTATGGCAGGAGGGCAGGTCTAATGAAATACCTGCTGAGGTTGGTCCAGTCTTTGGTACTGTCCACCCAGCTCTTTTCCTGTCAACCTCAGCAATGGAGTACTTCCAGGGTATACTACATAATGGTCCTGGGCAGCGTGCCATGGTGGGCGACATGACCGAATCATGCAAGTTACAGAGAGTTCACTAAGAATCATATCAATGCAGATTGTGTGAGCATCCTTTTTCTTTCAATGGACTAAGTCATAATCAGGCCCCAGTTCACATTACAAGGTGTGGGGGGTGGGGTGGGTGGGGATGGAGTAAACTGGAGCCCCATAACAGTAGCACAAATCAGTTTATTGTTATTGTTGTTTAAATCCCAGCCGACTGAGTAGAGCCATATCAGGGCTATAACCGCTTCAAAACATAAAAAACTTCAACAGGAAAAAACAAAACAAAAGAAAATTAAGCACACATATCAATGCATTCGTGCACATAATCTATGGACATGCCCCTGGCGTTGACCACTCCGTTCAATTTATCACACAGGGGATTTAAAACACACACCCAAATACAAATACGAGCATACCCAAGGACACCAAAACATATATAAAAACAGGTTTAGACTACCTAAAATTGCTTCCGCGTATCTCACCTCCTGAGAGCCAAAACTGCACTTAATACACGTACCCAATTATCAATCCTAAGAAAAAGTAAGTAAGACCTTATTGAACACATACAGGTGAATGGACCATTAAGGCAGAAAATGATAGGTAGAAATGACAGAAGGCAAAGGAACAGGGTAGAAACAAAGAGAGTGACAGAAAAGAGGAAATTTCAAGCATAGAATTTCCAGAAGGTGGGGATACTATTTATACTGAAAGAGCCCCTGGTGTCGCCATGGGGAACACAAACCAGTTTGGTCATCTGTCATGCTCTAGCATCAAACTAACGAACAGGACCTACAAGGCAGAGTTAACTCCCTAGTCTGATAAAACAAACAAATAAAACAATCAAAAACAGACATTCGAGATAAAGTCTGGACAGGGATTTTTCTTCACATACCTCCACCCCATCCCCCTTGCCAGAACAGCTTAGTCCCGAGTGACAATCGGGCTGCTGGTCTTTCGTACAAGACAATAAACCTCGGTTCAGTGTGCAACAGGCACTTCACACATATGACTCTTATGAGGAAACCCACAGCCTCAAATGCCATGTCCCTAGCTAGTGCAAGCAGCAAAAATTTACTCTACATTACAGATAGCCAAACTAAACAAACGCATATGCATAAAAATAGTGGCATTATGTTACGGTAACATGCTCTTGCTCAGCTCACATTTGCTGCTAACTATAAGCATTGATTAAAATGCATATGACTATGATAAGTGTATGCAGGAAGCTGGTGGATAGGGTGATGGCGTCAAAGGGTAAAGTTTTTGCAGTTGGTGGAAAGGGTGCAGGAGTCAAAGGGTTAATTTTCTTCTTTTTTTTTTTTCCTGTTGAAGTGTTGTGCATGTTTTGAAATGGTTATAGCCCTGATATGGCCCTATGCAGTCGGCTGGGCTTTAAACAAAAATAACAGTAACAGAAACAGTGTGTTTTCATGCGTCCATAAGCCACCAGACACTGACATGACTTAAAGGACCTTTACTATGTGTGTATCTATGTGATGCTCTGCAAGCATACATGCACAAAAGTGGCTTAGGCTCTAAAAGGCCGATACACAGGTTGGACTGGAAGACCAGAAATGTCTCCACCCCTTACCCATCAGGCAGAAGGGTACCAAGGCATGATTGGAAGTCTGACATCTTAACCCAACTCCCACGCCCTGCCCACAAGCATCCTGCATTGTTAACCATGCTAGCGAAGCAAAAACTTAACCCTATCACTCCTTTGCCCTATTCGCCAGATTCCTGCAGGAAGCTGGTGGATAGGGTGAGGGAGTCAAAGGGTTAAGTTTCTGAAGCTGGTGGACATGGTGCAGGAGTCAAAGTGTTAGGTTATTTGACTGCTGTACCTGTCAGCACAATTCTAAATCTGACGATACAATATACACATATACAGCCCATGGAGACACACACAGACACACACATACACACACACATAATTACACACACACACACACAAACACACACAGACACACACACACACACTCTCACATACTAACACACACACACACACACACACACACACACACACACACACACACCACACACACACACACACAGAAAAAACAGATCACACCTGTCTGGACCCTGACCCTACCTGTGGATGTGTGTGTAGGTGCGTACGCAGTGACTGAGCATTGGTGAAACCGGCATCACAGAACTGGCAGACATGGGGACGTAATTCAGGGTGACTCATCACATGTGCCTGTAAACCAGGGAAAAATTCATCAATAAAGTTCACACTTCTTTCGACTTCTTCCAGCTTGTGCATTATTTACGATTTCAACTAATTCCGACAATGAATAAATAAAATATATCGAGAGAAATTGATGATTGAAATAAATTATCACAAAAATAAATACCACTAATCTAATCACTTAATCAATCTACCAATGAATCACAGAGAATTGCTAACAATCACAGATCGCCAGTAATTGGATACACATTATTTCCTCTGCTGGATATTTTTCCTCATCACACGTAATTTATGCTAACAATCACAGATCACCTGTAATTGAATACAAATTATTTCTTCTGCTGGATATTTTTCCTCATCACACGTAATTTATGCTAACAATCACAGATCACCTGTAATTGAATACAAATGATTTCCTTTGCTGGATATTTATCCTCATCACACGTAATTTATGCTAACAATCAGAGATCACCTGTAATTGAATACAAATTATTTCCTTTGCTGGATATTTATCCTCATCACACGTAATTTATGCCAACAATCACAAATCACCAGTAACTGGATACAAATTATTTTCTCTGCTGGATATTTTTCCTCATCACACATAATTTATGCCAACAATCACAGATCACCAGTAATTGGATACAAATTATTTCCTCTGCTGGATATTTTTCCTCATCATGTACAATTTATGCTAACAGTCATAGATCACCAGTAACTGGATACAAATTATTTCATCTACTGGACATTTTTCCTCGTCACATACAATTTATGTTAACAGTCATAGATCACCAGTCACTGTTTACATTTACAGATTATTTCCTCCGCTGGATATTTTACTTCATCATGTATAATTCATGCTAACAGTCACAGATCACCAGTAATTGGATACAAATTATTTCCTCTGCTGGATATTTTTCCTCAACATGTATAATTCATGCTAACAGTCACAGATCACCAGTAATTGGATACAAATTATTTCGTCTGCTGGACATTTTTCCTCATCATGTATAATTCATGCTAACAGTCACAGATCACCAGTAATTGGATACAAATTATTTCCTCTGCTGGATATTTTACCTCATCTCATATGATTTATGCTAACAGTCACAGATCATCTGTAACTGGATACAAGTTATTTCCTCTGCTGGATATTTTACCTCATCACATATGATTTATGCTAACAGTCACAGATCACCTGTAACTGGATACAAATTATTTCCTCTACTGGATATTTTTCTTTGTCACATATAATTTATGCCAACAATCAGAGATCACCAATAACTGGATACTAATTATTTCCTCTGCTGGATATTTTTCTTCATCATATATAATCCATGCTAACAGTCACAGATCATCAGTAATTGTTTACAAATTATTTCTTCTGCTGGATATATTTTTCCTCTATAAAGCAAACAAACCAGATTTTCTTATAACATAAAGACCCAAACACAGAACACAGCAAAAGCATACTGACTGGCACCTCTTGACAATAAAATACAGAAAAAGTGGAAAACGGTACAAGATACTTACAGTGAACTGAGCCAAGCTGGAGAACTGTTTCCCACACAGTGCACAGCTCTTTTCCCCCTTGTCCTCGTCTTCCTGCTTGACCTCACAGGGAAGTCCTGTGTCCACCTCCTCCATCATGGCGTCTGACCTATTCTCCGGGCTACGCTCCTCTGCTCACACACACAGATAAAACTGACATATTCACCATGAAACTGGTTGCCCTGGTGTACTGAGTGGTTAATGCAATGGACTACTGACTGGAAAGTTGTGGATTTTTGAATCCCCATCAATCCTTTCAAAAATCATCGTGGGATTTTCCCGCTCCAACCGGAGTTGAGCGTGCTATAGGTTCATTGGGAAGACTGGGACCACACAGTGTCAAGTCTCACCCACTTCACAGATGTATCATTGAGAGTGTTGCTGAAATCATCTAACCAACACCGCAGGCGTCTGTATCTCTTATACCAGGATATGCTATGGTAATAATCGCAGAGTACAATCCTGTCACAGAGTCTCAATCTTAGATGGAACTCCATAGCATCATGATTATCATCCTTCTCCTCATCATTACATTCTAAAAAATTGTCCCAGCTTCTGTGTGGCCATTAAGGTAATGCAGAGAATAGGACAAAAGAAAATAAAAAGGTGAACACAAAGGAAACAGCCCCAGTCAGTGCAATAATCCTTAAAAAAGAAAAAAAGATATTTACCATGAGTACTGGCACAACAACAGTAGGATGAACACACAAAGATAAGGCCGGTAACACAAAATGAACTACTTACTGGGAGGTTGAAGGTTCGATTTTTTTTTTTTTTAATATTAAATACTGTAAGGTAGTCTTTTGGTGCAAGAGTGCGCTTTGATTTGAATTGTCAAGATTTGGCACCATATAAATACTGTAACTGAACTGAACTGAATTGAATTGAACTGAACTGAATCTCCATCAGCCCCAAGATGGAGATTTCCCCTCAAATCCCTAAATAGCTAGATGCGCATACCATGTCTAATGTGAGTGCTAACTTAGCTAGCTGAATTCTGTCTTTGAGTTTGACAGAATTTCAGTCACAGTGACATCCCTGGGCCTCATTCTATGACAGCCGATAGGTGTCCTTTCCGCCTGATAAGCCCCAAGTCAACTTTCTTTGTTTCAATCACTGGCCTTGTAAGAAAAGTCCCTCACGAGAACAAGAGCGATAGGAAACCAAAACCTGTTGAGAAGCACTACTGAGGTTCGCGTTTAAAATGTTACATTTTTTTCTGGAAAGTTGTCACGTTGCTCATGATGCAGAAAAAGAAAACCAGTAAATAAAATAGCAAAAGATCAACCAACAAATCCGAGACATCTGCACAGGATCAGAGTGTAGCCAGGGAACCTAACCTAGGCATGTACTTTAACCACTTGGTCACACATCTCTATGCCATTAAGTAAACTGCAGGTTGTGGAGGAAAAGTTGTGGGGGGAAAAAATTTTCACAACAAAGATGACCTTTGAAAAGGACAAAAGTTCTCGCACATACCAACCAAAAGCTGGCAGCTACACTCACCTCTCTGTTCCTCAATCTTGAGTCCGGTCTGCATGAACTCCTTCTCCTCCTCCCCATCACCGCCAACATCAACCACCCCTACCGTCCCCACGTTGCTCCCTGGCACTGACGTTGTACCACTAGACGACGGCGCAGCAAGCACTAAAGGTTCAGGGGTTTTCTGGCCTGCAGAATCACCTTGACCTTCATCAATGACCAAATGAAGGTCACCATCAGGGTCAGAGTCAATGGAATGAAGCACAGCATTCTGAAGCTTGGGTTTTTTGGCTGAGCTCAGTTTGGGCCTTTCCTCTATCCTAATAACGGTGTCGTCTTTGGATCGTGGCATTCCCACAATGCCCATCAGGTTTCTTTCAGGTTCTTCCATGGATGCTGCCTTCCTCTTCACTGCTGTCTTGGGTACCTCTAAGGATTGCTCGCTCCTACGCTGAGCCACCAAGCCACTGCTCCCAGCAACCACCGCCACTGGCACAAGGCAGGTCGACACTTTCGGCACGTCCATGAAACTCTCCCCTTTACGCAACGTGGACAAGATTTCTCGCACAGGTGTGCCCGTCTTTGGCACGTAGGTGGTGGAGATCTTGCTGAGAGCTTCCGTGTTGCCTGAAGCCTTCAGGGCCTCTCTGGCCTCGCTGAAGTGTTTGTCCAGCATATACGCGGCATCATGCGACACAGAGACAATCTTCATGGACGGGCCAGGGCCAGGGCTGGAAGAAAGTTTTCTGAATGGCGCCACAACGGGCTGTTCATCCTGAAGCAGTTGATAGGTGCCCACAGGCAGCACGCCCAGACTCTCCAGCATGCTGATGTGCTTCTTGGAGCGCAGGTGGGTGGACAGCTCCTCCTGATTCTCAAAAGGCAGGGAGCAAAAGGTACAGAGGATGGGGCTGCTTTCCTGACCACTTCTCTCCCCTTCTTCCTCCTCATGCTCCTCGTCCGATCGCTGGCCAGGCATGGTGGGAACCTTGACCACTGCGGAAGGCAGGTGGCCCTCAGCCATCTGATGGCGTTTGAGGATTCCTTCAGACATGAAGCTCTTGTCGCAGACACTGCACTGCAACTTCTGCCTGTGCTGGACGTGGAAGTGGATGCTGCGATGGCAAACGAGCTGATGATGGGTGGGGAAGGCCACGTCACACACATCACATACATTGCTCCCCACCCTGCTCACCGGCGACCTCACAGGCTGAGGGGAGGAGGAGGAGGACGTCGATGAGGTCAAAGGTTTCACGCCAGACTCGCTAGATGCCTGTCTACTGAAGGGGGACGCACCCGTTCTACCCTCCTCTCTGTTGGCTGTCAGACTAGAAGCTGATGATGCCTCAGGCCCCTTCCTGTAGGAGTGCTGCTTGTTGTCCACTTTGGATGAGGATATGCCTTTCCCCACCATGTTAGTTCCTACCAGAGGAGAAGTTGAGCCAGTCAGGCAGCGGGACGCAGACAGCTGGGAAGACACCGGTGTGAGAACCTCAGTGGACGACACTGACACCGCTAACCTGCTGCCGGCGGTGGAAGGGGTGGTAGAAGTAGAAACCAGCGCCTGGTTGCTGTGACGCTGAAACATGTCGGAGAATGGGTTGCTAAACTGAAACAACTGGGGAGTCAGACCCGAGGCGGGGGCCAGGCCAGCAGACACAGACGTAAATCCGGCTGACAGCGGCGTGAGGCCAGCCGACAGGACACTTCCTGTGTACCCCTTGACACTTACGCCGGCCGTGGTGAAGTCCAGAGCAGACAGGCTGGGCAGATTGGAGGTGGATGTGGAAGAGGAGGCCTTGGGAATGAACTGGCCCACAATGGGCCCCTGGCTCGTAGGGGTGTACCCAGGAATCCTGTGGGCAGACATGTAGGCCGGCAGAAACTTCATCAGCGACGGGCTAGGCAGGTTGCTGCGCCCGCTCACCAGACTCCCGGGCACAGGGCAGGTGGTAGAAGCAGGGGGCGTGGGGATATAGGCGGGGCCGAAGGGAGGAGGCTTGAGCAGGGCCAGGTGGGTCGGGCGTGAAGGACTGGTGATGGCACCGCTCTCTGACATCACGACTACAGGGCTGGCCAACAGGGCCGTCGTGGTAGTGGTGGTGGTGAGTCGGCTGATGGTGGTGGTGGTGGTGGTGGTGGTAATGGTGGTCTGCCTGGAGATGGTGGTGGTGGTCATAGAAGTGTCAGGCTGGCTGCCTGTGGGTGTGGCAGACGGCGCTGATACCGCTGGCTGTGTTGAATCTTCCGTCTCTTCATCTGACACCGAGTCAATCTGCAACAACAGAAAACAACACAGTTTACGTGACTGATTGAAACCCTAAGACCAACAATGTCTCAGGCGTGGATTCTGTTCAGGTTAAAAAGGACAAAAACTGAATGTTAAAGAAAATATTTTGGAGGATGTATGCTTAACTCTTTGAAGACGTAATATAGTTGCCTTGCACAACCACTGTGGACGCGATCAACGGGACCTGCCACAACCCTTGGAGATGCACGATTTTGGGGGGTTTTCAAAAATTTCTCAAAAATACAGATTTTACAGCACAAGAACATATTTTATATCAAAATAAAATTCAATTTACGCTCTTTGAGCTGAAGCTACATACAAGGACAATACATCTATTCTACTTACCTTCCTAGAAGGTGAAATGGGGTAGGGTTTTGGCTCTGGGAAAGAAGTTTTTGATTGACAGTAATCCAACACATAAAGTCAGTAAAACACCCATTCTTGACCAGGTAATCCAGAAATCCAGGTAATCACAAGTCCTTGGTATGACCAGAAGATATAAAAGAACAAACATAGCTTTGTTTTCACACAGGTGAAGCAGCAAAGTGATTATGACGATCCTTTGAAGAAGAAGAAGAAGAAGGCCTAAATGTCACCATTTTGGTGCAAGGACGGTCACTCCGGTTGGTTTGGATAAAGGCAAAAACTGTAACTAATCGGGATAAAATCGATGCAAGGGAAGTAACAAACACTTCAGAAGATACCAAAGAGTGTTCCTATATGTGTAGTTAGTTCCCCTAGACCAGCGACAGGCTTGCATCTATTTTTAAAAACCGCAGCGGAATATCCGCTATCATGTCTCTAATGGTTTGGCCAGCTGCTGCGGAATGTCCGCTGTCACGTCTCTAATGGTTTGGCCAGCTGCAGCGGAATATCCACTGTTACATCTCTGAAGAGTTAACCATTTGACTCGCACACCCTACCCACCCACTGCAAAAAGTTAATCCTTTGACTCCCTCATTCTATCCTATTCCCTGCAGGAGGCTGGTGGATAGAGTGAGGGAGTCAAAGGGTTAAGTCTTTGTTTTGCCAGCATGGTTGGCAATACAGGAGGCTGGTGGACAGGGTGCGGGAGTCAGAGGATTAATGGCATGGAGATGTGTGGTCAAGTGGTTATAGTACCTGCCTAGGTTCAAGAAACACAAGTTTGGATTTTCTCTCCCCTCCACTAGATCTAAAGTGCTAGTCTTTCAGATGAGAGAATAAACTAAGGCCCCATGTGTAGCATGTTCTCAAAGGGTTAACTTTTATCAACATCCGTAACAGCCAGTCACAAAGAAAGCAAGTTAAACAACTTAACTCTATCGCATTCACAATGCCTAACAATGTCTGACAATAGAATGGAAATAACTGTTCGTGACAACTCGCGTCACTGCAATTAACCTGGCAATTTCCACCTCAGATTGACCTTTCCTCTGTTACTTTGAAAGGTCCGAATCTCAATCAGCTGACTTGAGGGGTTCTCAATATTGTAGGAGTATTATCAGATGCGATAAATGCCTTCTGTACAATCATCATCATCATCATCATGCATCCTGCTGCATGGAGTTGGCGATCATGGCCCTCCATACGAATCTATCCCCTGTTGCTGCAAGTACATCTCCCACCCTCTCTGTCCTCAGCCACCCTGCACGTCTGTCCAGTATTTCTCCCTGGGTCTACCTGGTGTGCTCTTTCCCTTCAGCTTTCCTAATGTGACTAAGCGCTCTAATTTCTCTTGCCTCATAAAATGTCCTATAAATGTTGTTTGTCTTTTCCTTATCTTCTTTATCAATGATATTCATGTATCTGCCTCCTTCGAGACTGTCTCGCTTGTTTTCTTTGCTGTCCATGTAACTCTCATTATTCTTCTTAAAAACCACATTTCAGCTGCCTCAATTTTGTTCTGACTTTGTGTGTGGACTGTCCACGCCTCACAACCGTAAAACAGGTCAGGGCACAAGGTATCTTGAGGGCTGTTGTCGCTAAAATGGGATGCTCCATATTCATTCCATCTGTTCATGATATGCTCTGGTTCAGTCAGTGTGGTGCCTTCCTTGCTGTTGATGCACTCATTTTTGGGCTGGAATTTAGTGGATTGAACTTTCTTTATCTGTTGGAATAGATCCTGGACCTTCTGCATTCATTATGCTAATTTATTTTTGCACATTCTTCCTCCAGCCAGTTTTCTTTATCTCTTCTAATTTTGATCTTGACTTCCCTTTTAAGTTTTTTGTATTCTTCTTTTCTTCCAGATCTGCGAGCTTGGCTTTCTGTTCGGCTACATCCATAACTTCATTA
>JAPXFY010000027.1:20565961-20600961 GCA_030674185.1 Monoplex corrugatus | reverse complement strand
TGAGGATAACAGTGTTGTCCTAAGGGTGGAAACTTGGCTATGAACCAAACCTTGATCATTTTTAAGTTCAAGTTCATATTGTTTATAGCCCAGCTGACTACTAGAGCCATATCAGGGCTAATGACCACCTGTTAAGATAAAAGACAACAGTTAAAAAAAAACATGCTCACCATTAATCTTGCAAGTCTAAAATGCAATTAAAGAAAAACAGAGGTAAAATCATATCAGGTGAAATCGATTGATCTCTTGTAAAAACTGGAAAATTGCATCAGGGGGGACGTCTCGGAAGAGGTTCTTTAAGGAGTCCGCCATGTAGTACTTTTGTCTCACACTGTACAAGACCCAGTAATCAAGGTGGTGGTGTCTGATGCTCAACGGCTCGTCACATAGTATACACCATGGTGCTTCTTCATTTTTTAAAAGGTATGAATGAGTGTAGGATCTGTGACCCATGTGTAACCTACATAACACTGTCTCTTTCTTATGGTTTCCTGCAGCAGATGGGGGAATTTCTTTCAGGCCAGGGCAGATTTGGAAAAGTTTGTTATCTGTCCATTCATTCCAATCCTCCTGCCACAGATTTCTCACGTAACTGTGTACTTTCGATTTTGCATCTGTGTAAGGAATCAAAGATTTAGACACTTTTTCCCTTGTGGCCTTCTTGGCCAGGCAGCCAGCCTTTTCATTGCCTCCAACACCAACATAGCCTTGAATCCAGGCAAAAACAATCCGGTAACCTTCAGCTGTAAGAATAGAAAACAGTTCGAGAAGAACTTCAGAAGTTCAGGGTGACCAATGTTTCGGCCAGCAGCTGCCTGCAAAGCAGAAAGGGAATCTGGAACTTCAGAAGTTCAGGGTGACCAATGTTTCGGCCAGCAATTGCATGCAAAGCGGAAAGGGAGTCTGAAAAAACGAGGAAATCTTTATGCTAGGGATTTGGACAGTATTTTTAGTGCCAAACCTTGATCATTTCACTGTCAGAAGTTCAGTGATGAAGAACCCCTGTGACCCTAACAGGGTAGGTGATGAGTGGGCTGCAAGTTACACCTGTCTCTGTTTAGGTCTACTTTGTCTTAACCCTTTGACTCCTGCACCCTGCCCACCAGCATCCTGCATTGCCAACCATGCTAGCTAAACAAAACAAAAAAAACAAAACAAAAAATTAACCCTTTCATTCTTCACCCTATCCACCAGCTACCTGATGGACGGGGTGAGTGAATCAGAGGGTTAAGGGTGTTTTTTGTTTTGTTTTTGTTTTTTGCATAGGGTGCAGGAGTCAAACGGATAATATTTTTACAACTGGTGGATAAGGCGCGAGAGTCCAAGGGTTAAAGGAGTACAGAAAATGAATACCGTTCATCGCGTGGTGCTGTATCTCCAAAATCACCTCCACTGGTGGCGAAGTCTTGCTCAGATGATTCACTGCAAAATACCAAGATTCAAAACAACGATGAGAGCTGTGTGTGTGAGGGTGTGTGTGTGTGTGTGTGTGTGTGTGTGTGTGTGTGTGTGTGTGTGTGTGTGTGTGTGTGTGTGTGTGTGTGTGTGTGTGTGTGTGTATGTGAGAGAGTGTATGTGCGTGCGTGTGTGTGTGTATGTGTGTGAGTGTGAGAGTCTGTGTGTGTGTCTGTGTGTGTGTGGTGTGTGTGTGTGTGTGTGTGTGTGTGTGTGTGTGTGTGTGTGTGTGTGTGTGTGTGTGTGTGTGTGTGTGTGTGTGTGTGAGTGCATGCGTGCGTGCGCGTGTGATTGTGTGCATATGTGCGTGTGTGTCTGTGTGTGTGAGAGAGAGAAAGTCTATGTGCGTACGTGCATGCATGCGTGTGTGTGTGTAGTGTGTGTGTGTGTGTGTGTATGTGAGAGTGTGTGTGCGTGTGTGTATGTGTGTGAGTGTGTGTGTGTGTGTGTGTGTGTGTGTGTGTGTGTGTGTGTGTGTGTGTGTGTGTGTGTGTGTGTGTGTGTGTGTATGTGTGTGCTCTTGTGTGTATGTGCGTGTGTGTGTGTGTGTGTGAGTGTGAGTGTGTGTGAGTGTGTGTGTGCCTCTGTGTGTGTGCCCCTCTGTGTGTGTGTGTGCCCCTCTGTGTGTGTGTGTGCCCCTCTGTGTGTGTGTGTGTGTGTGTGTGTGTGTGTGTGTGTGTGTGTGTGTGTGTGTGTGTGTGTGTGTGTGTGTGTGTGTGTGTGTGTGTGTGCGCGTGTGTGTGTGTGTGTATGAATGTGTGTATGTGTGTGTGTGAGAGAGAGTGAGAGAGTGAGAGTGAGAGTGTGGTGTGTGTGTGTGTGTGTGTGTGTGTGTGTGTGTGTGTGTGTGTGTGTGTGTGTGTGTGTGTGTGCGCACGTGCATACATGTGTGTGTGTGTGTGCGCGCGCATGTGCGTGCGTGCGTGTGTGCGTATGTGTGTGTGCGTGCGTGTGTGTGTGTGTGTGCGTGTGTGTTGTGTGTGTGTGTGTGTGTGTGTGTGTGTGTGTGTGTGTGTGTTGTGTGTGTGTGTGTGTGTGTGTGTGTGTGTGTGTGTGTGTGTGTGTGTGTGGTGGTGTCTTTGATTTAATGTCTATTCACTAAAGTGATTTTAGACCAAAAAACAAAAACAAAAACAAAAAAAAAGGGGGGGGGGGGGGAGTGATAGAGGAGGAGTGAAGAAGATATTTGAAAATTGTCAATTTTGAATTTGAGAAAAGATGATCCAGAAAACAACTGTTTTGAAGAGGGGAAGGTAAAACTAACAAATAATGTTACCATAATTATCGATTTAAACAAACAAACTGACAAACAAAATTAGTAAATATCCGGAAGAAATGAATAAAAAGTAAAACTAATAATTGACTAACCACAACAATGAACAAGTCAAATAACATTTTAAAGGTAATTCGCTATAGGACTTTTTGACAGGCTAACAAAAAATTCATACAGTAATGATGATGAGGCAAATATGTCAGAAACTGTACTCACAGATAGTGTTGGAATATGTCGTTTTACCCTAACGCAAGAAAGAATATGACTATGTGTTATCTTCTTTCCACACAGACACACTATGTTATTGGTATATTTTGTTTTGAATGCATCAAGTTTCCATCTGTACATAAGGGACTGTATAGTTCTGCTGGCATGAAGCTGCTTAAGTATTTTGCTAACTTCAAAGTTCATGTGACATTTATCATACTTTTTCTGTTTTAATTGGAACTGCTTCCAGACGTAGTTGTCCACTAAAGTGTAATTCTCGTGCAACGAGAGAGAAAGCTGGATATTGTTTGAATCTGGTGAGTTATTAGCTCCCTGTTTGGCAGCCCTGTCAACTTTATTATTATAACTAAAAGAACTATGAGAAGGTATCCAGCAGAAAGTAATATCAGTGCCTCTTAAAGATAAATTATGAATCAAGTGACTTATTTCCAGAATCATTTCTGATCTTGTTTGTAATTTTGATAATTCAAGAGCCTGAAGTACTGATTTTGTGTGTGTGTGAGTGTGTGTGTGTGTGTGTGTGAGCATGAGTGTGAGTGTGGGTGTGCACGTGCACGTGCAGGTGTGTGTGTGTTCGTTTTCATGATGAATTACCCTCTGAAGTCTCGAGCTGTTGTTTCTGTAGTTGCAGTGTTGTTGTTGTTGTTTTGTTGTTGCTGTTGTTGTTGCTGCTACTGTTGTTGTTGTTGCTGATGACATTAAGTTGTTAATCTGTATAAGGGTGATTTTTTTCTACAAAATATTTGCCAGGGATAAGTTCCTTTGTAACCACAGGTATGGTTCATCATCCTATTCACATGACTACCACTCAGACCATCACTCATTTCAGGAAACAAGAGAATTTCTACAGAATCTTTGCCAGGTATAAGTTCCTTTGTAACCATAGGTGGGACTGTGGTTCATAATCCTATTCACAAGACTACCACTCAGGTCATCACTCATTTCAGGAAGCAAGAGAAATTTGAGCACCTAGTCACAACAGGAAAGCTGGAAGGAAAAAAAAGCATCAGGTAGACCCATGGAGAAAATACTGGACAGACTTGCGGAATGGATGAAGACAGAGAGGGTGGGAGATGTACCTGCAGTGACAAAAGATAAGATTCGTATGAATGGCCATGATCCTCAATGCCATGCAGCAGGGCACATAACGATGATGACGATCACTCAGATCACTGGGGGGTGGGGGTGGGAGTGGGGGGGGGGGAGGGGGTATTTAATCCATGCCTGACCAGGAATCGAACCCAGGATCCAACCAAGAGGGCCACTCATTCCACATTCAGCCACAACGAAACCAATCGAACCGCTCACCTTATTCCCCTGTCCATGCTGGTTCCCCTGTCATCTTCATCATCATCATCATCGACCATGTCATCGTCCATGTCGTCGTCCTCGGCCTCTCCATCAGTGCTGGTCATGCTATGCATGGAGGGGCCCATGGCATCCTTGTCAGTGATGCGGGCATCCTTGGCTACCGCACACTGTTTGGCTAGGGCGTCTTCATCAATCTGACAGTCGTCCACCGTCATGGGCACTGGATACACGCCCAACTCCATGCATCGCTTCTGGTGTGCCTGTTACCGATAACGTTTATAATAATGACGAATTGTATCAATAATCGTATCGATAATGATACTGGTGAGTGGTGTGCCTGTGATCGATAATGTTTATCATAATGACGAATTGTATCAATAATCGTATCGATAATGACAATACGCTCCTATCATCATGTACAGATTCTGGTGTGCCTGTTACAAAAAATGTTTATCATACTGACCATTTGTATCAATAATCATATCCATAATGATGATACATACCTACTTCCATGTATCACATCTGGTGTACCTGTGACTGAAAATGGTTATCATAATGACGATTTGTATCAATAATCATATCGATTATGATACCGGAGTGCCTGTGATTGATAATGTTTATCGTAAAGACGATTAGTATCAATAATCGTATTGATAATGACAATACGCTCTATCTCCATGTATCGCTTCTGGTGTACCTGTTACCAATAATGTTTATCATAATGACGATTTGTATCAATAATCATATCGATAATGATACCGCGTGTGCCTGTGATCGATGATAACATTTATCATAATGATGATTTGTATCAATAATGTATTGATGATGATGATACGCTGATACGCTCCTATCTCCATGTATCGCTTCTGGTGTACCTGTGACTGAAAATGATTATCATAATGACGATTTGTATCAATGATCATATCGATAATGATACTAGTGCGCCTGTGCTCGATAATGTTTATCATAATGACAATTTGTATCAATAATCTTATCGATAATGATGATACATTCCTACCTCCATGTATCGCTTCTGGTGTGCCTGCGACCGATAATGTTTACAATAATGACAATTTGTATCAATAATCATACTGATAATAATATACTCCTATCTTCATGCATCGCTTCTGGATTGCCTGTGACCAACAATGGTTACAATAACGATAATTTGTATCAATAATCATATTGATAATGACAATATACTCCTATCTTCATGCATCGCTTCTGGATTGCTTGTGACCAACAATGGCTACAATAACGGCAATTTGTATCAACAATTGTATTGATAATGACAATATACTCCTATCCCCGTGCATCGCTTCTGATGTACCTGGAAGTGATAATGTTTACAATAATGATGATTTGTATCAATAATCATGATAACGTTTGCAGTAATGATGATTTGTTTCAATAATCATATCGATAATGATGATAATATCATACTATCTCCATGCTGCTGATGCGCCTGTAACCAATAATGTTTATCATGATCACAATTTGTATCAACAACTGTTTCGATAATGGTGATATATTCTATCACCATGCACTGCTTTTGTGTGTGTCTGTAACCGATAATGTTTACAACAATGACAAATTGTATCAATAATCGTATCGATAATGACGATATGCTCCTATCTCCATGCATCACTTCTGGTGAGCCTGCTTATCATAATATTTATCATAATGACAATTTGTATCAATAATCATATCGATGATGACAATATACTCCTCTCTCCGTGCATTGCTTCTGGCATGCCTGTGACCAACAATGGTTACAATAACGACAATTTGTATCAATAATCATATCAATGATGACAATATACTCTTATCTCCGTGCATCACTTCTGATGTACCTGGAACTGACAATGTTTACAATAGTGATAATCTGTATCAATAATTGTGATAATGTTTATAATTATGATGATTTGTATCAATAATCATGATAATGTTTACAATAATGATAATTTGTATCAATAATAGAATTGATAATCATATCGATAACAATGGTAATTTTATACTATCTCCGTGCAATGCTTCTGATGTGCCTGAAACCAACTGTTTATCATGATCACAATTTGTATCAATTGTTGTTTCAACAATGACGACGTATTCCATCTCTATGTGTTGCTTTTGGTGTTTCTGTAACTGATAATGTTTATAATAATGACAATTTGTATAAACAATCACATCGATAATGACAATATACTATCACCATGCACTGCTTCTGGTGTTTCTGTAACTGATAATGTTTATAATAATGACAATTTGTATAAACAATCACATCGATAATGACAATATACTATCACCATGCACTGCTTCTGGTGTGGCTGTGACCGATAATGTTTACAATAATGATGATTTGTATCAATAATCACATTGATAATGACAACATATTCCTATCACCATGCATGTTTCTGGTGTGCCTGTAAACAGTAATGTTTATGATACTGATGATTTGCACTAAAAATCATACCAATATTGACATTAATATTAATAAAAAATTCCAATATGATATTGATGATTTGTACTAAAAATCATACCAATATCGATGTTAATAATAAGAATTCCATTACGATGACGATGATTTGTACTAAAAATCGTGCCAATACTGACGTTTATAATAATAAGAATTCCATTACGATGACGATGATTTGTACTAAAAATCGTGCCAATACTGACGTTTATAATATTAAGAATTCCATTATGATAATGATGTTTTGTACTAAAAATCGTGCCAATGATGACATTACTAATAATAAGAATTCCAATATGATAATGATGATTTGTACTAAAAATCATACCAATTATGCCACTAATAATAAGAATTCCATTATGATAATGATGACTTGTACTAAAAATCGCACCAATAATAACAATAAGAATTCCATTATGATAATGATGATTTGCACTAAAAAAACGTACCAATAATGACGATAATAATAATAAGAATTCCATTATAATATATAACAGCAACCTACTTTTGTCTCTTTCAAGTCCGCTCTCAAAACTCACCTTTTCTCCTCTGCATAAAATCCTGACCTCACTCAACCCCCTCTGCAGCCTGTCTCCACTCGGAGGGGAATCACATTGTAATATATAATTGTATATAATATGCTGTCTATAATTTTCCATTGCTTTTATTCTTTCTCCCCATTTATAGCCATGCGTGTGTGTGTGTATGTGTGTGTGTGCGTGTGTGCATGCGTGCATGCGTGTCTGTTTCAGCGCTTAGATTTGATTTTATCAAGATTTTGCGCTATATAAATATTGTAATTATTATTATTATTATTATTATAATAATGATGATTTGTATGAAAACAAATTATACCACTAATAATGTTAATAATAAAGAAGAATTCCATTATAATGATGATTCATACTATAAAATTGTACCAATAACGACAATAACAACAGTAATGGTCTTGTCATCAAGACAACAGTCAAAGGTTCTTGTCATCAAGACAACAGCCAAATGTTCTTGTCATCAAAACAGTCAAATGGTCTTGTCATCAAGACAACAGCCAAATGGTCTTGTCATCAGGGCAACAAATGGTCTTGTCATCAAGACAACAGTCAAATGGTCTTGTCATCAAGACAACGGCCAAATGGTCTTGTCATCAAGGCAACAAATGGTCTTGTCATCAAGACAACAGCCAAATGGTCTTGTCATCAAGGCAACAAATGGTCTTGTCATCAAGACAACAGTCAAATGGTCTTGTCATCAAAGACAACAGCCAAATGGTCTTGTCATCAAGGCAACAAATGGTCTTGTCATCAAGACAACAGTCAAATGGTCTTGTCATCAAAGACAACAGCCAAATGGTCTTGTCATCAAAGGCAACAAATGGCCTTGTCATCAAGGCAACAAATGGTCTTGTCATCAAGGCAACAAATGGCCTTGTCATCAAGGCAACAAATGGTCTTGTCATCAAGACAACAGCCAAATGGTCTTGTCATCAAGACAACAGCCAAATGGTCTTGTCATCAAGGCAATAAATGGTCTTGTCATCAAGACAACAGGAACCAGAAAAAACATAAAACAGAATAAGAACGTGTATTTAATACAAAATGTCATCTTAGTCAGTTTATTCCTTTTCTCACACTGGACGGAGCAGCAGGGAATTTTCAGTCTTTTTCTCCTAATTTTTGTATCTGGTGTTTGATTGTTTGTGATCTTATGCTTGACAAAGGCCAGTTGGCCGAAAATTTGCGCCTGTCTTGTCTTGTTGTATTAAATATGCGTTCTTATTCTTTTTTCGTGTTTTTTCTGGTTCCTGTTTGCTTGAACGTGGGCAGTCACACTCATTTTGGATCAAGACAACAGTCAAGTGGTCTTGTCATCAAGACAACAGTCAAAATGGTCTTGTCATTAACCCTCTGACTCCTGCACCCTATCCACCAACCGCAAAAACTTAACCCTTCGATTCCCTCACCCTATCCACCAGGTACCTGCAGGAATCTGGTGGATAGGGTGAGGGAAACAATGGATTAAGCCAACAACGGTCTTGTAGAACTTTACCTACATCATGAACATACCAGTGAAACAGGACACTGTACCTGTGTCCAAAGACACCACTCACCTTGGACTTCATGTGCTTGGTAAGGTTTCCTTTGGTCTTGAAGGAGAACTTGCAGAATGGGCACTGGTAGGGGCGGAAGTCTGTGTGCGTACGCACGTGCTTCTTCAGCATGCTTGGCTTCTTGCACCGGATCCCACACAACTCGCACACGTACTTGCCCCGCCCGCGACCCCGCACATACTCGTAGTTTTCCTCGCTCTTGTAGCCTGCTCGAAACTTGAGCGGCTTCCCTTTACTGTTGAGGATTTCCAACACCTCGTCTTTGGACAGCCCTGAGGTCAGCTTGGCGGTGGACGAGGCAGATGAGGAGGCTCGGCTGAAATCCATTCCTCTCTCACTGCTCGGGGTGCCGCTGTCTGAAAGTACACAAACACTGACACCTGAAGCGTGATTAATTCCTGATGAATCAAGGTACATAATCAACATTAAAATCTTTGGCTCTCAAACTAACGTCCTGCATTGTTAACCATGCTAGCAAAGCAAAAACTTAACCCTCTGATTCCCTTACCCTATCCACCAGCGTCCTGCAGGAAGCTGGAGGATAGGGTGAGGGAGTCAAAGGGTTAAGTTTCTGTTGTTGGTGGATAGGGTGCAGGAGTCAAAGGGTTAAGCTAAATCTCACATGCTTATTTTTATTGTTGTTTTTCTCCTCCCACTCTGTGCTGCTGCTCCATCTGCTATACCCCCTTCAGTGCGGTTACATTACCAGTCATTTTTGGCTCTGTAACACTGTTCATGCCAGTCATTTTGGCTCTGTAACACTGTCAAGCCAGTCATTTTTGGCTCTGTAACACTGTCATGCCAGTCATTTTGGCTCTGTAACACTGTCATGCCAGTCATTTTGGCTCTGTAACACTGTCAAGCCAGTCATTTTGGCTCTGTAACACTGTCATGCCAGTCATTTTGGCTCTGTAACACTGTCATGCCAGTCATTTTGGCTCTGTAACACTGTCGTGCCAGTCATTTTGGCTCTGTAACACTGTCGTGCCAGTCATTTTGGCTCTGTAACACTGTCATGCCAGTCATTTTGGCTCTGTAACACTGTCATGCCAGTCATTTTGGCTCTGTAACACTGTCATACAAAAATAACAGCAAACGGCACAACCCTGAGACAGGTGATAAGTTTAAATACCTGGGAACGGTCATCTCACCAGATGCACATCAGAAACAGCCAGCAGAATAGGCCAAGCTAAAACAGCATTCAAGAAGATGAAAAGCATTCTTACCAACAAATGATTATCAATTAACATCAGGAAGAGAGTTCTTGAAGTGTTACATAAAACTGATACTGTTGTACAGTTGTGAGGTGTGGACAGTCAACAAGCAAAGCCAGAACAAGATTGAGGAGCTGAGATGTGGTTTCTAAGAAGAATGTTGAGAGTTCCATGGACAGCAGAGAAAACAAACGAGACAGTCTTGATGGAGGCAGACACAAGAAGATCATTCATAAGGAAGATTAGGAAAAGACAGGCAACATTTATAGGCCATTTTATGAGGAAAGGGGAAATAGAGCACCCGGTTGCAACAGGAAAGCTGGAGAGAAAGACAGCACCATGTAGACCCAGGGAGAAAATACTGGACAGACTTGCAGGATGGCTGAGGACAGAGAGGGTGGAAGATGTGCTTGCGGCAACAAGGGATAGATACCTATGGAGGGCCATGATCACCAACGCCATGCGGCAGGGCACATGATGATGATGATGAACACTGTCATGCCAGTCATTTTGGCATTTTGGCTAACATTGTCACACCAGTAATTCTGGCTCTCTAAACCCTTCACACCAGTCATTTTGGTTCTCTAACACTCCAACACACCAGTCACTTGACTCTCTAACACACTAACAAGCCAGTCATTTCAGCTAACACATTGCCACATCAGTTATTCTGGCTAAACCATCAGTTACTCTGGCTCTCTAACACACAGCCACATCAGTTATTCTGGCTCTCTAACACACAGCCACATTAGTTGTTCTGGCTCTCTAACACACAGCCACATCAGTTATTCTGGCTCTCTAACACACTGCCACATCAGTTGTTCTGGCTCTCTAACACACTGCCACATTAGTTATTCTGGCTCTCTAACACACAGCCACATCAGTTATTCTGGCTCTCTAACACACAGCCACATTAGTTGTTCTGGCTCTCTAACACACAGCCACATCAGTTGTTCTGGCTCTCTAACACACAGCCACATCAGTTATTCTGGCTCTCTAACACACAGCCACATCAGTTATTCTGGCTCTCTAACACACTGCCACATTAGTTGTTCTGGCTCTCTAACACACTGCCACATCAGTTATTCTGGCTCTTTAACACACTGCCACATCAGTTATTCTGGCTCTCTAACACACAGCCACATCAGTTATTCTGGCTCTCTAACACACAGCCACATTAGTTATTCTGGCTCTCTAACACATTGCCACATCAGTTATTCTGGCTCTCTAACACACTGCCACATCAGTTATTCTGGCTCTCTAACACATTGCCACATCAGTTATTCTGGCTCTCTAACACACAGCCACATCAGTTATTCTGGCTCTCTAACACACAGCCACATCAGTTATTCTGGCTCTCTAACACACAGCCACATTAGTAGTTCTGGCTCTCTAACACACAGCCACATCAGTTGTTCTGGCTCTCTAACACACTGCCACATTAGTTGTTCTGGCTCTCTAACACACTGCCACATCAGTTATTCTGGCTCTCTAACACACAGCCACATCAGTTATTCTGGCTCTCTAACACACTGCCACATCAGTTGTTCTGGCTCTCTAACACACAGCCAATCAGTTATTCTGGCTCTCTAACACACTGCCACATCAGTTATTCTGGCTCTCTAACACACTGCCACACCGGTCATTTTTGGCTCTTTCCAGTCACTTTGGTAAACACTCTACCACACCAGTCATGCTGGCTCTCTAAGACATTCCCCCTCCCCCCCCCCCACTCTCTCCTCTCCTCTCTGTCTCTCTCACACACAAACACACCAGACATTCCCCCTCCCCCCACTCTCTCTCCTCTCCTCTCTGTCTCTCTCACACACAAACACATCAGACATTCCCCCTCTCCCCACTCTCTCTCCTCTCCTCTCTGTCTCTCTCACACACAAACACACCTCACATTCCCCCTCCCCCCACTCTCTCTCCTCTCCTCTCTGTCTCTCTCACACACAAACACACCAGTCATTTTGGTTCTCTAACACATTCCACCTCTCCCCCCTTCTCTCTCTCTCATGAAAAATATAATTTTAAGCATTATAATAACAAGCCTTTAAATAACCACAATCTTACCTCTTTGTTACAAAATTACATGAGGGCTGCGACAAGAGACATTTCTGTGCTTATTAATTGTGCTTTACAAGTTAGAGCGGTATACCTCTCTTAAACTAAGTCAATTTCAGTGTCTTAGATAATCCTGATGGTTGCTTTCCTGTTTTGCCTCTCATGTCTTCTGCTTATCTGCCACAAAATAATATATGTGTGCAGTTCGCATGCGATACTCCTTGTATACAGCCTAAAGGCTTCACATTTAGATGTCTGACTTCTGAGTTCTGTGTGTGTCTCTCTCTCTTTCCTATCTTTTCCCTCATCTCTTTAGTTTAACCCCTTCGTTGCCAAAGTGTAAATAAAAAGGTGAATCGCCTGTGCCACAGAGTTTTAAACGTCTGGACTTAAAATAAAAAAAATTCATATCTCTTTATCCAGCCCAGAAAACCCCACAACACTATAAATTTTCTTGTTCAGTATACTTTAGAACACACCAGGAGCGGCAGTACTTTCGCTTTTACGATCGCCAGTGCTAGTAATGTCACTTCGACTCTTATCTGGATAAAGTCCGACTTCGGACATCAATACCGAAATATTGCCTGCATGCGCCAAATTACCGTCATTTTGACAGACTGCAAATCAGAATCAGCTCCACAAGTAATGATTTCTGCAACTTCTTTTACTGCATAGGTTGTTTTTTGGGTCCGATCGACGCTTGGTGTTGAAGCGAGTCTGTCCGCCATTGTTTACACTCGCTGAATAGTAATCAGCTGTAAGGGGTCACATTTTCAACCACACAGGCAGAAAACACCGTAAAACGTCACACATACATAATTAGCATCTATCATTCTATGTGTACAGGGAATACTGAAGTTTCCGTTGATATCTCATACGTCACTGAAAGCGTTGGGGTTTTCTGGCTAAAAATAGGAAAAGTCGCCAACCGAATATTCGGTTGGTGGCACTGAAGGCATACGTTCTTTCTTCTGAACAGGTTAAGTTTTTGCAGTTGGTAGACAAAGTGCAGAAATCAAAGGGTTAAAAACAAACAAACAAACAAACAAACTGACCAGGCAAGGACTGAGAAGTTTCCCCATCGTCAGCGACGGAGGACAGTCGAGCGTCGGCCGCGGTACCAGGAGAGACGGTGGCATGTTGGGACTGGACGGTGGTGGTGGCGGTGGTGATACTTTGCGCGGTGGCGACAGGAGGGTGCTTGTCCAGCTTGGTACGCTTGTACTGCCAGTAGGAGCTGTGGGTGACACTGTACTGCATCATGCCACTTGTCGCATACGTGGGGTCTGCTGTGTATCGTGACCTGCCACCGCATGCAATACTCTGTGTTATTTCATGGGGTCTGAGAACTGGGAAACTATCCCGAGATGATTTCTAAGGCTTCGTTCATGCTGGCACTCACGACTGTAGTGTGGACGTGAAAAAAAACGTATATGCGTGAGAAAAGGAGGTCATACTTATCAGTACGCTCTCTGTCCTTGACGAAGAAAGGAGGCTAGCGCTGCTTATTTTCTGGTAAACATAGCACTGACGAGGCGACAGAAACTGATTTTGTGGTGGTAGTGGAAGAAAAGAAACATGAAACATCGAACAACTCGCCGTTTTTCTGTGCACCCAATTAGCAGATCACAAAAGGTGCATGGAAAAGTATTATTATTCACAGAAGTTTGCAAAATATCTGAGAATGACATGTACAATCATTTGCTGGAGCTACAGTCTCTTGATCTGCACACACGTACAGAACCATTTCAGTGTGAACGCCCAGAGGATGGCCAGTGATAAAAAAGAAGGGTTAGTCACCTTGTCCATCCGCACGCACGAAAGAAGTGTGGCAAGCACGCACAACTGTTTTTGCGTGAGTGATCGTGCGTGCGCGTCTGTAGCAGTATGAACACCTTCAGCAGTGCAAGTAAAAATAAAGAGGAGATTTTCGCACAAGCATGATTTTTGTCTGTCCGTACGACAGTCGTGAGTGGCAGCATGAACGTACCCTCTTTCACTCCCTCACCCTATCTACCAGCTTCCTAACTCTTTCACTCCCTCATCCTATCTACCAGCTTCCTAACTCCTTCAATCCCTCACCCTATCTACCAGCTTTCTAACTCTTTCATTCCCTCACCCTACCTACCAGCTTTCTAACTTTCACTCCTCACCCTACCTACCAGCTTTCTAACTCTTTCACTCCCTCACCCTATCTACCAGCTTTCTAACTTTCACTCCCTCACCCTATCTACCAACTTTCTAACTCTTTCACTCTCTCATCCTATCTACCAGCTTTCTAACTTTCACTCCCTCACGCTATCTACCAACTTTCTAACTCTTTCACTCCCTCACGCTATCTACCAGCCTTCTCACTTCCTTACCCTATCTACCAGCTAACTTTCACTCCCTTACCCTATCTACCAGCTTCCTGCATTGTCAGCCAAGATAGCACGGAAAACTAAGTTTTTGTAGCTGACGGATACGGTGAAGAAATTGTCAAAGGGTTAAGTTTTCAAAGCTGGCGGATAGGGTGAGGGAGCAAAAGGGTTAAGTTTCTGTAATGATAGGGTGAGGGAGCAAAAGGGCTAAGTTTTAGAAGCTGGTGGATAGGGTGAGGAAGCAAAAGGGTTGTTTTTGTAGCTGATGGACAGGATGAGGGAGTGAAAGGGTTAAGTTTTTAAAGCTGGTGGACAGGGTGTGGGAGCAAAAAGGATTAAGGTTTTGTAGCTGATGGACAGGGTGAGGCGGCAAAAGGTTTAAGGTTTTGTAGCTGGTGGATAGGGTGAGGGAGCAAAAGGGTCAAATTCTCACAGCTGGTAGATATGGTGAGGGAGCAAAAGGGTTAAATTTTCAAAACGTAGTCAAGGTGAGGGAGCAAAAGGGTTCTGCTTTTGTAGCTGATGGATAGGGTGAGAGAGCAAAAGGGTTAAGATTTTGTAGTTGATGGACAGAGTGAGGAAGTTGTCAAAGGGTCTAGTTTCTGAAACTAGCAGACAGGGTGAGAGAGCAAAGGTGTTAAATTTTTCAGCTGGTGGATAGGGTGAAGAGATCAAAGGATTAATCATTAAACAGCCTGAAACCAAGCAAGATACAGGTAAAGGTTATCGCATAATCATGTAGGCGAGTGACGTGGCAGAGACTTCAAATTTTCTTGGTAAAACTAACATCATTAACCCCTTGGCTCCTGTATCCTATCCACCAACTGCAAAAACTTAACCCTTTGACTCCCTCACTCTATCCACCAGCTTCCAGCAGGAAGCTGGTGGATAGAGTGAGGGAGTCAAAGGGTTATGTTTTTGCTGTGCTAGCATGGTTGGCAAAAAAGGAAGCTGGTGGACTGTGTGCGGGAGTTGAAGGGTTAACATAATAGGGCACTGCCATAAAACCTACACGCACAATCTGTCCTGAGCTAGACTCAAACCCCATGGTGTCAGACTGGAAGATGAGAGCTCCATTTCTAGATTAACCCGAGTCCATGATTTGAATGGCGGTAAATAGTATTATTGTACAGACTAAAAAGTAAAAGAGAGTTTCCCCTTTTCAATGAAATTGAAATGCAAAAAATAAAATAAAACTGAGAAGTCAAAACCAGATAAATATGTGTGTGTGTGGTCATTGCATGTACATGTTCATGCGTGTATGCATATGTAATTATGTACATGTGTGTACGCATATATGACTATGTTTATCACTTTGTGCATATATATACGTACTGTTTGTGTTTCGCTGTGTGCGTAAATATCCTAAATTAGTAAACACTCCAGGCTCATTATAAGTACTGTAAGTATTATTTATATCAAAAGTAATATTTTCATTATCATCATCATCACTAGTAATAGAAGTAGTAGTAGTAGTAGTAGTAGTAGTAGTAGTAGTAGTAGTAGTAGTAGTAGTAGTAGTAGTAGTGGTAGTAGTAGTAGTAGTAGTAGCAGCAGCAGCATAGTAGCAGTAGCAGTAGTACTAGCAGTAGTAGTATCATTATCATCATCATCATCTAGTAGTAGTAGCAGTAGTAGTATCATTATCGTCAGCATCATCAACATTATTGTTGTTGTTTTTGTTGTTATTATCATCACCATCAATACCATTATTACTATCATTATAATAACTATCAATATTATGAATATAATCATTAACCATGACCACACAAATGATATGTGTACCCTTGTGCGTAAACTTACAACGGCAATCGACTCGTATATGTGCACCTAAGCAATTGCAACATCTGCAAGCACGCACACACATACAAACGCATGGATACATGGGCACCAACCTGTAGAGAGCGAGAAGCATGCGGGAGGTGAGGCCAACGGGGTTAGGGTTGTGAGTGGACAGTCGCCAGTTGGAGTACATGGACACCCGACGGTTCGTTCGCTTCACCTGCACATAGTTTGGTTGTGGTCGTTTGGCGCTCAGAAAGGTCACAAAGGTCGCAGAATGCAGGCTGGGATAAGAGTGACCACACAGATAAAGGGGGATTTTCACTGGGGCTGTCGGCAATGCAGGGACGTCTTTCCTCTCCACAGAGGGAGAACGGTTAAGGGTGAGCATGCCTGCTCCACTTTCCGCTGACAAGGCTCGGGTTAGTTTCATCTCTTTGGCCTCAGAACCTTTCTGCTCGCCAAAGTCTAAGGTCACCATAAAGTCTTTCGTGCGGTCGCTGCTAGCTGACCTTTCCAGGATGCCCTTGTCGAAGGATCCGCTCGGGGAGCGGGCAAACAAAGAAGGGGTGGAGGGGGAGTGTCGGTCGGACCCTGCCCCAAAACACACCGCCGTCAGGTATCCGGGAGCAGTCACCAGGGTGGTTGGGGGAAGAGGGGTGCAGCGAGGCAGGCTTGGCTTGAGAAGAGAGGAGAGAGGGACCTCCGGAAGCGTCAGCTGCAGACCTTCAATGATGACAGAGCATAGGTGGGCCGTCTGCGGGGAGGAGGAAAGGTGGGCGTGGGCAGGGGAGCGGTACAGGCCACTGGGGGTCTGAGAGTTGACGAACACAGGCTGGGCCAACACCACCGGCACTGACATCACCAGAGAGCCTGCAGACCGGGGCACAAGCACCGGCTTCCCATCGCTCACGGCAGAGGAAAACAGAGTGGCCAAGGTGGAGGCGGCTGCCACTGTGGTACCGTGAGAAACAGCAGGCTGGCCTTCCTGTCTTTGGTCGGGGAGAACAGGGGTGTGGCCGCAGGCAACGCTGACAGTGACAGGCGTCAACAGCTCCAGCTTGGGTATGCTGGTCACCATCACCGTCTCCTTCATGCCAGGCTCTGACAAGGCACGCAATACGGGGGGCCCATGACTACCAACACGCAACAGGGTTTCCGCACTGGAAGCTGAGGACGCTTTGCTCAGGTGTTTGTTGCCATGGAGACCGGCCGCCACCGTGCTGGTTCCTGTGGCCATGTGGTGCTGCAGGATGTCGTTGGGATGCAGGAGGTGACTGCCACCTGAACAGAAAGCAGAACCGCCAGGTCAAGACACACACCTGGGAGGATCAACACACTGCATATCACTATGATGTATGGCTAACTCTTTCAGTCTCCCACCCTATGCACCAGCTTCCACTAGCTCCTTGCAGGATGACAGTGGAAGCTGACAGGTAGGGTAAGTGAGTAAAAAGGTTATTATAAGCACTGACCCTTTCACTCCCTTCTCCTAGCCACCAACTTCCCGTGGGAAGCTTGTTCAAAAGATGACAAAGTCGAAACATTAGCTTGCTGATAGGGTGAGGAAATCAAAGAGTTAAGCTTGTTGATGTTCTTTATCATTGTCATCATCATCATCATGTGCCCTGCCGTATGGCAGTGGCGATCATGGCCCTCCACACAAATCTATCCCTTGAATTTTTGAAAAAATCGTGCAAAGGGATATCATAATACTCAAAGAACAAAAAAAAATCACAATATGTGTTTGATACACTCTAAAATTCTTTTATTTTGTGTATTTATGATTGGTTAGTGTGTATACCAAGTTTGAGAGTCCTGCATTTATTCGCCGTGCACAGCTAGCTGGTGTTTGACTCGACGCCATGTTGACCCCATGCGACCACGCAGTGAACTTGAGCACGAAGTCACTCGCTTTGACCTCACCTAAACCGACGAACAAAGGTCGCCAGCACTCAGGAAGGGTACACACATACTCTTGATATGTTATACAAGGGAGCCAGCATGTTTAGTTTTGCATCCAACCTTGACCCTGTCCCCCCAAAATTCCCAAAGCTTGGGTACGCATATGCGTACTTTCTGGCTGAACCGTTATGCGCATGGGGTACGCATATGCGTATGTTCGGGTGGAAAGAGTTAAGATGTAACATTTACCATAATCAGATCATAGGAGAGAGAGAGATGGTACAAAACTGAATTCAATTCAGGGCCAGCACTTTTGAGGGTGTTGTTTTACCTTCTCCAACTCTGAAGCTTGAACCCAGTCACTGTGGCACAGTGGTTACACAACAGATTATTGACCAAGAGGTCATGGTCTCAAACCCATCATGGTCCAACAACAACAGAATTATTGTGGAATTTTTCTGCCTTGAACAGTTCCTACCAGAACTGAGCATGCTACTGGGAAGACTGGGGGCACACGGTCATCAAGTCTCATCCACTTAATGGATACATAACTAAAAACTCAAGAGTGCTGCTCAAATTTCCAAACCAACACTGCAGGTATCTGTATCCCTCAGGCCTGGCTGATGCCAGGATACATTACAAAGCATGTGCGAGTAGAGTGCAGCCTGTCAAGCAATCTCAATCCCAAAAGAAACTCAACAGCATCATAACCGACATCCCATATCATAAAATCATCAATCATATCATGAAATCATCAATAATTATAGCATAATGAGAACTGGTCCAGATTCCGTGGCTCTTCACACCCTGATTCTCATTTCCTCTCCCATGTCCATGTCTGAGGTGAATTTGCCTGTGAGGTGAGTTCAGGTTGGGGTCTTAACCCTATGATTCTTGCACCATATCCACCAGCTGCAAAAACTTAACTCTTTGACTCCTTCACCCTACCCATCAGCTTCCTGCACAGCTAACTCATTACTGTTATTACAGGGAGTTAGTAGGCACTGTCTTTAGCAAACTGGACCAGAACAGGTGCTGTTGAACTCCACCAAAGTGACCCAGTCACAATGCAGGGGTCTCCTCTGGATGGTGGCCCCTATGGCAGCCTGACATCTCTGGCTCCCACGGGCTTCCTGGTACTGGGACTGGGACTGAATGACCTTGGGGCTGGTGGTCTGTTGAAGGGCTGGAATGAGTGGCATAGGCTCACCGCCACAAAGACAGCACTGAAGTAGGGACAGAAAAAAAAAAAGCTCTGCAGTTCGATGCCAACAATATGATGTGACAGAGCTGACCTACCAGATCAAGACACACAAACAGCATAATCGTGAAAACACAGTTGAGATGATAAACCAAGACTGTGTGTGTAGTCAGCCCTCAACACATTTGAGACAAACTGCAGCAACAAAGGAGTTGTCCCTGACAAATTTATGCGGAAAAAATACCAACTTCATAGGGAAATCAACATACACACAGAAAAAAGTGCTCCTGCACTGCAGTGACAGCAGCCCAAGTTCACACAGTAAATCCATCCTGACAAAGCAAGCACAAAAAGGTCCATCAACATCAACTAAAACAAACAGAATAAAACCAACAACTAAGGGCACAAAATAATGGAAGAGACTCTTAACACAAATCCATACCTGATGCAACGGCAGAAGCGGTGACCACTGAAGAAGAAGCAGAAAGCTGGGGAGTTCTGACACCCACACCACTCTGAGAAGTTACCGGCGCTGCCTTCATCACAGAGGACCCAGCCAACAATCCTTCAGTCGACTGACGTCCAGCTGCCAACAGTTTGGCGGCTGCCGCTGCATTTCTCTCAGCTTCAGCGTAGGTCTGCATGCGCTGTTCGCTGATGGAGCGCTTCATCAGAAGCTTGCCCTTCAGCTTTAGCTTCCACAGAGACTGGGGATCTGTGGTGGGGGTACCTGGAGTGCCGGGGGTGCCAGGAGTGCCAGGTGTGAGCAGGGTGGTGCCCTCAGGGGTGGTGACCAGGTTTGGTATGCCCAGAGGAAAGCCAGTTGCTGAGGACAGGATCTCCGGTTGGGAAGGAGGGGCAGACTGGGCAGCAACAGAAGAAGAAGGGGTGATGATGACGCTAGGTGTGGAACAGGTGCCAGGTGTAAGGATGCTGCTGGCCTGGCTGTCCACAGGTTGGATGGAGATCATGGGCTGACCGATCATGGGCGAGGACGTCCCGCCATTTCCTGACATGCTGACCGCCACGGAAGATGCGGCAGTAACTGAGGCCTGGCTGATGAGCAGGGGCGTGATGTACTGGGAACGTGGGAGGATCAGTTTAGGTCCTCCCTTTCCACCAGCTCCCAGCGATGACTGAGTCTGGGGAGACACCAACAAAGCTGGTGACAGAGCCATGGAAGTCAGGATGCCTGGTGATTGACTCTTCTGCACGGCTGGTGACCCAACTGAAGTCATCGCTATTCCAGCAAAAGCTTTTGCAGCGGAAGCTTTGGCGCTGGCTTTGGCCAGGATCATGTTGAGGTCTTTAGGCTTGTTCTTAGAACCTTTGGGTCGGCCTTTCTTGGGAGGGACATGGGGGTCAAAGTTCTTAATGATTAACTTGCGCTGGGGCTTTGTGACACTGGTGCCCCCATCCCCTCGTGACATGCTTTCATCCACTGACTGAGAAGGTCTCAAAGTAGTGAGCTGGGACCGAAGCTGAGGATAATCCTCTTTCTGCCAGGCAGTGGACGCCTCCACCTCCGTAGTGGAGTGAGACTTGAGAAAGGCAGGATTGTTGCTCTTTTTGGGCACAGTCAACTGCTGATGAAACTGCAGCCTGCTGTTTCCACTCACTACAGTCAATGAGGATGCAGACACAGGAGTCTTGGCTGCCGCTGATACAGAGGCTTTGGCTGCGGCCGCCTCTTCCAGAGTCATAGGCTTCACTTTGTTGCAATAGAACATTTTGTGCATGTTGAGGATCTGATTTTGGACAAAGGACACACCGCAGTCTGGACATGGATATGACTTCTGGTCTGGATGTGCTGCCTCCGTTTTGTCTGTTTTCTGGCCGTCTTCCCCAGCATTCTTGCCAGCAGCAGAGTCTGATGAAGAAGCGGCAGGTGTCTGGCTACTGTCAGGGACTCCCAGGATGGCATCACGCACCAGCTGTACCTTGATTTGGTCAAAGCTGTCAGAAGGGTGGGGCATGTCCATGGACTTGGACTGGTATTTGCCCTCCACCAAACCCGACTGATGGGATGATTCCATAGACTTGGAGTGAAAGTCTTTGACTGTCAGCACGATCTGTTGGGCCCCCATGCTGGACTTGACAATCTGAGGAACTCCGTACGGAGAGTCAGCACTCTTCACCTTGGTACTGGACTTCAGCTTTGGGGGTCGGGTGGAAGTAGGAATATCCCAGGTGGAAGGTGGAGCCAGAAGGGAGGAAGACGAGACATTCACTCCTCTTTTCAGCAGGTTTTTGATAACACTGTTGTCCTGTTGTCCCTTGGACTCTGGCTTGGGTACCTCCCCTTTGCCAGCCTGCTGGAAGGGAGAGCTGGGTTTGCTGCCTTGAGAAAAGGCAACATTGGTCAGTTTACTGGTCTGTGGGAACTGCACACCAGGCTGACCGATCATGGGAATGGAGGATGTGACGACTTTGTCCACACTCTGTGAGTCTGACTTGATCTGGGATTCCTCACTCTTGGAGTTGGCCAACTTAAACTGTATCTTGATCTCCCCACCAGGACTGCCCGACAGGCTACTGGACGAAGTGATGGCTTTGATGACCTCCAGCGGGAGGGATGCTGGGATGCATGTGTTCCCGTCTTCTGATAAGAGGGAGACTTCAGCCACTGCACCTTCACCACCCTCCCCTGCCCCACTTGTCGAGGCCTGTGAGGTGACGATGTGCACTTTGTCCGACAGCTGGGGGGAATCTCTTCGGCTGAGTGCCGCTTTCTGGGATTCCTGCTGCAGAGAGAGAAATGTGGCTTGGTCGACCATCCTAACACCAGAGGCTGAAACTGAACGTCTTAGATCCTTGTGAGATCTTTCTCGCCCCCATCGAGGGAAGCGGATGACAGGAGCATAGTATTGCGGGCCCCATCTCCTTCTGCAGGCATGGGATGCAGTGGAATGGACGTGATGTTGGGAATGGTAATTCTGGACGTGGAGCCAGAGCTCAAAGAGGAGGACGACTGCTCCGACGGTTTGGTGACCTGGTCGCTCAATTTCCAGGACTGAAAGCCAGAGTCACTGTTTTGTCTCGAAAAACGCCCTTTGGAGCGAGGGGGATCCGCCATGGGCATATCCACAATGGCTTCGTTGGCTGAGATGAGTTGCTGAATGCGTTCTTTCAGCAGCTCCTTGCTGAGAGTCTTGGTGTCTGCAGAGATGGAGCGACTAAGTAGTGGGGGCATGCGTGGAGCCAGTCTGGAGGCACAAGAACCAGGATGATGGGAAGATTCCTCAGGCCTCACGCCTAAGGAGCGACTGGACGTTCCAGACAGAGAAGACGCTTTGGTCAGCATGGCTTCTTTAGGGGTCTGACTTTTGTGAGCCTTGTCCTTGCCGTCCGTGTTGCCGTCTTTGGCCATGTGAATGGTGACTTGGATAGCGTTGTCTGGCAGTGTTTTGAAGGTATAAGTACAGCCCTCAGAGTCAGGGAACTTATCACTAAGTGCTCCGATCTTCTGCAAGGCTCGTCTGGCATCACCCATCCGCCTCTCCAGCAGGGACGGCTCAGTGTCATCATCAATCTCCACAGACTTTCCCTCCACTTTCAGCTGTGGAATCGGTGCCTGAGAGGCTGGGAGGGCTGCTGGTGCCGACACCTGCCGGAAAAGCTGAGAATCATCATGATCTGACACGTGCACAGAGGGAGTGGTATAGGCAGGATGCAGAGCGGGTCTGGACATGGCCAGCTGGCTGCCTTCAGGTTTGGATTCAGAAGTGTCCGGCACAGACATGGACTGCTGAATGATGGGCACAGGCTCCTCAGTGCTGCCAGCCTTGGGGGCGATGTGTACGGGGAACTTGCTATGAACCTGCAGCTGTTCCACATGTTCCTGGTGCTTGATGCGGTCCATCTGTCGACTCCACTCCATCAGTTTGCGCTTGTCGATCTTCAGACGGATGTTCTCCAGGATGGAGCCTTCTCTCACTGGTTTATCATACACCTGAGGGGCTGGCTGGGAGGTCACACCAGCAGCACTGCTGACACCACTGCTGCTGACAGTCTTGGTCACACTCACTGCACTTTTCACCACCCCTCCCACACCCAGCCCCGTGCTGATGTAGGAGGACACAGCAGCGTCAGGAAGGGAGAGGGCGGTAGGAGGAGGAGGCGCTGGGGAGACGGTGAGCACAGGTGTGACATGTTTGCTCACCTCCCCTCTGACAGGTAAGGTCTCTTCACGCACCACTGTCACCTCCTCCTCCTCCAGACTGGCCTCCATGTCAGACTCGGTCTTCTCAGAGTCCCCTTCAGACAGGTCTTCCACAAACTCCTCTTTTCCTTCCACATCTCTTTCCACACTCTGCCCACCATCTTCCATAGAGGAAGCCTGCTCCCCGCGCTGCTGTCCCACCTTGAGGCTGTGGGCCAGGGATTTGCGGTGCTTGTACAGGTTGCTCTTCGTCTTGAAGGAGAAACCACAAGGAGGGCATGGGTATGGTCGTTCTCCTGCAACATATGCAGTTACTGTTATTTTTGTTTAAAGCCAGCCAACTATGCGCAGCCATATCAGGGCTATAACCGTTTCAAAACACATACAATACTTCAACAGGAAAAATGGAAAAGAAAATTAAGTACACACATCAATGCATTCGCGCACATAATCTAAGGAGATGCCCTTGGCGTTGACCTCTCCTTTCAATTTATCGCACAGGGGATTTAAAAACCAAACCTGAAAACAAATTTAAATATATCTAAGGAACTAAAACGTACATAAAAATGGGGATAAATTACCTAAAATTGCTTCCGCACATCTCATTTCCCTAGAACCAAAAATACACTTAATACATGTACCCAGTTATCAATCCTAAGAGAAAGTATGTAAGACTTTGTCGAACACATACACTGATACAGGTGAACAGACCAGCAAGGCAGAAAATGATAGGAAGAAATGACAGAAGGTAAAGGAACAAGGCAGAAACTAAGAGAGTGACAAAAAAGAGGAAATTTCTAGCACAGAATTTCCAGAAAGTGGGGATACTATTTATACTGAAAGAGCCCCCGGCATCCCCATGGGGGAACATATACAGTTAAACATTTCACCAAGAAGGAGAGGGCACAAGGGCATGAGTATGGTCATTCTCCTGCTACAACATAGTGCCTCACCTCTGTGGTAAAACGCTTAACTATGTTGAACATAGTTAAGCGTTTTACCACAGAGGTGAGGCCACACAGAAAGTGGGGTTAAAGTCAAGGAATTAATTTCAGTCTGCAACACATGCAACAAAGAGAGTTCAACTACATTATGAAAAAGCTCGTGGGAGCAGAAAAGTTATTCCACTGGAGCAAAGCTAGAGGGAGAAGACAAGTTATTCCATTGGAGTACATGCAATTCAACTTTTCACAACAAAAGAGAGGCATAAGGAGTGCATGGCTGTGGTCATTCTCCTGCAACACATTCAAACTTGTCTCTTCAAGGAGGAGCCACAGGACAGCCATGGATGGAGGAGACGGGCAGATTCCATAAATAAGCTAGTTCTCCAACTACATATTCACATGGATGTCAAGGCTGTGTCAATGTGAAGGGTTTATTAACAGGCTTATGGCATCTACTGCGATTACTCTGGATCCTTTCCAGTAGGCATCTATGGTGTTAATGCATATGCACCTTTTCAAACACAAAGACATCTCTTGACAAAACTGAAAACGAAACTGAAACTAAAATGGAAGTCAAGTTTGCATCATGAAAGAAAAGTCAAAGAACCAGAAGATATACAAGTGGTTTTGTTTTTTTCTACGAAAGGCTGTAGAAAACTGTAACCCATCAGCACAAAACCAATGCTAACTCACTGAGGAAAAACAGCGACTGAAGTAAGAATATCTTCAAACCAATGCTAACTCACTGAGGAAAAACAGCAATTGAAGTAAGAATATCTTCAAACCAATGCTAACTCACTGAGGAAAAACAGCAATTGAAGTAAGAATATCTTCAAACCAATGCTAACTCACTGAGGCAAAACAGCGACTGAAGTAAGAATACCTTCAAACCAATGCTAACTCACTGAGGAAAAACAGCAATTGAAGTAAGAATACCTTCAAACCGAGGCCAACTCACTGAGGAAAAACAGCGACTGAAGTAAGAATATCTTCAAACCAATGCTAACTCACTGAGGCAAAACAGCAATTGAAGTAAGAATACCTTCAAACCGATGCTAACTCACTGAGGAAAAACAGCGACTGAAGTAAGAATACCTTCAAACCAATGCTAACTCACTGAGGCAAAACAGCCATTGAAGTAAGAATACCTTCAAATCAATGCTAACTCACTGCGGCAAAACAGCAATTGAAATAAGAATACCTTCAAACCAATGCTAACTCACTGCGGCAAAACAGCAATTGAAGTAAGAATACCTTCAAACCAATGCTAACTCATTGAGGAAAAACAGCAATTGAAGTAAGAATACCTTCAAACCAATGCTAACTCATTGAGGCAAAACAGCAATTGAAGTAAGAATATCTTCAAACCAATGCTAACTCACTGAGGCAAAACAGCGACTGAAGTAAGAATACCTTCAAACCAATGCTAACTCACTGAGGCAAAACAGCAATTGAAGTAAGAATACCTTCAAACCAATGCTAACTCACTGAGGCAAAACAGCAAGTGAAGTAAAAATATGTACAAACCTAATGCTAACTCACTGAGGTAAAACAGCAAGTGAAGTAAAAATATGTACAAACCTAATGCTAACTCACTGAGGCAAAACAGCCATTGAAGTAACAATATGTACAAACCTAATGCTAACTCACTGAGGCAAAACAGCAAGTGAAGTAAAAATATGTACAAACCAATGCTAACTCACTGAGGCAAAACAGCAAGTGAAGTAAAATATGTACAAACCTAATGCTAACTCACTGATGCAAAACAGCAAGTGAAGTAAAAATATGTACAAACCTAATGCTAACTCACTGAGGCAAAACAGCAAGTGAAGTAAAAATATGTACAAACCTAATGCTAACTCACTGAGGCAAAACAGCAAGTGAAGTAAAAAATATGTACAAACCTAATGCTAACTCACTGAGGCAAAACAGCAAGTGAAGTAAAAATATGTACAAACCTAATGCTAACTCACTGAGGCAAAACAGCAAAGGAAGTAAAAATATGTACAAACCTAATGCTAACTCACTGAGGCAAAACAGCAAGTGAAGTAAAAAATATGTACAAACCTAATGCTAACTCACTGAGGCAAAACAGCAAGTGAAGTAAAAAATATGTACAAACCTAATGCTAACTCACTGAGGCAAAACAGCAAGTGAAGTAAAAAATATGTACAAACCTAATGCTAACTCACTGAGGCAAAACAGCAAGTGAAGTAAAAAATATGTACAAACCTAATGCTAACTCACTGAGGCAAAACAGCAAGTGAAGTAAAAAATATGTACAAACCTAATGCTAACTCACTGAGGCAAAACAGCAAGTGAAGTAAAAAATATGTACAAACCTAATGCTAACTCACTGAGGCAAAACAGCAAGTGAAGTAAAAATAGCCTTACTACTGAATGGAGTTTGGGTTGAGAAGGAAACTGTGATGTCAAAAAGGACGAATTCTTTAGAGGCTCTTTTCTCACAACTACCATCCAGAGAGTCATCCCATTTCAACAGCAACCATTTTCACTTTTTTCGCCCTATGACATTCAATCATGTATCAAAAAGATCAAAAAATGATTGCAGATTTAAAAAATGTGTACGTCTCAAAACGCCAAAAAGATCAAGTTTGCACTGATTTTCAACTGATGGCTCATGAGCAATGCTTCTTCAGATTTCAACATAGAGAAGAAACCTCAGGACAGACCCTGTAGAAATATGTTGTTTCACTTTCTCTTACAATATACTAACATGTGGAGCTTAAATGTCCACCAGGCAGGCACCAACTAGACTGTTCAAAATATTAAAACACAGACGTTCACTGTTTTCTTTGTTACTTCTTTTAATATCTATTTGCATATGTGCTTTCAGACAGAGTTCACTGTGTATCTTCAAACAGAAGCAACAGGATAGCAGCAGGGCCAGATTTGTGTCCTGCACTACATAATATGGAGCCTATGATACATTTCTGACATAATAAACAGCATAGCCTACAGCTTGGAAACTCAATCTGTATCATTACAAAATTAGCTGTCAAAGAGAAATGAACCTAAAAAAATAAATAAACAAGTAAAAACAAATGAACGAACGAATGAAAGAACATAACATTTAAAAATGAAGAAATAAATACATACGCCACTAAAAAGTGTAATTTCAGAAACTAAAATTTCCAACAACAATCAAAACACTAAGTAACCTACACATAGAGAAAGACACATAATGTATTTTTTTCATGAATGAAAAAAAAATCCAACATATAGCCAGACAAGAATGAGCAATACAAGAGAAAAGAAGACGTTCAAGTTCATACTGCTTACAGCCCAGCCGACTACCAGAGCCATATCAGGGCTAACATCACGTCAAAAAGAAGACGCTACCTGTATGAGCACGCAGGTGTTTCTGTAGCACACTGGGCTTGGCACAGCCTCGTCCACAGTAGTTGCAGACATAGCGACCTGGCTTCTGCTGCTGTTGTTGCTGCTGCTTTTTCCTGCGACCCAAACCCACGCTGGCTGCAATGGCTGCCAGGGAACTGCTCCCCACCTTGTCCATGCTCCCTGATGGGCCTGGTATACAACACAACACATCATACCCGTCAGACCAAAATCTTACTAATGTGGACATTAGAATTTGCTCAAGAGAGGTTCATCACATTCGGACAGTACTGTATGCTATGTGCTCTACCTAAATCTGTCAACAACATATGGCAGACTTCTCTAGCCTGCACAGAACTTGTGTTGACAAGGTCTTGCAATGAGAGCAGTGAGGAGGGACCACAAAATACTGACATCACCAGAATGACTGGAGCAGTAATTCAAGATGGGCATCAAAAGGGCCAGTTTTTATGTTCCTGTCTGGGAATGAACTCAAGAAATCGGATCTAGAGTCCATAACTCTTATCTACTGAACCATACAGCTTTGAAAATCTTACGTATTTTATATTTCTTTGTATCAACCCTCTATGAAGGATCTGGTACACCACAGAACACAGATGTCAACAAGTACTGAACTAGACAATCTTATAGTATTAACTTATAAATTTGATGCACAACACAATGCTAACCATACATACATCTCCCCTCCTGATGCTGTGTCAGTGACAGGTCGGGTACACCATACAGTACAGGATCAGAGGGACACCCTCAATCTGATGTACAACACTACAAACATCTTCCCCTCTCACAGAACTGGTATTCCATACATTAAAGTGTCCACTAGACAGCCCTAACCCTTTGATTCCTACACCCTGTCCACCAGCATCCTACATCATCAACCATGCTAGTGAATCAAAACCTTAACCTTTTGACTCCCTCACCCTATCCACCAGGTTCCTGCAGGCAGCTGGAGGATAGGGTGAGGGAGTCAAAAGGTTAAGGTTTTGCAGTTTGTGGAATGGGTGAGGGAGTCAAAGGGTTAAATCTGACGCACAACAGAACACTACAAAGATCTATTATCCCCACATAATATCACACTGAGCTTGCAGATTGGCATCTGGGGTTTGTTCAATAAGAATTCATCACACTGGAACAATTCCATATGCCCGCCATTCAAATTTGCCAATACCTGGGAAAGTACTTGAGCTTGTATGAAACCCTATGTGTTGGCAAGACTTTGAAATGAGAAGGAGGAGGACCTTTGAAACACTAAGCTGACACCACCTGAACAATTGGAGCATTAACATGGGCAGCGTACAGACCATTCCTGTGACAGGCTGATAAAATACCAGTATAAAATACAGACTAGGTAAAACACAGTCTAGGTAGGGCCTCAGGACCTGGCCAGCTCATGGGTTTATGTGCAGGCTTATAAGGCTTGTGCCATATCACCATACACGTGGCACCTGTGACGTTAGTGCATATGTAATTTGTTCTGAGCACGGAAGACATCATCTTGAGAAACTGAAGCTGAAACTTAAATTGCATCACCACCTGTTTCATTTCCTTCTTTTCTTTTCCCTGTATCTCTTTGTTTACCAACAAAACAGGGTTTTTCAAAAACATTTTTGCCAGGTTAATGCATATGGAATTCATTCCGAGCCCAGATACATCACTTTGAGAAACTGAAACTGAAACTGAAAAAGCTGCTGGCTGGGGTTCAATTAAGACACATCAGATCTCGCTCCATGGCTCAATCACAAAATGACAGACAAATACAATGTCTTAGAATTCAAATCCTGAAGCGCTGGAGGACACAAAACAACACAGCACAACACAACAGCGTGTTGACGCAATGCATCAAATGGTGAGACTATAATTAAAAACGACATGGCGTATCTAAGCATGGAGTAGTCACAGACTTATTTTCTTGTTTCAGAGACACCTGTGACGTTAGTGCATATGAAACTGAAACTGAAAAAGCTGCTGGCTGGGGTTCGATTAGGACATATAGCATCTTGCTCCATGGCTCTATCACAAAATAACAGTTGTCCGAATGTGAATCAGACCTGAACTCACCTCCATCATCGCTGGCATCCAAACTGACAGTGCTGCCATGGGAGGTGGAGGTGGAGGTGAAAGAGCTGTCGGAGCTACCCTCCCCGACCTGCTTGGTATACACTAGCTTCATGCGGGTCTTCTGCGCCACCCCCGCCCAGTCCCTGCTGACGCTGATCCACTCCCACCCCCTCCGCCCCCATCCCCATGACAGGCGCCATGACGATGCCCTGGGGTAGCAGTTGTTGTTGCTGCAGCTGCTGCTGGTGGTGGTGCTGCAGGATGGCGGCCTTGTGGTGGTGCAGGGGGCGAGGGGCGCTCTGCGTGATGATCAGCTTCACCCCTTCCTGTGACAGCAGGTTCTGGCCCACGCTGCCCAGCACCACGATGTGCGACGTGGGCGGGCTGCTGATGGGCGTGTTCGTCACCGCCACCGTCGACGCCGGGATGGAAGTAATGGTGGGAGCTCTGGCGGGCTGGGGGTGGTGGTGATGGTGGTTGTGGTGGTGGTGGTGGTGGTGGTGGGTGTTCCCTGGGCGACCGTCTGAGGATCTTGGCGCATGTTCTGCAGCTCTGAGTCTGTGACCTGTCGCAAAACACAAAATGCTTGAGGCTGAAAATGCATGACACATGACACATTACATGCACCACTATCACTGTCATGTTGGTTTCCTGATTATTGTAATCATTATCATAAGTAGTATCATTCAATATCAACAGTTCCATTAAGAAAACTGATATCTACTGATCACATTTCTGACTATTATCATTGTCATAAGTATTATCATTCAATATCAACCATTTCATTAATAAAAACCTGATATCTAATGATCACATGACTGAACGACTATTTCAGATATGACAGCAGCAGCAGCAATAACTTCACAATAACACTGATCATCATCATCACCATCATCATCACAGCAGCAGCAGCAGCAGCAGCAGCAGCAGCAGCAAAAGAATAAAGAGGCCGGGCTGGTGTCAAGCTGACTATAGAGGTTTGAATGAGCGCAAGAAAACTTTGTGTGTGCTGCCTCCACTACCCAGCTGGAAAGCGGACCTGATCCTGTTTAGGACTGGGAAAGGTAAAGCAGCTCAAGTTATATAGAACTGATACTGTTGTATGGTTGTGAGGCATGGAGAGTCCACACACAAAGTCAGAACAAAATTGAGGTAACTAAAATGTGGTTTCTAAGAAGAATGTTGAGAGTACTATGGACAGCAAAGAACACAAACAAGACAGTCTTGAAGAAGGCAGACACAAGAAGATCATTAATAAAGATGATTAGGAAAAGACAAGCAACATTCATAGGACATTTTATGAGGAAACGGGAATTAGAGCACCTGGTCACAACACAAAAGCTGGAGGGAAAGAAAGCACCAGGTAGACCCAGGGAGAAAATACTGTACAGACTTGCAGGGTGGCTGAGGATGGAGAGGGTGGGAGATGTACTTTCAGTCACAGGGGATAGGTTCGTGTGGAGGGCCATGATCGCCAAAGCCATGTGGCAGGGCACATGATGATGATGATGAATGAATGATGATGATGAAAGCAGCTTGCAAGAAGAGATGGGAATCATCTTCATAATGCTAGCCCCTGAAGAAGCTGAGGTCTGTATGTCACTCTCCTACAACATCAGAAGGGACAATCCTTACCTTGCCCTGACAATAATCATTGTTACAATTCCTATTTTCATCACCATTACTAACTGCTATCATCATCATCATCATCACCATCACCATCATCATCATTTTCATCAGAATTAATATTGCCGTCATCAGTTTTACCAGCACTAGTATCATCACTATAATCATCCTTGCCTTTACTGTCAGTATTTGGAGGGGAGGAGGACAGTAGTGAAAAATCCTCTCCAATATCAAACTCAAGACTCCTATTTCATTTTTTAGTTTTGTTTAACCCTTTGACTCCCGCACCCTATCCGCCAGCATCCTGCATTGCCAGCCATGATAGCAAACAGAAACTTAACCCTTTGACTCCCTCACCCTATCCACCAGCTTCCTGCAGGAAGCTGGTGAATGGGATCAGAGAGTCAAAGGGTCAAGTTTTTGCAGCTTGTGGACAGGCTGCAGGAGTGAAAGTGTTAAAGCCCAGCCGACTGCATATAGCCACATCACTGTTATAACCATTCCAAAAGATAACACAACACCTCAACAGGAAAAAAAAAAAGGAAAAGAAAATTAAGTACACATATCAATGCATTCACACACATAACCTAAGGAGATGCCCCTGGCGTTAACCACCCCGTCCAATTTATCGCACAGGGGATTTAAAAAAACAAACCAGAATAGAAATTCAAACATAACTATGGCCACTAAAACAATATATATATAAAAACAGGCCTAAATTACCTAAAACTGCTCACCTTATCTCATTTCCCAAGAGTTAACAATGCACTTAATACATGTACCCAATTACCAATCCTAAGAGAAGGTACATAAGACTTTATCGAACACATACAGGTGAACGGACCAGCAAGGCAAGAAAATGATAGGAAGAAATAACAGAAAGCAAAGGAGGAAGAAAGAAACAAAGAGAATGACAGAAAAGAGGAAATTTCTAGCACAGAATTTGCAGAAGGTGGGGATGCTCCAAACATTATCTTGATAAGCTTCAGAAAGTTCAGAATTCTGCTGCAAGAATGGTACTGAAGGCATCCAAATATGATCATGTACAACCTCTCCTCAAAAATCTCCATTGGCTTCCTATCCAAGCAAGGATTGATTACAAACTTTCAACTCTCTGCCATTCCTTTTTCTCTGGAACTGCACCTCTCTACCTCTCAAACCTTCTCTCTGTATACACACCATCACGTCAACTTAGTTCCTCTTCTGATTCAAAAATACTTAACGTTCCTCATGTCAGAACTGCTACCTTTGGACAACGTTCTTTCTCCTTTGCAGCCCCCAAAACATGGAATTCCCTTCCACGTGAAATTAGAGAAATCTCATCAACTCCGTCTTTCAAAAAAGCTCTGAAAACTCACCTTTTCAAGAAATACTATAACCTTTAAATTCTTCTGGCCTACCCTTTAATGTCTAGCTTATTTGGCTGTCTCGTGTGCTGCTTCGTGTTGTTTATTAAGTGACATGTTATTTAGTAATGATTGTATAATTAATCTCTTGTGTATGTATATCTGTGTTCAGGTTTGTATGTGTGTATGTGAGTGAGTGAGTGATTGAATCAGTGCGTGTGTATGTGTGTCTGTGTCTATGCGCGCGCGCGTGTGTGTGTGTGTGTGTGTGTGGTGTGTGTGTGTGTGTGTGTGTGTGTGTGTGTGTGTGTGTGTGTGTGTGTGTGTGTGTGTGTGTGTGTGTGTGTGTATGTATGTGTGTGTGTGTGATCCTTTATCCTTAACTTAATGTTGCTTAGGTTTTTTATAACAAGTTACCAATGTGTTATCTATCACTATTTTTAATTTTGACTTGATTTGTACATCACTGTTGCTTGTCTATCATGGATTGCTGCTTATGATAACGTCTGTTAGGTGCACAGAGCTCTGGCATCTTGTTGGAGGAGTGCGCTATACAAATGCTTCATTATTATTATTATTATTATTATTATTATTATACTGATACTGAAAGAGCCCCCCCCCCCTGCCCCCACTGGGGGTAACCCAAGACTTCTAGAATCCTTCATAGGTAAGGGGCTTTAACCATTGAGCCACTGCTCCACTCAAAGCCCATTCATTACCTTGAGCAAAGCGTCCAGGGAGCGGTTGGACTTGCTGCCGTTGGTGGTGGTGGTGACTGGGGCTGGCCTGTGTCTGGTGTAGGGAGGGTGCGCGTCAGTACCACCATCTCCTCCCCTGCCCCTCCCATCGACATGCCTAGCCCGCTGCCCCCACCAGACTTGCTCTTGCTGTGCTTGCCTGCAACACACACACGCACACACACACATGCATGCATGCACGCACACACACGCACGCACACACACACACACATACACACAGAAACACACATGCACAAACGTGCGCGCGCGCCACACACACACACACACACACACACACACACACACACACACACACACACACACACACAAACAAACAACGCACGCACACACGTACGCGCACACACAACACACACACACACGCTAAGCATGAGGTCCATATGGTAAATCACTCTTTGCACAACAAATAATGCTATTAACCCTTTTTGTTCCCTCACCCTGTCCACCAGCTTCCTGCAACACACTACAGAGGGTCCACACGGTAAATCATACTCTGTGCCACAAATAATGTTGGCAAACCTTTCACTCCCCCCCCCCCCCCCAACCTGTCCACCAGCTTCCTGCAACACACTACAGAGGGTCCACACGATAAATCATACTCTGTGCCACAAATAATGTTGGCAAACCATTCACTCCCCCCCTCCCCCCAACCTGTCCACCAGCTTCCTGCAACACACTACAGAGGGTCCACACGGTAAATCATACTCTGTGCCACAAATAATGTTGGCAAACCATTCACTCCCCCCCACCCCCCCCCCCCCCAACTTGTTCATCAGCTTGCAACGCACACAAGTTCAGGTCCTCTAGGTCAATTATTCTCTGATGTTATTAACCCTCTGACTCCCGCACCCTATCCACCAACTACAAAAAAAATTAATCCTTTGATTCCCTAACTCTATCCACCAGCTTCCTGCACCCTTTGACTCCCTCACCCTGTCCACCAGCTTCTGCCCTTTGACTCCCTCACCCTGTCCACCAGCTAAGCTGGAAGCTGGTGGACAGGGTGAAGAAGTCAAAGGGTTACGTTTTTGCAGTTGGTGGATATGGCGCAGGAGTCAAAGGGTTATTAAACCTTTCTCTCCCTCACCTATCTACCAGCTTCTTGTTCTGTTTTGTTTTGGCTTTTGTTCAACTCCTGTTGATGACTCTTGGCAGTAGAATTCGAACATGGAATCTGCTCAACAGACATCAATCACACTAAGACAGTCCCATATCTGCTCTGTCCAAATCCGCCAGCAATCACTTGGCCACCGCTTTGAGCGTGTACAAGATCGAATACATTGGTGAGGGCTTGAATTACGACATCAAGAACAGAGTTCGGATCTGTGAAAACGCATTCAGAGGGCCAGAGA
>JAPXFY010000027.1:20540961-20560961 GCA_030674185.1 Monoplex corrugatus | reverse complement strand
AACTTTACTGGAGTTATTTCAAGAGGGATTCACCGCACTCGGACAGCTCCATATGCGCTCCACCCAAATCTGCCAGCAATTATCTGACATATTTCCTGAGCCTGCACAAAACCCTATGCGCTGGCAAGGTCTTGAATATTACAACTTTAACTCAGTCGAACTGTTTTTACTCTTTACGTATACCGTGAAAAATATGGAATTCACGTTTTCTTTCATACTCAGTCTGTACTAATACTATAGCCCCAAATCTTGACTCATCATCATCAGGTGCCCTGCCGCTTGGCGTTGGCGATCATGGACTTCCATCTGTCTCTATCTCTCGTTGCCCCTAGCATCTCCCCCACCCTCCTCGTCCCCAGCCACTCTGCAAGTCCGTCCAGCATTTTCTCCCTGGATCTACCTGGTGCTCTCTTTCCCTCCACCTTTCCCGTTGTGACCAGGTGCTCCAAATCCCCCTTCCTCATAAAATGGCCTATAAATGTTGCCTGTCTTTTCCTAATCTTCCTTAAGAGTGATTTACTTGCGTCTGCCTCTATCAAGACTGTCTCGTTTGTTTTCTTTGCTGTCCATGGAACTCTCAACATTCTTCTTAGAAACCACATCTCGGCTGCCTCAATCTTGTTCTGGCTTTGCTTGTTGACTGTCCACGCCTCACATCCGTACAACAGTATTGGTTCTACATAACATTCAAGAACTCTCTTCCTGATGTTAATTGACAGGCATTTGTAATCAAAGTTGCAAAAATCTTGACTACAGCACAAAATAGGAATCAGCACACATCCCCTTCTATCTTCCTACCCACTTGTGCACCACTCTTGTAGGCTGTGTCACTATCCCCACGTCACTCATTATGCTTCACCAACACACCTCCATACCACCCAAACTGAGGTCACCATGACACAGCAGGGACACAGAATCTTGTGACTATTTTTTACAACACTATGATGATGTTGAGAAAACGGATAAGAACCCTGATGTCAAGCAGTTCTCTCTTAAGACTGAGACTGCATGCAGGGCTGTACTCCACTTTCATTAATATTACATCTTGATGTCAACCAGGCCTGAGAGATACAGACAATATCAGCACACATTCTGTTGTCTTTTTAGTCATTGTTTTTTGTTTTTGTTTTTTGTTTTGTTTCATTTTACTTTCATCATTAGCAGATTTTTAGCCTAGCTGAGCCATAGGCCTGTTCCAATACATGGTCACACACTTTATGCATCAATTTGAATGGGTGCGTCTGTTTCAAGGATGCAGTCGTAGGCACTGCAAAACGGCAGTATACTATTAGAAATGATCGATTTCTTTCTAGGTCAACTTAATCCAAAGTTTGGACACAGGCACATGAAGCAATCATGACTTTACAAATCTGAACAGGCAAAAGATATGAAGCTGAAGGTCAAAAAGATCAGGCAAAGAACACTGGCAATCAAGACTTTCAACTTCATCATCACCATCATGTGCCCTGCCACACATGGCCCCCTCCATACGAATCGATCCTTTGCCGCTGCTGCCACTTCACAAACTACAAACTACATAAAGTAAAGACTACAGACACCTGGTCAGCGTGGAGATATAATTCCCGCTTTAATTAAACTGGATCACACTGATTTGAGTATGGTTCCTGGAAAACCTTGTGCCAACAACCTCCTGTGTACCCCAGCAGTGAAAGGGTGTATAAACCGGTTGTCTTGGAGAGAGTGACGCAGCAATGGAGGGGAGGGGGGGGGGGGACTGGGCAACAAGCTCTAATGTTAGCCATGAGAAAAGCCGAGGCTTCTATCAACTTTCACCTATAACTTCAGGGTTATTGGACTACTTTCACCTTTACGAAGTTAAGCTGGCAATGCATACACCCACACCAATACAAAACAACACACACACACACACACACCACACACACACACACACACACACACACACACACACATACAGCACCACCACCACCACCACCACCGCCGCCACCACATATAACAACACTCCTCTACGATCTCTCCAGACAGACAGACACACACACACACACACACACACACACACACAACACACACACACACACCATGCACACATAACACACATACTCACATCACACACACACACACACAGACGCACGCACACATGCACGCACGCACACCCACATACAAACACACACACACACATGCACACACACATACACACACACATACAAACACACACACACACACGTACACAAACACACACACACACACTCACCACCACACACGCACCACACACCACACACACACACACACAAACACACCACACACACATACACACACACACGCACGCACACACCCACCCCACACCATATATAACACCACTCCTCCACAATCTCTCCAGTTCCAATCCACTGCATTACAACAATACCGGCGCAGTTTAACACAATTCAATGCAGATTAACTGAACTGAATAAATCGTGTTGCAAAGGAATGTAATACAATACCATGCACCACAATGAAACAACACAAATATACAAAGCAGATGCCACAGAATACAAACACAACACAAAACAATACAAATACAACAGAAAACAAAAACGGCAATACAAAACCAATACCGGAGAACTTCAGCAGTTTGCCACTGGCTGTCTCAAATTCAAATTCTTCATCCAAAGGTCCTGTTGGAACACAAGAGACGAAACACAAACGTCACTCCCAATGCCACGATCAGCTACTTCACCATACACACTACTCCACAAAGAAATGTTCATCACCTACTCTCTCTCTCTCTCTCTCTCTCTCTCTCTCTCTCTCTCTCTCTCTCTCTCTCTCTCCTCCCTCCCTCCCTCTCTCTCTCTCTCTGGTTTCTAAGAAGAATGTTGACAGTTCCATGGACAGCAAAGAAAACAAACGAGACAGTCTTGATGGAGGCAGACACAAGAAGATCAATCATAAGGAAGATTAGGAAAAGACAGGCAACATTTGCAGGCCATTTTATGAGGGGGGGGGGGGGAAATTGGAGCTCCTCGTCATGACAGGAAAGCTGGAGGGGAAGAGAGCACCAGGTAGACTCAGGGAGAAGATACTAGACGGACTTGCAGAGTGGCTGAGGACAAAGAGGATGGAAGAGATGCTTGAGGCAACAAGAGATAGAGACAGATGGAAGTCCATGATCGCCAACGCCATGCGGCAAGGCACCTGATGATGATGATGAATGCCAGTAACTTTCGAGCTGACACCTCCAATGCTGGCAACTGTTCAGTTGTCTCCTCCAATTCCAGCACTCTTCGAATAAAATGGCGTTTTAGATAACCCCCTTCGATTCCAATGACTTCTCAGCTGACCCAATTCAGTTCAACTTCAAAGACTTGAGTTTACCCAATTTAATTAAAACGATCCCAATCAATTCCACCACCGTCTGAAATGATCCCGTGAAATTCCACTGAATCAATGATGATGATGATGATGATGATGATGATAACAACAGCAATGATGATGATGATGATGATGATGATGATGATGATGATGATGATGACATGGCGCTTTATCCTGATCATCATCATCATCATCAGGTGCCCTGCCGCTTGGCGTTGGCGACCATGGACTTCCAACCATCTCTATCTCTCATTGCCCCCAGCATCTCCCCCACCCTCTTCATCCCCAGCCACTCTGCAAGTCCGTCCAGCATTCTCTCCCTGGGTCTACCTGGTGCTCTCTTACCCTCCAGCTTTTCCATTGTGACCAGGTGCTCCAAATCCCTCTTCCTCATAAAATGGCCTATAAATGTTGCTTGTCTTTTCCTAATCTTCCTTATGAGTGATCTACTTGTGTCTGCCTCCATCAAGACTGTCTCGTTTGTTTTCTTTGCTGTCCGTGGAACTCTCAATATTCTTCTTACAAACCACATCTCGGCTGCCTCGATCCTGCTCTGGCTTTGCTTTTATCCTGATACAAAGATCAAACCAAAATGCACGTTCTCATCATTCATAACAGCGTTCACCCCAAAACGATCAAAACGCCAGGGTACAAGGCACACGAAAACAGAGAGAGAGGGGGTGGGGGAAGACACGAGGGGAGTGAGGCAAAAGGGTGGGCACGCAAAGGGAGATATCTCTGCTGGACAAAACGTTATACTTGAAAGAAAACAGAGTATGTGACCGTCGAATAAACAGGGGAAGATCGTTCCAGTTGAGTGAACCAGGGGGAGAAAAAGAGCGGCCACCGACTGTGGAACATTCGTATCGAGGAATTTGTATAAACATGCAATCCCATAATAAATACGGACCATGATTTGGATGCAGCCATTCGTAAACAGCCCCGACATACAATTACAAGTATGAAACAGTGATGAATGTTTTGTTGTCCATCTAATAGATTGACAAGTAGATATGTTGTGCTCTGAACTTATATCAAAAAGACTATTGTCTGCTGTTACTAAATAACATGTCATACCATTTGTACAGGAAGACAAAAAAATAAAGAGAGAAGACAAAAAAATAAAGAGAGTAAACACTCAATGGAGAAATGATGAAAGCAGGAATCTTGTTATACTAATCAAAAACTGAATGAATGACAACTAAGCTGATTGTTAGCTGAATGAATGAATGTGTGATAGTCTTGAATGATGCACCTAGAGATTCCTGCAACAAACCACGAAGAGAAGGAACAACAGAGGAGAACCCAAGAAAACAGCAACAAACAACTGATGCCAGAGCTACTCTATCCACACAAAACCAACCAACAGTCACCAAAGCAAACCCCAAAAGCAGCCTACTAGAGAAGAGAGACGACCAAGGAACAAGGAGAAGACACCATCACGAACATCAAACAACAAAGAGAAGAGGAAAGACCAAGGGACAAAGAGAAGACACCATCATAAACAGCGATATCAAAGGGGGAGAGAGAGAGAGAGAGAGAGAGAGAGAGAGAGAGAGAGAGAGAGAGAGAGAGAGAGAGAGAGAGAGAGAGAATGCATGCACCACCTCTGTCCATCTAATTTCATCATCTTAGAATTGTATAAAAGATAAACAGCAAGATTCCCTGTACTATCCCACAAAGCTTTGTGGGGAAAAAACTGATCTCCAAAAATAAATAAATAAATAAAAACAATCAAAACAAAAACAAAACAAAAAAACATGCAGTCTCAGAATCAGAACAGAGAGATCAGGCAGGGGTGTGTACATCTGGAGCTAAAAATGTGTGTGGTTTGGTCTTACTTGGTTTGTTGTAGTTTGGTTTTGTGTTGTTTGGTCTGGTTTGATGTGATTTGGTCAGTTTAGCTTTGGTTTGGTTTGCGTTTTCACTTGGTTTGAATCTGGTTTTATTTGGATTGGTCGGGTTTAAGTTTGGTTTTGTGTGGTTTGGTTAAGTTTGGTTCGGTGTGTTTTGATGTGGTTTGGTTTGGTTTGGTTTGGTTTGGTTTAAATTCGTTTATTGTGATTTGCTTTGATATGGATTGTTTCGTTTGTGATTTGGTTTGGTTTGGTTTGGTTTGGTTTGGTTTTTGGTTTGGTTTGGTTTGGTTTGGTTTGGTTTGGTTTGGTTTGGTTTGGTTTGGTTTGGTTTGGTTTGGTTTGGTTTGGTTTGGTTTGGTTTGGTTTGGTTTGGTTTAGTTTGGTTTGGTTTAGTTTAGTTTAGTTTAGAATAGTTTAGTTTAGTTTAGTTTAGTCAGGTTTAGTCAGGTTTAGTTTAGTTTAGTTTAGTTTAGTTTAGTTTAGTTTAGTTTAGTTTAGTCAGGTTTAGTCAGGTTTAGTTTAGTTTAGTTTAGTTTAGTTTAGTTTAGTTTAGTTTAGTTTAGTTTAGTTTAGTTTAGTTTAGTCAGGTTTAGTTTAGTTTAGTTTAGTTTAGTTTAGTTTAGTTTAGTCAGGTTTAGTTTAGTTTAGTTTAGTTTAGTTTAGTTTAGTTTAGTTTAGTTTAGTTTAGTTTAGTTTAGTTTAGTCAGGTTTAGTCAGGTTTAGTTTGGTCTGATTTGACTCTGGTTGGCTGACTGTCTGCAAATAGTCAACTCCTTAGACAAAACTGTGGATCCATGATCAAGCGTTTCAAATGTAGTCCAAGCACACATCTCAAATAATGGCATGTCTGTTGGCCAATCTGAAAAGACGGTACCTTCTAAGTCTTGCTGTAGAATCTACTGACACTGTCCCCCACTGCTTTTTCATCGCAACAATTTGCTCCTACATATATCTGAGAAGGTTCAGGACTATTTTCAGGTCAAAGTTAGCAGAGAATTTGAGCAGGTTCAGGACAATTTTCAGTTCAATGTTAGCAGGCATGACCAGAATACATATGGACGTGTCCAAGTGCAATACATCCTGTTTGAACACATCCCCAAATCCAGTTTTTAACCAGTCTTGAACAACATGTAAACAAGCAATCAGCAGACCAGTACAGCAGAAGGTGTCAATCCACACTGTGTGGTTTGCAATAAGTGCCTATCCACGTTGTCCACGTGGCTGCTTCCAGCTACTGACCAAGAAGAATTACTACAATAGTGAGTACTGATAATAATACAATCCACAACTGAAAACTCACCCAACCACGTATCAAATATCTACTATACTACAATGTACTTATAACTGAAAACTCACCCAACCACGTATCAAATATCTACTATACTACAATGTACTTATAACTGAAAACTCACCCAACCACGTATCAAATATCTACTATACTACAATGTATTTATAACTGAAAACTCACCCAACCACGTATCAAATATCTACTATACTACAATGCACTTTTAACTGAAAACTCACCCAACCACGTATCAAATATCTACTATACTACAATGTACTTATAACTGAAAACTCACCCAACCACGTATCAAATATCTACTATACTACAATGTACTTATAACTGAAAACTCACCCAACCACGTATCAAATATCTACTATGCTACAGTCCATAACTGAAAAGTCACTTAACGACATATCAAATATCTACTATGCTATAGTCCGTAACTGTAAACTCACCCAATCATGTATCAAACATCTACTATGCTACAGTCCATAACTGAAAAGTCACCTAACCACATATCAAACATCTAATATGCTACAATGGATAACTGAAAACTCATCCAACCACATATCAAATGTCTACTATACTTCAGGCCATAACTGAAAACTCACCCAACCACATATCAAATATCTACTATGCTTCAGTCGATAACTGAAAACTCACCCAACCACATATCAAATATCTACTATGCTTCAGTCGATAACTGAAAACTCACCCAACCACATATCAAATATCTACTATGCTTCAGTCGATAACTGAAAACTCACCCAACCACATATCAAATATCTACTATGCTTCAGTCGATAACTGAAAACTCACCCAACCACATATCAAACATCTTCTATGCTTCAGTCGATAACTGAAAACTCACCCAACCACATATCAAATATCTACTATGCTTCAGTCGATAACTGAAAACTCACCCAACCACATATCAAATAGCTACTATGCTACAGTCGATAACTGAAAACTCACCCAACCACATATCAAATAGGTACTATGCTACAGTCGATAACTGAAAACTCACCGTACCACATACAAAATATCTACTATGCTACAGTGCATTACTGAAAACCCATCCAACCACATATCAAATATTTATTGTTTCAGTTTCAGTTTCTCAAGAGGACGTCTCCGCGCTCGGAACGATTTCCATATGCACTAACGTCACACGTGCCATGTGTGTGGTGATTATGGCACAAGCCTTGAGCCTGCACATAAACCCATGAGCTGGCCAGGTCTTGAGGCCCTACCTAGACTATATTTTACCTAGTCTATATTCTATACTGGTATTTTATCAGCCTACCGCTGGAATAATCTTGGTTACATGTAAATGACATGCGTATGTGTGTATCTCAAATATTTCTTGATGATGGCATAGTTAACTACGAAGAACTGATCATGCAATAAACTACACAATATATCTTCCCTGTGAAATGGGCAGTTTTGCATAATTCACTGACGAAACCAGTGATATGCACTATATAGGGCCTAATGAATTATCCGTTGTGAGACAAGTGACGAAGAAAAGCCATTTTCACGTGTGTAAACGGTGGCGTTTACAGGAACCTGGCAATGATAGTGAACAGTTAACTGCGTTTTATTGTGAAATACTCCGGATTTCCTGGCAAGGCCAAACCTGGAAGCTCGTGAATGCTCTCATCGATCATGTACTGTTGAAACAAGCTAAAAGGTTAAAGGGACGAATTCAAGTCTATTTCTAGAACCGCACCAGAAGAAGGCTGAAAGAGAAAAGCGACAGGGAGTGGTTGGAGAGGGGTGAAGGTCACTTACCTGCCCTACCCCCTGTCTGTCCCACCTGCGGGTGTCGGCATGGCTGTCGCCACACTGTGCTCACTCACACAACGTCTTCAACTGTTGTCCTTCCACCGGCCAAAGGCTACAACCCTGCTGGCTATACCCTCACCAAAGCCATCCACCTGAGCATCGCCCCAAACCAAAAAATCAAAAACAACACACAACAAAACTCCCCTCTGCTCTTGCTGCGTCTCCAAGCTTAAACTAAAACCATCAAGTTCACTGGTGGACCACACAGAACAACTGGGGAACAGCACTTCCCAGAAGAAAAAAAAAAGACACCCAAAGAAGTCAAAAGGCAGACTTGAACACCATACACTCAAAACCCAGGAGTTGAACAGTGAAAAAGAAACGGCCGTGCAGGCTAACAACAAACAAACGATACCTCGTGCCCACGCCAGCCCACGCCTTAGCACGCAGCAGCAGACCTCGGGCCGACACCTGCCAGCGGGCAGAGCCTTCAGGCGCGGAGAAGGAGCGAGGATGGGAAGATGGAAGATGAAAACTGGGGAACAGGAGGTGTGTCGCGTGTGTGTATATATCAGAGAATGAGAGAAGAGATAGAGAGAGAGAGAACGAGAGACAGAGAGAGAGAGGAGAGAAGATGAAAACTGGGGAACAGGAGCTGTGTGGTGTGTGTATATATATCAGAGAATGAGAGAGAAGAGAAGATAGAGAGAGAGACAGAGACAGACACAGAGAGAGACAGACAGACAGACAGACAGCAGAGACAGAGAGAAAGTAACAGAGAGAGACAGAGAGAGAGAGCGTGAGAGAGAGACAGAGAAAAACAGACAGAGAGAGAGACAGAAAGAGGAGAGAGAGAGAGAAAGCGACAGAGACAGACAGACAGAGACAGACAGACAGAGACAGACATAGACTGAGACACAGAGACAGACAGAGATAGAGAGAGAGAGAGTGAGAGAGAGAACGTTCAGAGAGAGAGAGAGAGAGAGAGAAAGAGAGAGAGAACGTTCGCGCGCGCGCCTGCGTTGCATGATGTCATTATGATGTCACCCAGGCAAGTAGTCTCCCAACAACAACGACGAAGGGGGGTGTCATCGCCAGGCCAATACGACGACAGCAGCCAGCAGGCAGTAGGCTTCGGCACCACCGGCAGGCCTGACACGGAGACACACATTTCCACCAGACCTTGAGAACAACCGGCAGACAGGGCAGGCAAGGCAGGCAGAATGGAGGGAGGGAGGGATGGAAGGAAGGAACTCTCAAGAACAGCCCAGTCGCGCAAGGCAGAGGGAGGGAGAGAGAGCGAGAGACAGACAGACAGACAGACAGAGACAGAGAGAGTGAGAGGCTGGCGGGCAAGGGACAAGTTCAGACCAAACCTACTGGCCCACTCACTCACTCATTCACTCTTCTCTCTCTCTCTCTCTCCTCTCTCTCTTCTCCTCTCTCTCTCTCTCTCTCTCTCTCTCGGCCTGCCCACCCTTACTGCGACTGTTCGCTATTTTTTTAATCCGTTCAATTCACTTTCTCAACCCCACCGTCCAACACCAGTTTCCTGCAGTGAGCGTATGGGACGGACAGGGTAGGGCGACGGAGCGAAAGAGTGAAGGTACCTGGCTAATGGGGTGAGAGTAAAAGGGTTAATAAGATAGATGACTGGTACAGTGAAAGTGAAATGGTTACGGTAACTTATGGAAAGGGCGAAAGAATGAAAGGATTAAAGTGTTATGGTGGATAGGGAATGAAATAGCTAAGGCAACTAATGGATGGGCAGGGAGTGAAAAGGTTAAGGTAACTAATGGACCGAGAGTGTGTGAAAGGGTTAAGGTAGGTGATGGATATGGAGAGAGCGAAGAATTAATGTAGTTACTGAACAGACAGGGAGTGAAAGGGTTAAGGCACATAATGGATAGGGAGTAAAAGGGTTAAGGCACGTAATAGATAGGGAGTAAAAGGGTTAAGGCACATAATGGATAGGGAGTAAAAGGGTCAAGGCACGTAATAGATAGGGAGGGAGTAAAAGGGTCAAGGCATATAATGGATAGGGAGTAAAAGGGTTAAGGCACGTAATGGATAGGGAGGGAGTGAAAGGGTTAAGGAATGTAATGGATAGGGAGTAAAAAGGTCAAGGCACGTAACGGATAGGGAGGGAGTGAAAGGGTTAAGGAACGTAATGGATAGGGAGTAAAAGGGTCAAGGCACGTAATGGCTAGGGAGGGAGTAAAAAGGTCAAGGCACGTAATGGATAGGGAGGGAGTAAAAGGGTTAAGGCACGTAATGGCTAGGGAGTAAAAGGGTTAAGGCACGTAATGGATATGGAGGGAGTAAAAGGGTTAAGGCACATAATGGATAGGAAGTGAAAGGGTCAAGGCACGTAATGGATAGGGAGGGAGTGAAAGGGTTAAGGCACGTAATGGATAGGGAGTAAAAGGGTCAAGGCACGTAATGGATAGGGAATAAAAGGGTTAAGGCACGTAATGGATAGGGGGGGAGTGAAAGGGTTAAGGCACGTAATGGACAAGAAGGGAGTGAAATGGTTAAGACATGCAATGGATAGGGAGTCAAAGGGTCAAGGCACGTAATGGATAGGAAGAGAGTGAAAGGGTTAAGATAAGTAATGAACAAGAAGGGAGTCAAAGAGCTATGGTAGTTAATAGACAAGGTGAGACAGAATGAAAAGGTTGACAGCTGACGGGCAAAGTTTGCTATTTGCTATTTGTTATTTTTCTTTAAACCCAGCCGACTGCGTGGAGCCATATCAGGGCTATAACCATTTCAAAACATACACAATACTTGAAAAGGAAAAATATGGAAAAGAAAATTTAATACACCTATAAATGCATTCGCACACATAATCTTAGGAAATGCTCCTGGCACTGACCACTCTGTCCAATTTATCACACAGGGGGGTTAAAAAAAAACATACCTGAATACAAATTTAAACATAACGAAGGACACTAAAACATACATAAAAACGGGCATAAACTACCTAAAACTGCTTTCGTATATCTTATTTCCCTGAGCCAAACATGCACTTAAAACATGTACCCAATTACCAGTCCTAAGAGAAAGTATGTAATATTTCATTGAACACATACAGGTGAATGGACCAGCAAGGCAGAAAATGATAGGAAGAAATGACAGAAAGCAAAAGAAAAGGAACAAGGGAGACACAAAGAGAGTGACAGAAAAGAGGTAATTTTTGCACAGAATTTCCAGAAGGCGGGGATACCACTGATACTGAAAAAGCCACTGGGGGCGACAAAGTTACTGAGGTAAGCCAAGATAGCTGTTGGATATCATAAGAGAGAAAGGGTTAAGGTTGCTAATGGATACGGTGAGAGTGAGGATTAAGGTAGCTCATGAATATGGTGAAAGAGAAAGGGTTAAGGCAGCTAATGGATAGGGCGAGAGAATGAAAGAGTTAAGGTAGCTGGTGGGTAGGTTGGGAGAGTGAAAAAAAGTGACAGCAGATGCACAGTGAGTTAATGCGGTAAGGTAGCCAGCCAGTGGATAGAACGGGAAAACGGGGTTAGAGAGAGAGAGAGAGAGAGAGAGAGAGAGAGAGAGAGAGAGAGAGAGAGAGAGAGAAGACAGAAAGAGAGAGAGAAGACAGAGAGAGAGAGAAGACAGAGAGAAAAGAGAGAGAAAAGAGGAGAGAGAGAGAAGAGAGAAAGAGAGCGAGAAGAGACAGAGAGAGAAGAGACAGAGAGAGGGGAGACAGAACAGAGAAAGACAGAGAAAGACAGAGAAGAGAGAAGAGAGAGAGAGGAGAGAGAGAGGAGAGAGAGAGAGAGACAGAAAGAGGGAGAAAGCAGAGAGAGAGAGAGAGAGAGAAACAGGAGGGGAGGGAGGGAGACAGACACAGAGAGAGACAGAAAGAGAGAGAGAGGGGGGAGACATACAGACACAGAAAGAGAATCAAAGTCAGAAATTTATTCAGTAAGGTCATGGCCCTATTTGAAGGGGAGTGAACACATAAAAAACGCTCACCACCACAAAATATAATACAAAGCCGTTCTTGGATCTAATGCCTCCTTCAAACAGATTGAAATAATTACAATATACGACCCGCAGTCAAACTTCAATAACACATCAGGAACATACAAACAGGTTTAACAAACGTACATCACAAGAACTTAACTTCATGATAAGTCAAACTCTCTTCTCTTAAAAGATTTATAGACGTACGCTGCCAAATTTCTAATTGTACAATTGTACGCTAATTTTGAGAAAAGAGAGAAGACAGACAGACAGACAGGACAGACGACAGAGAAACAGACACAAACACAGAAGAGAGAGATGGGGTGGTGGAGTTAAGGTAGCTGGTGGCGAAGCTGACAGCTAAAGGGTTTAACCCTTTGAACTTCCTGCAGGAGAGCTGGTGGACAGGGTGAGAGAGTCAAAGGGTTAAGTTTTTGCTTTGCTAGCATGGTTGACAACGATGGCCGGGCTACGGAAGTCGAAGGGTTAAGGCAGCTAAGCTACCTAGGTAGCAAGCAGCATGACGGCCCCGTTACGTGTGTGATGCAGCAAGCGACCACACAACACAACAGTGGTAACCCAGTTTTAGCCGGGGACTGTATTGGAGGCCGATTCCCCCAACCCCCATCCCCCCCACTTCCACCCCTCCAGATGGCAGGATCGATCATCGGTTGGCCGGATCGATCGATAACTCCAGTCTCCCGACTTCCTTCCCCTTTTCTCTACTACTACACTCTTCCATCACTCCCTTCCTCCATCCGTTGGAAATTTTGTCCCACCTACTGTCCCCCACTTCTCGTCTTGCCTGCACACACACACACACACACACAACACACACACACACACCACACACACACACACACACACACACACACACACAGAGTGAGAGACAGACAGACAGAGACACAGAGAGAGAGAGACAAAGAGACAGAGACGAGACAGATAGAGACAAAGACACAGAGACAGAGACGAGACAGACAGATAAAGACAGAGAAAGAGACGAGAGACAGAGAGAGAGACAGACAGAGACAGAGGAGAGAGAGAGAGAGTGGGAGAGAGACAGACAGAGACAGAGGAGACAGAGAGGCCGGGACAGAGTGACAGACCGAGACGACCTAGAGAGAGAGACAGACAGACACACACACACACACACACACACACACACACACACACACACACACACACACCACACACACACACCACACAGAGTCCGGGATTTTCCATCCCAGCTACCAGCGACCTTGAAAAACGAGGTTGTCCACAGAGAGCTTTTCCTGGCAGCCAACGCGATCAACGCAACAGGGAAATAATGAAATAAAGGAAGGAAGGAAGAAAGGAAGGAAGAAAGAACGAAACAAAGAAAGGAAGAAAAAAGGAATAAAGAAAGGAGAGAAGGAAGGAAGGAAAAAGAAAGGAAGAAAGAAAGGAATGAATGACAGAAAGAAAGGTAGAAAGAAAGAAGGAAAGGCAGAAAAAAGAAAGGAAAGAATGAAGGAAAGAAAGGAAGAAAGAACGAAAGAAGAAAGGAAGGAAGAAAGAAAGGAAAGAAAGGAAAGAAGGAAAGAAAGAGAGAAAGGACAGAAAGGAAGGAAGGAAGGATGAGAGAAAGAACGAATGAAAGAAAGAGAGAAAGAAAGAAAACAAAAAGAAAGAGAGAAAGAAAGAAAGAACGAACGAAAGGCAGAAAGAAAGAAAGAAAGAAAAGAAAGAGAGAAAGAAAGGAAGAAGAACGAACGAAAGGCAGAAAGAAAGGAATGCAGAAAGGCAGATAGAAAGAAACAAAGAAGGAAAGAAAGAAAGGAAGAAAGAAAGAACGAAAGGAAGGAAGGAAAGGAATGAAGAAAGGAAGGAAGAAAGAAAGAAGAAAAAAGAAAGGAAGAGTGAAAGGAAGGAAGGAACGAAGAAAAAACGAAAGAAACAAAGAAAGGAAGAACGAAACAAAGACAGGAAGGAAGAAAGAAAAGAGAAGAAGAAGAAAGCAAAGAAAGAAGAAAGAAAGAAAGAAAGAAAGAAAAAAGAAAGAAAGAAAGAAAAAAGAAAAAGACCCACGACTCCAATCGCAGTATATATATATATTATATTATCAGGTTGTGCTGTCCACAGAGGACTTCACGAACCTGGCAGGGAGGAGTGTGCTGGCAGCAGACCGACACTCCCGAAATGAGGGTCGTCTGCATGCTCCCTCCCTTCCTCCTGATACAGTACTCCCCCACCCCTCCCACTGCCTTTCCTCTCTCCTCACTCCTTCCCCATCTGTCTGACGAAATAAAGTAGACCGTGGAATGTTCCAGACCTCTCCCTCCCACCCACTCCAACCCTGCCCCCACACACATCTACAGGGTTCCTGTTCAATGTTTTCTTTTTTGTTTTGTTTTTTTCTGGTGAAGTACTCCTTGTTTTTCCTCTGGGGTTTCCCGACATGAAGCTTTCGTATCGATTTTTCCTCGGGTTTCGCTATTATGAAATCCTTGAATCGCTTGGCCGTGGGGTTTCCCTACAATATGAAGCCCCTGTATCGATTTTCCTGGGGTTTCCCTATATATGGAGTCCTTGTATCGTTCTCCTCTGGGGGTTCCTTATAATCGTGGGGTTTCCCTAAACGGAGTCCTTGTATCGTTCTCCTCTGGGGTTTCCTTACACTCGTGGGGTTTCCCTATACGGAATCCTTGTATCGTTCTCCTCTGGGGTTTCTTTGTAACAGAAAGTCCTTTTATCGTTCCGCCCGGAGGTTTCCCTGTATGAAAACTATGGGGTTTCCCTATTATATGGAGTCCTTGTATCGTTATTCCCTGGGGTGTCCTTATACAATACCCTTTTATCGTTTCTCCCTAGAGTTTCACTGCGTGAAATCTTTTCATGGGGTTTTCCCTACAGATATGAAATCCTTGTATTGTTATTCCCTAGGGTTTCCCTGTATGAAATCTTTGTAACGTTCTTCCACAGATTTCCCCATATGAAATCATTGTATTGTTATTCCCTAGGGTTTCCCTGTATGAAATCTTTGTAGCGTTCTTCCACAGATTTCCCCATATGAAATCCTTGTATCGTTATTCCCTGGGGTTTCCCTGTATGAAATCTTTGTAACGTTCTTCCACAGATTTCCCCATATGAAATCCTTGTATCGTTATTCCCTGGGTTTCCCTGTATGAAATCTTTGTAACGTTCTTCCACAGATTTCCCCATATGAAATCCTTGTATCGTTATTCCCTAGGGTTTCCCTGTATGAAATCTTTGTAACGTTCTTCCACAGATTTCCCCATATGAAATCCTTGTATCGTTATTCCCTAAGGTTTCCCTATATGAAGTACTTCTATCGTTATTCCCTAGGGTTTCCCTACATGAAATCTTTGTAACGTTCTTCCACAGATTTCTCCATATGAAATCCTTGTATCGTTATTCCCTAAGGTTTCCCTATATGAAGTACTTCTATCGTTATTCCCTAGGGTTTCCCTGTATGAAATCTTTGTAACGTTCTTCCATAGATTTCCCCATATGAAATCCTTGTATCGTTATTCCCTAGGGCTTCCCCATTATTATGAAGTCCTTGTATCATTATTCCTTAGGGTTTCCTTATACGAAGTCCCCCCTTGTACCGTTATTCCCAAGAATTTCCCTACATGAAATCTTTGTATCGTTATTCCCTAGAATTTCCCTACATGAAATCTTTGTATCGTTATTCCCTAGAATTTCCCTACATGAAATCTTTGTATCGTTATTCCCTAGAATTTCCCTATTATCATGAAATCCTTGCATCGTTATTCCCTGGGGTTTCCCTCAATGAAATCCTTATATCGTTATTCCCCAGGGTTTCTCTATATGAAATCCTTGTATCATCATTCCCTAGGTTTTCCATGTATGAAATCCTTTATCATTATTCCCTAGGGTTTCCCTATTATCATGAAGTCCTTGTATCGTTATTCCCCGGGGTTTCCCTCTATGAAGTCCTTGTATCGATAGTCCCTACCGTTTTCCTTAGATATGAAATCTTTGTATCGTTATTCCCTAGGGTTTTCCAATATGAAATCCTTGTATCATTATTCCCTAAGGTTTTCCTATTATTACGAAGTCCTTGTGTCGTTATTTCCTAGGGTTTCCTATATGAAGTCTTTGTATCATTAGTCCCTATGGTTTTCCTATATGAAATCCTTGTATTGTCATTCCCTAGGACTTACCTATGTGAAATCCTTGTATCGTCATTCCCTAGGGTTTCCCTATATATATGAAATCCTTGTATCCTCATTCCCTAGGGCTTCCCTATATGAAATCCTTGTATCATTCTTCCACGAAATGTCCTCACATGAAGTCCAAGTATCGTTCTTCCATGGCGTTTCCTTTCATGGTATTTTCGCGAAGAAGATTTTGTATCGTTTTTGCAAGTGGTTTCTCTGTATTATATGTATTATTATTATTAATAATACTAATTACTTATTATCATTTTTTTTTATTATTATTATTATTATTATCATTATTATTAATAGACTTTACAATAAAGTCTCCATCATTTCTACTGTGGGGGGGGGGGGGGGGGGAGGGGGGATCCCTTCACTTGGGGATTTACTGATGTTTTTGGTTTTTGTTTGTTTGTTTGTTTGTTTGCTTGGAATTTGGTTCGTTGGTTGATTATGATTTGGTTTGTTTCTTTCTTTGTTGTTGTTGTTGCTGTTGTTCTTGTCGTAGTATAGTAGTAGTGTTGTTGTTGTGTTGTTGTGTTGTTGTTGTTGTGTATGGGATGGTGTGTGTACATGTGTGCGCGCGCACGCACACGCGCGTGTGTGTGTCTGTGTGTGCGTGCGTGTGTGTGTCTGTGTGCGCGCGCGCGTGTTTATGTGTTTCGTTTGCAAAATAAATTGAACAATATAATGCCAAAATAAATTTTCGCTTGTCCTTTTTTAATGCTCAGTGGAACAACTATAGATCAATGTTCCCTGTGTAGAAAACAGACATGTTTCTTAAATATTGATGTACATAATGAAATCATCATTGATTAGAATATTGTTTTATATGTTTTGTAGGCTATAGGTTTTCTTTTCTTTTTTTATGTGAACAATTATTAAGAATTGAAATTATTATTATTTGTTTTTGTTTTGTTTTGTTACTACATTGTTTGTTAATGTCTATTCCTGTTAAAAAATGAATTTAAAAAAAGGTGAAAAAAATAATAAAGTTAAAAAAAAAATAGTACTTGAAATCCAAAACAACTGAAACTGCCCGCGTTCAAGCAAACAGGAACCAGAAAAATACGGAAACAGAATCAGAACGCGTACTTAATACTACCAGACAAGACAGGCGCAATTTTTCGACCAACTGGCCTTTGTCAAGCGTGAATGTAAGATCACAAACAAACAAAAAATCAAATACAAAAATTAGGAGAAAAAGACTGAAACTTCCCTGCAGCTTCGTCCAGTGAGAGAAGAGGACTAAATCAAGTCGCTGCTTCGTCCAATGGATTATGGAGGAAGCAGCAGGGAAGTTTCAATCTTTTTCTCCTGATTTTTCTATTTAGTGTTTGTTTGTGATCTTACATTCACGCTTGACAAAGGCCAGTTGGCCGAAAAGTTGCGCCTGTCTTGTCTTGTATTAAATACGCGTTCTGATTCTTTTTTTTTTCTTCTTTTTTTTTTCCGTGCTTTCCTGGTTCCAGCTATTACTTGGAGTTAACGAAAATACGCACAAATATTCGGTATCTGATTTGATTATCCTTTTTGGAGAATTGTGCACTCATAAATGTAAATCTGAAAAGAGTCTGTCAAATATAACCCCTTTCAAAACATATCTTGACACAAAATATCAACTAGAAGAATATACATATCTTGACACAAAATATCAACTAGAAGAATATACATATCTTGACACAAAATATCAACTAGAAGAATATACATATCTTGACACAAAATATCAACTAGAAGAATATACATATCTTGACACAAAATATCAACTAGAAGAATATACATATCTTGACACAAAATATCAACTAGAAGAATATACATATCTTGACACAAAATATCAACCAGAAGAATATACATATCTTGACACAAAATATCAACTAGAAGAATATAATTGCAAAACTGATGTGGAATTTGCACAATTTTCAAACGAAATGGCTGCCATATTTACCATTAGCAACAAGCGAAACGTGATACTGTCCATTCAATTTTAACGCACATACCATCTGTAACTTACTGGAAATTACATACGACTGCGAATCTGACTAACAAAAGTCCCTACACATTGACAACCTCTCTCTCTCTCTCTCTCTCTCTCTCTCTCTCTCTCTCTCTCTCTCTCTCTCTCTCTCTCTTCTCTCTTCTCATCTCTTTCTCTCTCTCTCTCTCTCTCTCTCTCTCTCTCTCTCTCTCTCTCTCTCTCTCTCTCTCTCTCATCCGTTTTATTTCAAGTAGAATCATACACACACACATACTCAAACACACAAACACACACACACACACACACACACGTGCAGACGCCCGAATCGTCAAAATTCCTTATTAAAAAATCATCCTCCAGGGAACATATGAGGACCAGCAACAATGCGGAAAACCAAAAGACGTCCCGGATTTAACAGGAAAAAAAAATCCAAAACAAGTGTGACTGCCCACGTTCAAGCAAACAGGAACCAGGAAAAAAAAAAAAAAAAAAAAAAAAAAAGAATGCGTATTTAATATAACAAGACAAGACAGGCACACATTTTCGGCCAAGTGGCCTTTGTCAAGTGTAAGATCACAAACAAACACTAGATACAAATTTCAGGAGAAAAAGACTTAAACTTCCCTGCTGCTCCGTCCAGTAAAAAAAAAATGGAAAAAAGAAGAAGATAAAAAATATAAAAAAAACGACAAACAAAAAAGAACAAAGTCAGAATAGTCATGCCATTCTATCGTTATTGTTATTGCTGTTTAAAGCCCAGCCGACTGCATAGAGCCATATCAGGGCTATAACCGTTTCCAAACATACAAAACTTCCACAGGAAAAAAAAAAATAGAAGAAAAGAAAATTAAGTAGACCTACGCATATCAACGCATTCGTGCACATAATCTAAGGACATGCCCCTGGCGTTGACCACTCCATCCAATTTATCGCATAGGGGATTAAAAAAATAAAACAACACCTGAATAATAATAATAATAATTACAATATTTATATAGCGCAAAATCTTGATAAAATCAAATCTAAGCGCTGAGTACAAATCTAAGCGCTGAATACAAACTTAAGCATACCTAAGGACACCAAAACATATACAAAAACGGGCCTAAAATACCAAAAATTGCCTCCGCATATCTCACCTCCCTGGAGGCAAAAATGCATTTAATACATGCACCCAATTATCAATCCTAAAAAAGAGTACGTAAGACTTTATCGAACGCATACAGGTGAATGGACCAGCAAAGCAGAAAATGACAGGAAGAAATGACAGAAATCAAAGGAACAAAGCAAAAACAAAGAGAGTGCCAGAAATGAGGAAATTTCTAGCACAGAATTTCCAGAAGGTCAATCCGATCAATTTCTTAAAAAAACTAATTTGTTTTTAAAAAGGTCGACATTCTGCACTTCTCGGGGTCAATGTGACCTTGAAGACGCACCAGGTGAAATGAAACATAACGTGAAATGAGGACAATGGGTTTGTTATACAATGCTACTTTCGTTAAGATAACCTTTCCCTTCTGCAAAACAACTGCTTGTCTTTCTAGTGTGTGTGGGGTGGGGGTGGGTGGGTGGGGGTTACTGTTACTGTTTGGATTTATGCTGTTTGGGGAGCACAG
>JAPXFY010000027.1:20528461-20535961 GCA_030674185.1 Monoplex corrugatus | reverse complement strand
CCCAAAACACACGTACACAACAAACAAGTTTCTCCGTTGGTATTGCTGTTTTCAATTCAACACGGCACACATCATCCACATGCCAGGTAAAGGCGAAAAAGGTGTTGGCCCCATAAAACCTGAAAGTCGAAAAACAGTGAGGTGATAGAGACCTCAACTTTTCTCTCCGGACCCAGCATCATGAAGGCGGTGCGGACACCTCTTCCTTCGCCGCTTTATTTTTCCCGACTCCTGAAGAGGGTCAAGGTACTCGCTCACCCGTTGAAGCTGGGTGGACTGAAAGGGCGCAGGCATTAAGTTTGTTTTTTTTTTTTTTTTTTCTTCGATCCAGACGCAAACCCGTGCTGTTAAAGTGGAAAGTCATGGCTTTGTTCCCTACGCCGAACCAGGTGTGCATGATTATGATAATGAACTCGTGTTATTTAACCGTTTTAGATTAAACTAGGATACACACACATTATATATATATGCAAATACACACACAAGAGAGACTTACACCACTCCCACACACACGCGCACACGGGACTTACAAACACACACAACACACACACACAAAAGATTTATACCACTCAGGAGAGAGAGAGAGAGACAGACAGACAGACAGACAGACAGACAGACGAGACAGACTTACAAAAATATACGTTTACACCTCACGCCGAGTCCCTCTGAGTCACACACACACACACACACACACACACACACACACACACACACACACACACACACACACACACACAGTACACACACCTATATACAACAACGCGCGCGCGCGTGTATGTGTGTGTGTGCGTGCTTCGTTTCGTTTTGTTTGTTTGTTTGTTTGTTTGTTTGTTTGTTTGTTTGTTTGTTTTGGGGGTATACGAATTGAATTTTCTGCGTGCAAAGGGGTTGCTTCCCTGGTGACAAATACTGTACACATCACTTAATTATTTTCTTGCTGTGTTGTGACGTTATGTTGGTTGTTGATTTCTGTTTTTATGAAAGTGCTTTTTCGTACACAATGCCCGACCACACTCTTCTGTCATTTGTGGATCTTTTACGAGCTCGTGAGCATGTGATACGGGCTTTGATTTACCGTTGTTTTCCAAAATCATTTCACCACCACCCCACCACACACATCTCTCTATCACATATCGATCATATCATCATCACTCTACATCATCCATCATCCTCTATCATCTCATTCTCATCAATCATCATCCATCATCATCATCATCATCATCATCATCATCATACATCATCATCATACATCATCATCATCATCATCATCATCATCATCATCATCATCATCATCATCATCATCATCATGTGCCCTGCCGCATGGCGTTGGCGATCATAGCCCTCCATACGAATCTATCCCTTGTCGCTGCAAGTACATCTCCCACCCTTCTCTGTCATCAGCCACTCTGTAATTCCGTCCAGTATTTTCTCCCTGGTCTACCCGGTGCTCTTTTTTTTCCCCGCCAGCTTTCCTCTTGTGACTAGGTGCTCTAATTCCTCTTGCCTCATAAAATGTCCTGTAAATGTCGCTAGTCTTTTCCTAATTCTTCTTCATTCATGTTCTTTTTGTGTCTGCCTCTTTCAAGACCGTCTCGTTCGTTTTCTTTTCAGTCCATGGCACTCTTAATAATCTTCTTAGAAGCCAAATTTCAGCTGCCTCAATCTTTGTTCTGACATAACTTCGAATTACAAGCAACCAGAAACAACCCACGCAAGGTCTAGTGAAGGGGTGGGTGGGGGTGGAGGTTGTGGGTGGGTGGAGAGGGAACTTAACCAGCTGGGTATCGAACTGCTGCATTCTCAGGCACCTGGCTTGCTTGGGGCAGCTCAGGTGTTATATCCACTGAGCCGCGCTGAACGGCACACACGAGAGCTTGACAATGAGGCCTGTTGATGTGGCTGTGGTTGTGGGAAGGTGACAACAACAACACGAGGCAATGACTAATACACACACACACACACACACACACACACACACACACACACACACATACACGCATACGCACACACACACACGCACGCACGGACGCACGCACGCATACATATGCTCACACACACGCGAGCGCACACACATATGCATGCACGCACGCGCACGAACACACATGCTTACACAAACACACACGCACGCACGCAACATACATAACACCACATACAAACACAAAACACACACACACACACACACACACACACACAACACACACACACACACACACACACACACACACTCATACTCACACACTCATACCTCATACTTACACACATACACACCTCGTTGTGTTCCGTCTGCGTTATCGCTTATGTGGGTGCGGACGTTAAACTCCAAACAAGCACATACACACACCACACGCATGCACCCACGCATTCACACATACACACACATCTCTCTCTCTCTCCCACCTCCACACTCTCTCTCACACCACCACACCCACATCACCTCACCTCTCTCTCTCTCTATCTCTCTCTCACACACACACACAGACACACACACAACACATACACACACTCTCTCACACTCACCACACACACATCACACACACACACAACACAACACACACACTCTCTCTCTCACACAACCACACCACACACACACACACACATACACACACACCTCTCTCTCTCTCTCTCACACACACACAACACACACACACATACACACACACAACACACATACACACACACACACTCTCTCTTCCCATCTCTCTCACCACACACACAGACACACACACACTACACTCTCTCTCACACACAACACACACACACACCACACACACACACACACCATCACACACCCCCCCACCACACACACACACACACCACACACCACACACACACACACACACACAACACAACACACACTATCTATCTATCTATCTATCAAGGCTGGTGCCTGCTGTTGGCGGTGGACGTGTGGAGGTGGTGGTAAAGCTGACAAGGTGTGACACTGTGAGTGACTCACAACACTTTAACACTTTTTTTTTTATTAAGTGTACATAGAATACGCATGGCTTACCTCTCACCTACATTCGCTGGTTTCTGTTGTTGTTGTTGTTGTTTTACTTTTACTTTTTTTTTATTTATTATTAGTATTTTCTTTTCTTTTCTGTCTTCTCTTGTCAGCTTTTCTTTTTTCTTTTCTTTTCTCTTGTTTTTATCTTTAATACATATACATATACGTGGATTTCCTCTGCTCAGTCCAAACACCATCTGCCCCGGGATTCCATTTTCTTTTCTTTTCTTTTCTTTTCTTTTCTTTTCTTCTCTTCTCTTCCTTCTTTTTTTCTCTTTTTTTCTCTTCTTTTCTTTTTTCTTTTCTTTACTCTTCTTTTTGTTTTTAATGTATTATATATATATACGTACTCTTCATCTGCTCAGTCTAAACACCATCTGCCCGGGGGTTCCCTTCTTTTCTTTTCTTTTCTTTTCTTTTCTATCTTTAATACATAATTATACATAATACGTGGCTTTCTTCTGCTCAGTCCAAACACCATCTGCCTGGGTTTTCTTTTTTTTTTTTTTTTTTTTTTTCTGTTCTCTTCCTTTTGTTTTTTAATGTATATAAATATACGTGGCCTTCCTCTACTCAGTCCAAACACCATCTGCCCGGGGCTCCTTTTTCTTTTCTGATCAGCACGGCAAGTGTCTGTATCTCTCGGGCGTGGTTGACGCCAGGATATTGTATGATAGTAAGCGTAAAGTACAGCCCTGTCACGCAGCCTCAATCATAGATGGAACTCCTCACCAACATCATCATCATCATCATCATCATCGCACTGTTAAAAAAAAATAAAACTGTGCCAGCTTCTGTGGCCATTAAGGTGGTGTAGAAAATCGGACGAAAAGGAAAATGTGAGCACAAAGGTAATGTCCCTGAGTGTGACGATCCGTTAAAAAAATAATAATACAGAAAAAGATAGAAAAAAAAAATATTCCCCATACTGTGTGGCAGTGCCGTACGTATTGTTACACAACCAGGATGTGGACATGAGTTAACCCTTTGACTCCCCCACCCTGTCCACCATCATCCTGCATTGTCAACCATGCTAACAAAGCAAAACCTTAACCCTTTGACTCCCGCAACCTGTCAACCATCATCCTGCATTGTCAACCATATTAGCAAAGCAAAAACTTAATCCTTTGACTCCCTCACCCTATCCACCAGCTTCCTGCTGCAGGAAGCTGGTGGATAGGGTGAGGGAGTCAATGCGTTAAGTTTTTACAGTCGGCGGATAGGGTGCGGGAGTCAATGGGTTAAAAACTCCTACATGAATGGCTCGTACAATCCAAGCCGGATGTTCAGGGCTGAATGTGACCCGCTACGCCTCGGTTAACCCTTTGACTCCCGCACCCTATCCACCAGCATCATGCATTGTCAACCATGCTAGCAACGCAAATACTTAACCCTTTTAACTCCCGCCCCCTATCCACCAGCATCATGCATTGTCAACCATGCTAGCAAAGCAAAAACTTCACCCTTTGACTCCCTCACCCTATCCAACTATTTCCTGCAGGAAGGTGGTGGATAGGGTGAGGGAGTCAAAAGGTGAAGTTTTTGCAGTCGGTAGATAGGGTGTGGGAATCAAAGGGTTAACCCTCCAACCCCACCCACCCCTCATCCTCTCCACTTGTTTCCTGCTGGAAGCTGATGGATAGGTTCAGGGAGTCAAACGGTTAAGTTTTTGCAGTTGGTGGATAGGCACAGCCTGATGCGAACCAAACTCACACAACAGGATTATGAAGCGCAGCTGTAGTAGGCCTACCATCCATACAGAGAGGATTCTGCAGGGCGAGAAAAACCCTCAATCATGTTTAACCCTTTGACTCCCGCCAAAAAGGTATCCTCTTTTTAACCTTTTGATTCCTTCGCCCTATCCACCAACAGAAAAAAACTGAACCTAGCATGGATGACAATACAGATGGTCGTGGACAGGGTGCAGGAGTCAAATGGTTAAACAGAAAAGAAAAGTCCCCGTTGACATGATTAACACCTGTTTTTTTTGTTTTTTTGTTTTTTTTTCTAATCATGAACATCAGTGAAACAAAAGGTGTTTTTTTTCTAATCATGAACATCAGTGAAACAAAAGTTTGGTTTTTTTCCCTAATCACGAACATCAATAAAATTAAAAGTTTTTTTCTAATCACGAACATTTTTTTTCTAGTCATGAACATCAGTAAAACAAATGGGTTTTCTCATCACAAACATTTCCACCTAATCACGAACATCAGTAAAACAAAAGTTTTTTTCTAATTACGAACATTTTTTCCCTAGTCACTAACATCAGTAAGAGAAATGATTTTTCTAATAACGAACATTTTTTCTAATCATGAACATCGGTAAAATAAAACGTTTTTCTAATTACGAACATCAGCAAAACAAAAGGTTTTTCTAATTACGAACATCAGTAAAACAGAAGGTTTTTCTAATTACGAACATCAGTAAAACAAAAGGTTTTTCTAATTACGAACATCAGTAAAACAGAAGGTTTTTCTAATTACGAACATCAGTAAAACAAAAGGTTTTTCTAATTACGAACATCAGTAAAACAGAAGGTTTTTCTAATTACGAACATCAGTAAAACAAAAGGTTTTTCTAATTACGAACATCAGTAAAACAGAAGGTTTTTTAATTACGAACATCAGTAAAACAGGGTTTTTTTCTAATTACGAACATCAGTAAAACAGGGGTTTTTTCTTATTACGAACATCAGTAAAAACCTTTTTTTCTTATTACGAACATCAGTAAAACAGAAGGTTTTTCTAATTACGAACATCAGTAAAACAGGGTTTTTTTCTTATTACGAACATCAGTAAAACAGGGGTTTTTTCTTATTACGAACATCAGTAAAACAGAAGGTTTTTCTAATTACGAACATCAGTAAAACAGAAGGTTTTTCTAATCACGAAGTTCTTTTTAAGCGAATACCAGTGGGTTTAGTGACGAGAACACTATCAGGCAGAGTAACAAACAAGTATCTGTCATTCTGTGGTCTGACTAGTACACGTTCCGAGAAACGAGACGCTTAAGCCGCCAACAATGGCAACGCACAGCCTGGGCCAGTTTTCTTGGAAAGCCAACGACGAAACCTAAGCTTTAACCCTTTGACTCCCGCACCAGATCCACCAACTACAAGTAAACCTAAGGCTTTTTTTTAACCTTTTGACTCCCGCACCCGATCCAGCAACTGCAAAAACTTGACCTTTTGACTCCCTCACCCGATCCACCAACTGCAAACACTTGACCTTCAACTCCCTCACCCTATCCACAACTTCTGAAAGTTTGGAGTCCTAAAAATAAAAAGTACTAAGATCACTTTCACGATTTGCTCATTCGTCGTTAAGCACCATGACTTCGTTGTTTATTTGTTGAAGGTCGTCTCACCCCACACCCCACACACCATCCTTCCTTCTGTTATGATGAAACCTACGGTACTACTGTATTACCCTTGTTACAAAATGAGTCTACTGAGAGAACACAGTCCTATAAACACGACCTAATCCAGAATTTAACCCTTTGACTCCTGCACCCTATCCACCTACTGCAAAAACTTAACCCTTCGATTCCCTCACCCTATCCACCAGCTACGATACAATTACCCTTGTTACAAAATTAGTCTACTGAGAGAACACAGTCTTATAAACACGACCTAATCCAGAATTTAGCCCTTTGACTCCTGCACCCTATCCACCTACTGCAAAAACTTAACCCTTTGACTCCCTCATCCTATCCACCAGCTTCCTGTTGAGTTTTTGCAGTCGGTGGAGTGGACAGGGTGCAGGATTTGAATCAAAGGGTTAAGAGTACAAGTGATAGGTGCGATAGTCAAGTGGGTAAGACGTTAACTGTTAATCGGAAGGTGAGGGTTCGATCATACCTGGTTACCTTCGCTCGTGGGTAAAGAGTGGGGATTTTTCTCTCAGGTCATATATTGTTATTGCTATTGTCTTTATTGTTATTGTTTGTTTTAAAGCCCAGCCGACTGCATAGAACCATATCAGGGCTATAACCGCTTCAAAACATACACAATACTTCAACAGGGAAGAAAAAAAAGGAAAGAAAATTAAGAACACAGATCAATGCATTCGCACACATAATCTAAGGACATGCCCCTGTCGCTGACCACTCCCTTCAATTTATCGCACAGGGGATTTCAAAAACACCTCAATACAAATTCACACACACCTAAGACACCAACACATATAAAAACAGGCAAACTTACCTAAAATTGCGTCCGCATATCTCGGTTTCTCTCTCTCTCTCTCTCTCTCTCTCTCTCTCTCTCTCTCTCTCTCTCTCTCTCTCTCTCTCTCTTCTGTATATATATATATAAATCTTTTTTCCCCCTGTTGAAGTGTTGTATGTTTTGAAGCGACTATAACCCTGATATGACTCTACACAGTCGGCTGGGCTTTAAACAACAAAAACAGTAACAATAACCTCCCTAGAGCCAAAAATGCACTTTAACACCTGTACCCAATTATCAATCCTAAGAAGAACTACGTAAG
>JAPXFY010000027.1:20515961-20525961 GCA_030674185.1 Monoplex corrugatus | reverse complement strand
GCAAGGCAGTAAAAATGGTAGGAAGACATGACGAAAAGCAAAGGAGCGAGACAGAAACAAAGTGAGTGACAGAAAAGAGGAAATTTCTAGCGCAGATTTTGTGGGGATACTATTTTACTCTAAAAAAAATCCTCCGGCATCCCCACGGGTGCGGGGGTGGGGGGTGGGGATATTGTATGTGCGTAATGGCAGCGGAAATCCTTATCACAAAAGCAATATTATAATGCTGATGATCATGATTGAAAATAAAAAACAAGGCTTAAGAAAAAAAATCCTTCTCTCTCTCAAACCATGCACGTGCACACACATACATACACACGAGTTTCACACAAACATCACTACAGAATTTTTTTTTTTAAATATGCACCGAAAAAAACAAAGTATCACACGGTGACCAGAACGCAACCCAAGCAAAAAAACAAAACAAAAACAAACAAAATGAACGAAGGACGACACGACACACAACCGGGTTCCCCCACGTTATATAAAAAGAAAAGAAAAAGTGCGCACTTTTTTTCTAATGCGGAGAGCGAGCGAAGGTTAAAAGGACGCGTGGGCGAGGGGAGAGGACTCGGGCCCCGCAAGCATCTCTTATTAAACATTAATGCAGATAGACGGATCTCGATAGAAATGTTCTTCATGTCATTGGCCTGTATCGTGCTCAGTAATGATAGTACTACACTTCTGCATGTTCTAGGTCAGCCTCAGAAAAGTGCCCCGAGATATGTAGGTACAGCTTTTTTTTTTTTTTTTTTTTAAAGATATAGATATGGATGGGCAGGTAGATCCGATGCGTGCGTGCGTGGGCGCGTGTTTCGTGTGCGTGTGTGTGTGTGTGTGTGTGTGTTGGTGTGTGGTTGTTTGGTGTGTGTGTGTGTGTGTGTGTGGTGTGGTGTTGCTTGCCTGTGCGTGTGTAGAAGTGGTGTGTGTGTGTGTTTGTGGTGGGTGTTTGTGGTAGAAAGTGTGTGTGTTGTGTGTGTGTGTGTGTGGTGTGTGTGTGTGTGTGTGTGTGTTGTGTGTGTGTGTGTGTGTGGGTGGTGTGTGTGTGTTGTGTGTGTGTGTGTGTGTGTTGTGTGTTGTTGTTGTGTGAGGTAACTTGCTTTGCAAGATAACACTTGAATATACGGACATTTACTGACCTCTCTCTCTCTCTCTCTCTCTCTCTCTCTCCCCACACACACACACACACACACACACACACACACACACACACACACACACACACACACACACACACACCACATAAATAGTACGGAAGCTAACTAGCTCTCTCTCTCTCTCTCTCTTTCTTACTATCTCTCTTAACCCCACACACACACACACACACACACACACACACAAGCACACACACGCTGGTCAGTCTGACTTGCCCTATATTTGACATTATCATTGTTTTTGTCACTATTATCATTATCATAATCATCATCATCATCATCATTATTATTATTAGTCGTAGTAGTAGTAGTAGTGTTGTTGTCGTTGTTGTTGTTGTCGTCATCATTATTATTATTATCATATTATTATCATTATCATTATTATTATCATCATCACCATTACCCTTATTTATGATTACTATTATCATTATCATTAATGTCTAAAGCCTTGCCGAGTGTACAGTCTATCAGGGCTATTAGTATTACCCTCTCAAAACACACAGAACACCTTGTTGAAAAACAGGAACTCCTGGAAAAGATGACTGAGTATACATATCAATGCATGATCTGATGATATGCCTCTGCGTTGTCCATTCCGCCAAATTCATCACCAAAGGATTTTTTGTAAAAGAACAACCTGAAGACAAATGTACACATAATTAAGAACACTAAAACATACACAAAAACCGGCCTAAACTGCCTAAAATTGCTTCCACACAAGAGTTTGAAAAAACAGAATTATAATAAACTAAATTGAAAAACTAACAACCTAAATTGTTAATCAACCATTTCCCCAAGAAGAAGAAAAGACGAAGAAGAAAAAAAAATGACAGAAGGAGAAAAGTGGGAAAGAGAAGGTAGTGCGAAATTATGATGTACATGTAGTTCATGGAGTTCTCAAAAAGAATTAAATACAGTAAACAAACATGAGAATTTCATCCACTTCGCAGGGGAAATGTTCTCGACATTCAGAGAAAAATATGTATAAGAAAGACAGACAGACAGACAGACCGACAGACAAACAGACAGGCAGGCAGGCAGGCAGGCAGCACACAGCAAACAGGCAGACAGCCCGACACACACAGACTCAGATAGGCAGGCAGGCACACACAGACAGACACACACAGAGAGACAGGCAGAGAGACACAGAGAGAGGGGCGCGTGCACAGAGAGAGAGAGATAGCGACAGAGTGAGACATAGAGAGACAGAGTGAAAGAGAGACACAGAGAGAGACAGACACACAGAAAGACAAGAGAGACAGACACAGACATACAGACAGAGAGACATATGAGAGGAAGGGCTGAGTCATCTTGGGCTTTGATAATACTGAAATGACGGCCTCCCCCCACCCCCCACCCAGCATAAATCTGTGCTAGTACACAACTGAAATTCCGACCCAAATAAATCTGAGAACAGATCATACATAACAGCGTCTCACTGAAATGGCTTACTGCTCGTGTCAGCAAAAACGCGATAGAAATAAGTTACCGAAGAAAGAACGGAAGAGTGAAAAACATCTGTCATCTTTTTAATTACGGCAATTAACCCCTTTCGCCTCGACGGTGACATATTGCACATTCACGATTACAGGTCACTAACGCACAGAGATAATTATTCTATCATCTCCAAAGATGAGATGCACGCCGAAAATACTACACTCGTTTCTGAAAACTGCAGCACATGAACGCATGGGAAGAAAGTTCCGGACCTCGCCCAAATGGTTCGTTTTCACATCTGTACTTAACAATGCCCGATTGAACTTTCCAAGACCCCTCTCTCTTTAGTTAAGTGTCTGACACCCAAGGATCAAAAGAATTTCTTCTTTACGAAACTATTTTAGCCAGACCCTTTGTTAACCTCCATTTTCACTTAACGCCATCTTCTTCTTCTTCTTGTTTTGTATTATTGTCCCAGCGTGTTTACGATTAAGGACTGTCTTGAGGATGAACTGTGTCATATAACTAAAGAAGGAAAGCATTGTCTTGTAGTTTCCATGTCTAAGATGGGAGGGTTTTTAGTGAAACTCTGCCACTTAAACGCCAGCCTACAGCGCCAAGATATAGGCCTATGTATCATATGTATCAAAGTCAGTGAAATGACGTCATGTGTGACGACGAAAGACTGGCTGACACCTATTTGCTTGACAGGAACTTCCGATTCGAACTCTGCTGCAACAGCCTTCTCAATGTCCACCATATCGTGTTGTTCTGAGGGTGTCTTTGTCTAGTATCAAGCCCCCGTCCTCCCACTGTCTACTGATGGTTCTGAAGTCGGTGGCACTATCGTCTGATGTGGATCCTCATATAACGGGAAAACAAAACAAACAAAAGACACGAAACACAAAAGACAAAACAATGTGACACGCACGCACACAAACACCACACACGCACGCACGCACACACATGCACGCACGCACGCACGCACGCACACACCATGCACACACGCACGCACGCGCACGCACACAAAACACAACTCAGCACGCACACACACACACACACACACACGCACGCACGCACACACGCACGCACGCACGCACCACACACACACACACACTCACCACACACACACACACACACACACACACACACACACACACACACACACACCACATCAAACACACACACACACACATCGAGGGAATGCCATGTCGCAACGCATTAACACACGGTTTGGCGCGTATCACATCTCCGTTACAAACGATTCCTTGACAGGCAAAACGATAGAGACGAGAACCAAACTAGTTCAACATCTCTTAAACACCCGCCATAAAAGGCCGTCGTGGTTCTGTAACACTTTACCGTAGAAGCCCGTGGAACTGACATGCTAACCCTTTCACTCCCTGAATTCATAAGGAAGCGGGTGGATGGGGCTGAGAAACTGATAGGGTTAACCACGTGGACTTGGGCAATACTTTGCTAAGGCCCACAGCGTGCGCTGCTGTGAACTTGTCTTGACTGCTCATAGACATAAAACAGCAAGAGATTGGCAATTCAGCCAACCGTGTCCAAGGATAACCTCACCATCGATTTCTACCCGGTTTTGTCGATTAACACCTTTAGACCTTGAAATATATTTCTTATTAATGTCTGTAGTAGTAATAATAGTATCAGCTAAGTAGTATAGTATACACGTTTATGCAGACCTTAGCGTGTTTCCAAACTGTTTGGTCTCACACCGCGAATGACCATAATCTGACTTTTTAAATGGAGTACGGAGTACATTCCACTGTGTGTTGCACAGTCTGCATCTTGGTGACGCGCATGCTGATGTTTTCACGCTCATCACAGAAACCCCTCATGTAGAAACATGGCCCATACCTGCACTTCAGTCTGAAACATGATGTTGACAATGTCTGGAAAGCCAGACAAACTAGCCTCTCGACTGAAGGCTTAATCATCATCATCATGTGCCCTGCCGCATGGCGTTAGCGATCATGGCCCTCCGTATGCAGATCTATCCCTTGTTGCCGCAAGCACATCTTCCACCCTCTCTGTCCTCAGCCACCCTGCAAGTCCGTCCAATATTTTATCCCTGGGTCTACCTCGACTGAAGGCTTAGGATTAACGAACATCTAGCAGCACAGCCAACCACACTTATGTCAGACTGTAAACGAGACACTTAAACAGTAAAGCTAGATGTACATATATACAACTGTATTGGGTTGTTTTCGATGATCGCTCCTGGGAAATGGAGAGGTCCATTGTCTCAGTGGACAGATTCTGGCCTGTGTTTGTTCACGTTAACTGTTCTTTCATGCTCTCACAGGCAGAGTGACTCGAAGTCAGAGCCCCAGCGTGTTCTGATCCACCCTCTATACATGAAAAGGGAAAATAACACAGGAGACACTATACAGACACAAAGAGAGACAGAGACAGAGACAGAGACAGAGAGAGAGAAAGAGAAAGAGAAAGAGAGAGAGAAGGAGAGAGTGAACGGTCAGAGTGGAGGGTCTACGAGGAGACAGGCCACTCTACTTGGCAGAGGTGCGAAGCCTTTGCCAGGAACATGTATGAAGTAAAGGTACGTTGATATTTCTTATTTCAGTGTAGAGTTTTAGGGCTGATAGGCAAAGAAGTTGCAGAAAACTGGTTGATAAAAGGAAGAAGTCAATCGGTTGCAGAAAGCTGGTGGATAGGGTGAAGGAGTCAGTGGGTTGCAGAAAGCTGGTGGATAGGGTAAAGGAGTCAGTGGGTTGCAAAAAGCTGATGGATACAGAGAGCCAGTGGGTTGCAAAAAGCTGGTGGATAGGGTGAGGGAGTCAGTGGGTTGCAGAAAGCTGGTGGATAGGGTGAAGGAGTCAAGGGGTTGCAGAAAGCTGGTGGATAGGGTGAAGGAGTCAGTGGGTTGCAGAAAGCTGGTGGATAGGGTGAAGGAGTCAGTGGGTTGCAGAAAGCTGGTGGATAGGGTGAAGGCGTCAAGGGGTTGCAGAAAGCTGGTGGATAGGGTAAAGGAGTCAGAGGGTTGCAGAAAGCTGGTGGATAGGGTGAAGGAGTCAGTGGGTTGCAGAAAGCTGGTGGATAGGGTGAAGGAGTCAGAGGGCTGCAGAAATCTGGTGGATAGGGTGCGGGCGTCAAAGGGACAGACAGGCCCTCATCTTACGAAGAGCGACCGTTTTGCTGTTGATTTGAAAAAAGACAAGCAACATTCGCAGGATACTTTATGAGAAAGAGACATTAAAGTACCTGGTCACAACAGGAAAGCAGGAGGGAAAGAGAACACCAAGTAGAAAACAATGGACGAGAACACCTGAGTAGTCCCAGGGAGAAAATACTGCTCGGACTTGCAGGTGGCTGAGGACGGAGAGTGTGGGAGAAGTAGCCCACTTGCAGAGACAAGGGAGATTCGTACGGAGGGCCATGTTCGCCAACGCCATGGAGCAGGGCACATGAGGATGATGATGATGATGATAATGATGATGATGACAGATAGATAGATAGATAGATAGATAGATAGATAGATATATAGATAGATAGACAGCAAAGAAAACAAACGAGACAGTCTTGATGGAGGCAGACACAAGTAGATCACTCATAAGGAAGATTAGGAAAAGACAGGCAACATTTATAGGCCATTTTATGAGGAAGGGAGGATTTGGAGCACCTGGTCACAACAGGAAAGCTGGAGGGAAAGAGGCCACCAGGTATACCCAGGGACAAAATGCTGGACGGACTTGCAGAGTGGCTGGGGACGAGGAGGGTGGGGGAGATACTGGGGGCAACGAGAGATAGAGACAGATGGAAGTCCATGATCGCCAACGCCATGCGGCAGGGCACCTGATGATGATGATGAGATAGATAGATAGGGTACGGGAGTCGTCGAAGGGATAGAGAGGCCCTCGTCTCATGGACAGCGACCCGGCCAGTTGCCTGTCAGTCTTTCCATGTCTATGAATGGCTCAAGCCAGCCAACACACGGGCAAACTCAAAGAGCGTGGTACGTCACACTCTCCTCTAGTGGTTCACTGGAGTCGTGAACGTTTTGCTGATCGAAGGCGGCATTGTGTAATCACACTTTCACAATCCCGCCACTTATTCTAAGTTTGTCCTTTCCTCCTCCCTCCCCACCCCAACCCTCTCTCTCTCCTCTTTTTCCCCTCCTTCCTTCCCTCCCTCCCTCCTTCTCCAAGCGCCGTTGTCAAGTGAGTGGTCCGAAAAGTCAGAACTTTCAATCAGAAAGTTGTGGTTCAATCCGCCTTGACACTTCCGACAAGTAGGTAAAGGGTGGGTGGAGATTGTTCCACTCTCCTAGGTCAACAGGTGTGTAGACCTGCCAGTACCTTGAAGTCCCTTCGTGTGTGCTCGCTTGCAGAATATCAACTATGCACGTTAAAGACCCCGCAGTGGCTGGTGGCTTTACAAACATGAAAATACCAAATACCCGGCATACAAGCAAGGGCAAGTTTGAAATAAAACGGTAATCAGCTAATTATTTCTTCTGTTGGGGAAAAAAAAGTATTGTTATTAACATATAACTCATTATCTCCTTCTCCGTGTGTGTATGTGTGTGTGTGTGTGTGTGGTGTGTGTGTGTGTGTGTGTGTGGTGTGTGTGTGTGTGTGTGTGTTGTGTGTGAGTGTGTGTGTGTCTGTGAGTGTGTGTGTCTGTATGTGAATGTGTCTGTGTGAACGAGAGCGCGCCCGTGCGCGTGTGCATGTGCACGATCAAGCATGTGTACATTTGTTTGCGAGTCGTTGTTGTACGTGTGTGTGCACACATGTCTGTAAGAATGAGAGTGAGAATGAGAGTGAGAATCCGAGGGGAAAGAGAGAGAGAGAGAGAGAGAGAGAACAGACAGACAGACAGAGAATGACAGAGAGAGAGAAAATGTATGTATGTATGTAGTATGTATGTATGTATGTATGTATGTATGTATGTATGTACGTATGTATGTATGTATGTATGTATTATGTATGTATGTAGACAGACAGAGAGAGAGAGAGAGAGAATGACACAGAGAGAGAGAATGACACAGAGAGAGAAAATGTATGTATGTATGTATGTATGTATGTATGTATATGTATGTATGTAGTAGTATGTATGTATGTATGTATGTACGTACGTACGTACGTACGTATGTATGTATGTATGTATGTATGTATGTATGCATGTATGAGTGCCTACGAGAACGAGACAGACAGACAGACAAAGACAGACAGAGAGGACGGAGAATTAATATGCATATATACGTGAAAGTGTGGTATATATACGATGTCTGTCTGCCTGCCTGTCTGCCAGCCTGCCTACATGTCTGTGTCTGTCTGCCTGTCTGCCTATGTACGTATTTATGTACGCGTGTATTTGTGGATGGACGCGCGCTGGTGAAGAAAAAGAAAACCAAAAAGGACCAGGTATCCGCCCCAAGCAAAGCTTCCAGCAAACGACAGTCCCGACTTTTTGTTCCCCAGTCAAATTCACCACCCTCCACTCTAAAACCTTTGAGTCAATTCCACATAACCTCACCCAAAGATCTTTCGGTCAACTTCCCCACCCCTCAACACCAAGATTTTTGATCAACTTCCCCACCCCTCAACACCAAGATTTTTGAGTCAACTTCCCCACCCCATTATCCCAAAATTTTTGAGTTAAAACCCTTTGACTCCCGCACCCTATCCATCAACTCCAAAAACTTATAGGGTGAAGGAGTCAATGGGTTAAGTTTTTGCTTTGCTGGTATGGTTGACAATGCAGAATACTGATGGGCAAGGTGCGGAGTCAAAAGGTTAACCCTTTGACTCCCGCACCCTGTCCACTAGCATTCTGCATTGCCAACCACCGCCAGCAAAGCAAAGACTTAATCCTTTGATTCCCTCACCCTATCCACCAGCTTCCTGCAGGAAGCTCGTGGATAAAGGTAAGGGAATCAAAGGGTAATTTTTTTGCAGTTGGTGGATAGGGTGCAGTAGTCAAAGGGTTTATAAAAACAAAACAAAAAAACAAAAACAAAACAAAAAACTCGCCATTATCTTTGCAAGTCTAAAAGGATGACAAAGCAGAAAACTGGTGGAGAGGGCGAGAGAGAGAAAACGAAAACTAGCAAGGGTCACTTTCTGTTCCGCAATCGCGGCTGATACAGCAGAAAAACTGACGGATAGGGTGAGGACGAAAAACAGTTCAGTTTAGACTGCTTTCCTATCACGACTCTAACGCCGAACTCTGGTGGAAAGGGTGAGAGAGTCAAAAAGCGAAGATTCCTGGAAAAAAAGCTGGTTGATACGGTGAGGGAGTAAAGAACGGTTAAATTTTGCTGGCTACGTTTCGAACGGGCAAATGTGGCAGGTGACTCAACTTACCTGAATGAAGACTATGGGTATACGTAAACACACGTTATATCATAGACATGTACACAACTGTGCTGGTGACCTAATTGTTCGCCCTCTTAAGTCGTGCTTACGTACTATCAACAGTTACTCTCGACATGGCTTTCTGCCATTAACAGTCACAGGAAGGGGAAAGACGAAATACTCCCCCCCCCTCTCTCTCTCCTCTCTCTCTCCCTCCCCTCTGTCGTTCTGTCTGTCTCTCTCTCTCTCTCCCTCCTCTCTCTCTCGCTCTCTCTCCCCCCTCCCTCTGTCTTTCTGTCTGTCTCTGTCTCTCTGTCTCCCTCTCTCTCTCTCTCTCTCTGGTTTTATAAATAAAATCACCTGAATGTAAATCTCTGCTTTTTTGCTTTTTCCTTTAGCAATATGTAAACTTACATAAATGAAACAGCCTAACTGAAAACATACTGTTGTCACGAAGTTATCTATACTTTAGAATATCTTTAAATGTTGCTATCTTCTTTTTTTTTCTTTTTTTTTAAACATAGACACACACACATACGTACACATTATAACTACACACACACATGTGTGTGTGTGTGTGTGTGTGTGTGGTGTGTGTGTGTGTGTGTGTGTGTGTGTGTGTGTGTGTGTGTGTGTGTAAGTGTGTGTGTGTGTGTGTGTGTGTGTGTGTGTGTGTATTTCAATGAAGTTAAATATCCATATCACAGTACATTCACAAAGGCACAAACACGTTGAGCAACAAAATTTAGATGTCATTTGTGCCAGTTATCTTGTACTCTCACTTGAATAATTTGCTCACTGAATTCATCCCAACTAGATACCATACTAAATACCAAAGTCTATTTAAAACTGTCAATGTTTTTTTCCTCGTCCATAAACGAAGACAGTATAAAGACACGTGCAAACTTTCTACATAAAACTGCACACATTTGATGAAATTACATCACAAATTGAACTGGCATTATGTCTGTATGTTTATATTTGTCAAGGTTTTATATCATATCTATAAATGCATAAAATGTGCATACATACGTACAGGCTATGTTCACTTCTCTTCATCAGGGG
>JAPXFY010000027.1:20493461-20505961 GCA_030674185.1 Monoplex corrugatus | reverse complement strand
CCACACACACACTCACACACACCACTGTTTATGTGTACACGCGCGCAAGGGCAATGTACACATACACGTGTCCTCGTTACGTAATGACAGTTCTCTGATAAAAGACACACCAAATTTAGAGAAGTTTACCATCTCCAATAATATCAGTATTTTGCATTTTTCATTCCAACTCACCCAACCTACTCCTCCACCACCACCAACACCCTCTCCTTCCTTCTCAAACCACGGACCGCCCCCCTCCACCGCCCCCAAATTCCCGAGTCCTTCATTCACAAAAACTTGTGTCAGCTTTGTGATGATGAATGACTACCCAATATGGACTTGCTCTGCGCCTCTCACCATGATCTTGTTTCTTCCACAAAAGCAAAGGTCGGGAGACCTGGCGGAGATTATAAACACTGGGAAGTTACGAAGACAAGCGCAGAGGACACGAAAGCGACTCTTGCACAATTCAGGCTACACCTTGGGAAACACCCATGTGACTGGCGACACCATGGCAACAATGACGTCATGACGACCCGCCGCTCAAGCAGGCGGGCGCTCACCGCCTGCGTGTGGCCAGCGCCAGCGGTATGCCCCAGCGAATGCCCGACCTTCACCTTTCAACTGCCTGACTAATCTGCTCTTCTCGGCTCGCTCGCTCTCTAGCTTGCGTATGTTACGTCTATTTTACACAAGCACTTTTTTTCCCAGCCATGTTTCACCACAGTTGTAAATGCCAGTTAGTGATATTTGATTCTGTGTCGTGTCCTACTCCATCACCACCACCACCACCCTATTTAGCACACCTACGTGTTTCTCGCCCTATTTCTAAACTAGTGCTTCCCCTTCCCCTTCACCCCCTCTCCTTGTAAAACCCCTCCTCCCCAGCATCCCCATCGCACTCCAAGGATTTCCTATTGGAATGAGACTTTTCATAAAAACAACGACGCGGTGAAGCACGAGAATTTTTACTTGTTTAAATTTTAAAAAATCCGACCTATGTTAAAACTGAACCACTCAGCGCCAAATGAGGACACCAACGGCTGTACGTAGGCCTACTTTCTGTGGTTACAACGACAACGTTCCAAAGGGTCGTTTGCCGGGCTTCGTGTCTTAAAATAGCTGGGCAGGCGAACTGGCTTATCGCTGGCACTCCGCCAAACATGAAGTGGGAGTTTTGTTGGGCGAGTCCATTTTGAATGGTGATGAAATTTTCCACTGTGTGTCATGCGCGCGGCCGCTTCGCTTCTCCCGCGTGCGTCCTTGGAGGCCTGACCCCAAAAACAGAACAGGAACGGGAACACAGCACTGGCGGGTCACATATATGCGTTGTCGTTATTTATAATTACGATTTTTACCTCCAGGATTTTAAAGTCGCCTAACAAACGTTTCCTGCCGCTTAGACACTGACCGTATCACACACAAAAAAGCAACGTATATCCGCACACAAACCCCACCCCCACCCACCAAAAAATCTTTTCTAGGACAATTTTTCTCTCGTCGGTGTAGGCCTTCCAGAGAAAATGGAGGTTTTGTTTTCGGTTTTCTTTCTAGAACACAAGAATGCCCAAAACATCGTTAATATTTCTGCGTCCTCTATTATCAGTCTCGATAACAGTAAATTTAGCGTGGACGTTTCCAGTTAAATGTAGAGACTGTCCAATAACCCCGAGGGCATAGGGGGGAAGTGGTGGTGGTGTCAACTCTTCCCCTGCATGAGCAGTATGTGTGTATGGTGGTGGTGGGGGGGGGGAGGTACATATCCTTTCACTGTCCGCATTATGTGGGTGGGGCCCATCTCCTGTCACTTACTGTTTTACATTTCCCATCCCTGAAAACAGTAAGATATCAATTTATGTATCTATTACATTTCTTGCGTTTTTCACATTTGTCCACTGTTCCTCACCGCCCCCTACATTTTCTAGCGCACTGAATTTACTTTGAAGGCATACGCTAAATTTTGCACGAGATGATTCATCTTGTCTTTCTGAGTCCAAGATTTAGTTTGACGTTATTTCTGGTTTGTTTTCTCCTCATCCAAGCTATCATTTCCCATTACAGGAATCTGATTTCTTGTGCTGTCTCCTGGATTCATCCATGTCCATTTTTTTCTGTTAGGTTGCTCAAACCAAGTGTTTCCTATTATGAATTCGTTCACCTGAGCCCACTCAACAAGTTTCTCTCTCCTTTCGTTTCGCGTGCCAAGGCCATGAGGTCCAACTATGTCATCTACGTTTTTCCTGTCCCACTTTAGCAATAAAATCTCCCATTATGATTGTAATGTCCTGTGATTTACATTGAGCCCTGGCTGTCTCTAATTATGAACAGAAGTTGTCAATTTCTTCCTCAGTGCTTGCTGATGTTGGTGCATATACTTGGACGATGCTGGTATCAAATGGCTTGCCCTCCAATCTTAACTAATGAAAGGCAGTCTGATATGTCCCAATATCCATCTTTTGAAAGACTTGGACCTGTTATTGCCCATTGTGATACATACCCCTCTTTCATATGTGTCTCCTCCAGAATACATAATGTTATGCTAGCCAGATGTTACCATGCCCCCCTCCCTTCCATCTCACCTCTCCTATTCCGAAACATTGATGTTCAATCTTTCCCTTTCTATTTTTACATTTTCTAGTATTTCCTTCTGGGATCACTATACTGATTATACGGACTACCATATCCAACCCAGCGCGTTCCCAGGTGGTGGACAGGGGAAAGAACTTCAGATACGGAACTTAGCTGCCTAGCCGTGGCAAACCAAATGGTGGCAATCAAAAATACATTTGGTGGTACAGATGTGTTATTAAATGCTTCATATGCTCAAAGAAGGGACCGTTTCGGCGAAGGATGGCGTCATAAAACCTGCCTACAGCCCCCACTGTCTTGTGGGTAGTCGTGGGAACGACAAAGGCTGGCGGAGTCTGTACAAAAACCGAAGGAAGGCAACAGGAAACCACCCTCTTATCTTCCCCAGAATATCATGCACAAGATTTAAAAAAAAAAAAAAAGTTAACGACGCGAATAGGGGCTCCACTGGTGCACCTCTGTCCGGCAGGAAAATCGTGTTAAGCAGGTGACACCAGACTGTAATCAAGCTACTGCCATTAGATTAAAAGATATAAGAACTGCGACATATAATATATGAAAAATGCTTCAGAAAGTTAAAACAGAAACAATAGCAATAATTCTGTATACTTACTTGCGAAAACATGTCTCTGAACGTACAAATGGGGAAGTTACCTGATCTTTTGTGATCCCCCCCCCCCCCTCTAAAATAAAAAAAATTCCAAATTGAAATATCCTACATAAATAACAAAAATTATCTACTGACGTTTTCTTTGGAAAGAGACAAGAGAAAGTGTGCCTGTGTGTATGAGACAGAATGAGAGACCATAAAGAGACAGACAGACAGAGACAGAGACTGAGACAGAGAGAGACAAACACACACAGAGACACACAGACTGACAGACAGAGATGAGTATAAAATGTACATTATAAGTGAGGTCCGTATTGTTCGGTTGGATGATTGGTTATTGCTGTTGACTTGCTGTTATCTCAGTGCAATTTTATGGATGGTTTTCGTGGAGCAGTACAAATGACAGTAGTCAGCACACAGTTTTCCACTGCTGCATGTCAGACACACGTGGCAAGTGTTAAGCACACGGAGAAGTGGGCGAGTCCTGCTTCCTACTTGCTGGTGCTGACCAGTCCAAGTGGAACAGAAACGCCATACAACCGTTAATCAAGTGTGCACCTTGCAAACTGCATTACGACGGCACGCATAATGTGTGTACGCACGTGTGTTTGCATGCATATGTACACTGTATGTTCTCTGTGCGTGTATTATACACATGTTTGCATGCGCATGCGCACTGTATGTTCTCCTTTTCCTCCATCTTCCGTTTCCTCCATCCGCCTCCTCGTGTTGGGAAATCTCCCAAACGCTCCGGTCAGTGTTCCTTTTCAAGTTTTGTTCCTGTCTGCCGATTTTTTTCAATTCTCGGGTTAACTCTTTCCGTTCTGATTCAAACTATACAGCGATCCCCTTCCCTACCCCAAAACACTCACGAAGATACAGAAATTCCTTCTTTTTTTTTAACATGAAAATAGTACCAAAAACATACACACGAAGATATAGTTTTTCCTTTTTATACATGAAATCGAAAACAGACTCACAGCCATACGTTTTCTTTCCAGTAAATAAATAAAATAAATAAATAAAATAAGAAAATAAATGAACGATCGCGTTGTCGACGAGGTGCACATTGCAATGTTTTTCATCAAAAGGTTTACAGGTCACAATGCGGATTATTTTACGCACTTAACCTTCAACGCCACCAAACATCACATCACAAACATCAGTCACTGTTTCATATTCGATCCATGTAAGACTATGATGTACAGGTAGTGATCCATTTAAGACTATGATGTACAAGTAGTGATCCATGTAAGACTATGATGTACAAGTAGTGATCCATTTAACTATTTTAAGACTATGATGTACGGGTAGTGATCCATTTAAGACTATGATGTACAAGTAGTGATCCATGTAAGACTATGATGTACAAGTAGTGATCCATGTAAGACTATGACGTACAAGTAGTGATCCATTTTAAGACTATGATGTACAGGTAGTGATCCATTTAAGACTATGATGTACAAGCAGTGATCCGTTTAAGACTATGATGTACAAGAAGTAATTCATTTAAGACTTATGCGCAAGCAGCGATCCATTTAAGACTATGATGTACAAGTGGTGATTCATTTAAGACTATGATGTACAAGTAGTGATCCATTTAAGACTGATCTACAAGTAGTGATTCATTTAAGACTATGATGTACAAGTAGTGATCCATTTATGACTATGATGCACAAGTAGTGATACATTTAACACTATCATGTGCATGTAGTGATCCATTTAAGACTGATGTACAAGTAGTGATCCATTTAAGACTGATGTACAAGTAGTGATCCATTTAACACTACGATGTACAAATAGTGACCTATTTAAGACTATGACGTATAAGCAGTGTACACTTCATAAGTATGTTCTGCTGAGACGTCAGGTAACCAACAAGAACGCCTCAGAAAAGAGACCAGTGTACATAACCTAAGTCGGGACAGGCACGGATAATGACGCTATGATTATGACAACGGCTGCTGGTTCTCTAAAACGAAAATAAGCGCTTAAATCCAAATCAAAACAGGACCACAGACTCCAGCACCACGCTTTGCAGCTTTGCCCCTGTTAAAAACGGGAGATGGGGTATGTCCCTTACGCAGTCTACAGCTTCCTGCAAGCAGTCCCTGTTCATGCATGTGAATTCATACAGACCTTCCTACCAAGCACAGGGAGAGAGGATTTTTGCGTGAATGGCCGTTCTTCATCCCGCCTTAAAAGACAGTCATACTCTCGTCTTTGGGAAGCTAAGGCGAACATATGGAAGATTTTCACGCGACTGATCTGGATGGAAGAAATAAGAAAGAATCTAGTACGGAATGACACAGCATGACAGGAAAGAGGGATTTTCAACTACAAAAAAACAAACTAGATAGCACCTGCGGTGGAACCACAGGAGGAGACCTTAATTTCTCCATCCGCAGTACTCCACTGCGGGGTAAAGATGAGTGAATCGACTTGTGTCCTAAATAGGTAAACCGGAGAAACAATTCTGGAAAAAGAAACAAAATAAAAAAACAACTTTTTTCTGAAGACCACCGGACACTGAACTAAATTTGCTGAAACTGGTTTCCTCATTACGGAAAAAAAGAAAAGAGAAGACAATAAATTAATAGAAAAACGATACAAAGTAATCTTATTCCCTTTAATAGTGGCCGGTCTTCCTGCTTCTAAAGTTTTCTAAGCAGAGAAGGTGCACGACTGTCTTGTATCTTCCATTAATCGTTCGACGCCCTCACCCTGTCCACCAAATACAAAAACTTAACCCTTTGACTCTCTCACTCTATCCACCAGCTTCATATTGCAGGAAGCTGGTGGACAGAGTGAGGGAGTCAAAGGGTTAAGTTTTTCCTTTGCTAGCGTGGTTGACAATGCAGGATACTGATGGGCAGGGTGCGGTAGGCAAAGGATTAAGTAATTATAGGAAGGGTTATCATCTATTTTCACGTTGCATGTGCTTCTGGTTCCGAGGTACCTGAAGAGTGCAAGTGGCGAGCTATGTGTCTTGTATTCTATTGACTTGGTTATTGCGACAGACTGTCAACTGACGCTTTCACAATATGTGGCCAATTTTTTAACCAGGACCAAGGCCACTGACTGACTACAAAATTATAGGGTGGTAGGCCATGCAATGATCGGAGCAAATCCAGAGTCAAAATTTGTGTGGGCGATCGTGTGTGTGTTTGTATTACTTGTGTGTGTGTGTGTGTGTGTGTGTGTGTGTGTGTGTGTGTGTGTGTGTGTGTTGTGTGTCTATGTGTGTGCGTCTGTCTGTCTGTCTGTGTGTCTATGTGTGTGTGTTTGTCTGTGTGTGTTTGTGTGTGTCTGTGTGTGTCTGTGTGTGTGGGGGTGGTGGATGTTTTGTTTTGTTTTATGTTTTGTTCTGTTTTTACCCAGGACAAACTCAACAAACACACACACACACACACACACACACACACACACACACACACACACACACACACACACACACACACACACACACACACACACACACACACACACACACACACACACAACACACACACAAGGCAACGGTGGTATCATTTGAGCTCTACAAATACAATATTAAGATTAAAGACGCACTTTTTCCGAAAAAAAGTTACAATTAATGAACTGCGCTGGAAATTTCATTGCATACATAGATCTACCCTTTATCTTAAATTCTGAAAAATCCTATCATTGCGATAGGTTCCGACTTCACGGTCGTGTATGCGTGCGTACGCGTGTGTGCAAGGAACGGGAGGGTGGGGGAGGGCGCACAGGGAGAAAGAGAGCGCGAGGTACACGCGCTAACGTCCGTGTCTATTGATCAATTAAACCGAGTCACGTATGAATGGGCGTATGAGCGTGCCATTTTTATCTAATAGGAACAAGATTTTTTTTTTCTGTTGTTCTTGTCGAGGTCATGGGTATCTGTTCTCGCATGGGGGGGGGGGGGGGGGAGGTAAGTCAACGTGACCGCGCGTCACGACTTCCTACTATCTCAGTCACGCCTTCTCACTCACTATCTCGGTCGGGACATCTCATTATCTCAGTTACGACTTCTCACTATCTTAGTCACGAGTTCTCACTATCTTAATCAAGAGTTCTCACTATTTTAGTCATGAGTTCTCACTATCTTAGTCACGAGTTCTCCCCATCTTAGTCAAGTTCTCACTATCTTAGTCACGACTCTCATTATCTCAGATCGATTTCTCACCATCTCAGTCACAACGTCTCACTATCTCAGTCATGACTTCCCACCATCTCAGTCATGACGTCTCACTATCTCAGTCATGACTTCTCATCATCTCAATCACAACTTCCTACTATTTCAGTTAAAAACTTCACCTACCATCAGTCAGTCACGACTTCTCACCATCTCGAGTCACGACTTCTCACTATCTCATTCGTGACTTCCTATTACCTCTGTCATGACTTCCTACTATCTCAGTCACGACTTCTCACTATCTCAGTCATGATTTCTCACCATCTCAATCACGACTTCTCACTATCTCACTCACGACTTCTCCATCCTATCTCTGTCATGACTTCTCACCATCTCAATCACAACTTACCTACTATCTCAGTTTACAATTTCCTACCATTCTCACCTCACGACTTCTCACTATCTCAGTCTCATGGTCTCAAATATGACCACGGACTTGGCTTTTCACGGATCTAACTCTGATCATATAACATTAGTTCATCACCAAATGATCACAGTATTCACAGGTCACAATGAAAACTATTAGGAACAGTATTTACAGGTCACAATGAAAACTATGGACAGCGCGCCAGCATACCAGAAAAAAGGAGACTGTTCCTCTGGCTGTGTAATTCTGGGTTTCTCTGTGCATACGTTATGTATGTGACTTTTTGTGCCGGTGTGGTGTGTGTGGGGGGGGGGGGGGGGTGCGCGCGTGCGTGCGTGTGTGTGTGTGTGTGTGTGTGTATGTATGTATGTATGTGTGTGTGTGTATGTGTGTGTGTTGTGTGTGGTGTGGTGGTGGTGTGGTGTGGTTGGTGTGGTGTGGTTGGTGGTGTGTGTGTGTGGTGTGGTGTGGTGTGGTGTGTGTGTGTGTGTGTATGCACTCTGTGTATGTGTGAGAGAGAAAGAGAGATACATAGACGGAGAAAGGACGTAGCAAATAATTCCAATGACCTGGCGATCATCTCACTTACAGCTAAAACACAGGCAGCAAATAAAACCGACGGCAACAAGACGCCTATACACAAATTGCACTGCGATATAAAACAACAAAGCCAAAAGCCAAAAACAACATTCAAGAAGATGGAGAAGCATTCTTACCAAGTGCCTATCAATTAACATCAGGAAGAGAGTTCTGGAATGTTATATAGAACCAATACTGTTGTACGGTTGCCAGGCGTGGACAGTCAACAAGCGAAGCCAGAACAAGATGAGGCAGCCGAGATGTGGTTTCTAAGAAGGATGTTGAGAGTTCCATGGACAGCAAAGAAAACAAACGAGACAGTCTTGATGGAGGCAGACATAAGTAGATTATTCATAAAGAAGATTAGGAAAAGGCAGACAACATTCATAGGCCATTTTATGAAGAAAGGGGAATTGGAACACCTGGTCACAACGGGAAAGCTAGAGGGAAAGAGAGCACCAGGTAGACCCAGTGAGAAGATACTAGACGGACTTCAGAGTGGCTGAAGACAGGGAGGGTGGAAGAGATGCTTGAGGCAACAAGAGATAGAGACAGATGGAAGTCCATAATCGCCAACGCCATGCGGCAAGGCACCTGATGATGATGATGATGAATCACAAACAATTCAACCATGTCGAAATCTAATCTAACACGTCTAGTTGCCATGTCGAATTCATCACCACTTAATATGATGGATCAAATTTTTTTCCCCTTACTCATCATCATCATCATCATCATCCCCCTTACTGCATGGAAAAATGAATGTGGGGGACTTGCACGTTCTGATGGGTGTTGCCTGCTTAACACTTTGATTCCTGCACCCTGTCCACAGTATCCTACATTATCAACCAAGCTAGCAAAGCAAAAGCTGGTTGATAGGGTGAGGGAGTCAAAGGGTTAGGTTTCTGTAGTTAGTATATAGGCCACGGGAGTCAAAGGGTTAAAGAACAGTGTTTAAAGAGCGATTTACTAAAACTTGTCGGAATCTGGTTCCAAGGTCTACAGACCAGTGTGACGCCAGGAAGGTGAAACCACTTCCACACCACCTGCCTCATAAAGCTTCTTGTCTAGAATAAAGTGACAAAACAAGATCCCAGACACCGAGGTCTTCATCTGCACCAGCCTGCCCAGCATCTACACCATCCTGATGCTGTCACAACTGTGATAGGCAGGACACGTAGTTCACATGTCACACCATCGCCTTCCAAAGAAACTGTTATTTGATGAACTACAGCAAGGCAAACGTTCCCAGGGAGGTCAGAAGAAGCACTTCAAAGATACTCTCAAAGCGTCACTTAATTAGGCGTTCAACATCAACCCCGATACATGGAAGGAGATAGTTCTAAACATGAAAGTGACCAGAAAAAAAAACACGAAAACAGAATCAGAACGTGTATTCAATATAACCAGACACGACAGGCGCACACTTTCGGCCAACTGCTCTTCTCACACTGGTCGAAGCAGCAGGGATATTGCAGTCTTTGTCTCCTAATTTTTGTATTTGGTGTTGGTTTGTTTGTGGTCTGACATTCGCTTGACAAAGGCCAGCTGGCCGAAAATTTTTGCCCGTCTTGTCTGGTTATATTAATTAACCCTTTGACTCCCGCGCCCTATCCACCAACAGCAAAAACTTAACCCTTTGATTCCCTCACCCTATCCACCAGCTGCCTGCAAGAAATCAAAGGGTTAAATTATGAAGTTGGTTAATAGGATGAGGGAATCAAAGGGTTAAGTTGTTGCTTTGCTAGCACTGTTGACAATGCAGGATGCTGGTGACCAGGCTGCAGGAGTCAAAGTGTTTTAAATACGCGTTCTGATTCTATTTTCGTGTTCTTCTGGTTCCTGTTTGCTTGAACGCGGGCAGTCACACTTGTTTTGGAATTAAAGGAAAGTGGCGATCGGCTCTCCGCAATAAAGGCCCAAAAATCTACAAAGCCATTAGAACCAGTACAGCTGAGGAATACAGGCAGGCCAGGAAGAACAGAGCCAACAACCCACCATCTGCGGTCATCATTCACTGGACATCCACACTGCCAGAGACTTTTCCAGGCGCGGATCTCTGAGTGACCAACGCAGCCACCTCTCTGTACCCACAACAACCGACCACCCCAACCCCTGGATGACTAGATGGTCTTCGTTGAATACATCTGACGAAAATACGATAATGCAGTGTCCGCGCGGCAAATTCGAGCGCGTATCTGCGCGTGGCCTTCACGAAATACATATAATACAATATAAATTCTTCGCGAAGGTCACGGTCTACGTGTTTATGTAAGCTGTCTCTCTGTCTGTCTGTCTGTCTGTCTGTCTGTCTGTCTGTCAATCGACTCCACTGTAGATGATTTGTTTGTGTGTATACGCTCGTACTTTTGTGACTGATAGACCACATGGAGGCATACGAAATAACAATACTGTGCGTACTTTATACAGTGGATACATGTATTTATGGATGTGTCCAAATACATACATATAAACATACATACATACATTATACATACATACATACATTATACATACATACGTATACACATACATACATACATACATACATACATATACATACATACGTATACACATACATACATATACATAGCATATATATTCATGCATACATACATACGTATACACATACATACATACATGCATACATACATACATGCATACATACATACATACCTAGTATACATACATACATGTATACATATACATACATACAGACAGACAGACAGAAAGACAGACATATATGCATACATACATGCTACTGTTATTTATGTTTAACCCTTTGATTACTGCACTCTGTCCACCAGCACCATGCACTGTCAACCATGCATGCACACATACATACATACATACATACATACATACATACATACATACATACATACATACATACATACATACATACATACATACATACATACACACACATGCTACTAGCCCAGCCGACTGCGTAGAGCCATATCAGGGCTATAATCTGTTTCAAAACGTACACAATACTTCAACAGGAAAAAAAGGAAAGAAACTTAAGTACGTATCAATGCATTTGCACACATAATCTAAGGAGCTCCCCTGGCGTTGACCACGCTGTCTAACTTATCACACATGGGATTTAAAAAAAACATACCTGAATACACATTAAACATAACTAAAGACACTGAAACATTATATATATATATATATTTATATATATATATTATATATATATATATATTATATATATATATATATATGGGCATATATTATCTAAAATTGCTTCCGCATATCTCATTTCCTTAAATGATCCAAAACAAGTGCGACTGCCCGCGTCCAAGCTAACAGGAACCAGAAGAAACAAGAAAAACGAAAAAGAACGCGTATTCAATACAAGACAAGACAGGCGTAAATTTTCGGCCAACCGGCCTTTGTCAAGCACGAATGCACGATCACAAACAGACACCAAACAACAGATAATAAGAAAAAGACTGAAAACTTCCCTGCCGCCTCGTCCAGTGGATAAAAATTTGGTCATAATAAGAAAAAGACTAAAACTTCCCTGCCGCCTCGTCCAGTGGATAAAAATGTGGTCCCTTTCTTATCCACTGGATGAGGCGGCAGGGAAGTTTTAGTCTTTTTCTTATTATCTGTTGTTTGGTGTCTGTTTGTGATCGTGCATTCGCGCCTGACAAAGGCCGGTTGGCCGAAAATTTGCGCCTGTCTTGTCTTGTTGTATTGAATACGCGTTCTTTTTCGTTTTTCTTGTTCTTCTGATTCCTCATTTCCTTAAAACCAAAAATGCACTTAATACATGTACCCAATTATCAATCCAAAGAGAAAGTGCGTAAGACTTTATTGAACACATACAGGTGAATGGACCAAAAAGGCAGAAAATGATAGGAAGAAATGACAGAATGGCAGAAAGCACAGGAACAAGGCAGCAACAAAGAGAGTGACAGAAAAGAGGAAATTTCTAGCTGAAAAAGCCCTCGGCATCCCCACTCAGGGACATACATGCGTACATGTCACATGCATACGTACATATACATACATACATACATACATACATACATACATACATACATACACACATACATACACACACCACATACATACGTGTATACATATATATATATGCCTATACATATGTATGTATACACATGTAGACCTACATACAAACATACGTACATATTACATACGTACAT
>JAPXFY010000027.1:20450961-20488461 GCA_030674185.1 Monoplex corrugatus | reverse complement strand
TATTATATAAAAGGCCAAAATTACCTAAAATTGCTTCCGCATATCTCACCTCCCTAGAGCCAAAAAGCACTTAATACATGCAGCCAATTATCAATCCTAAGAAAAGGTATGTCAGACTTTATCAAACACATACAGTTAAATGGACTAACAAAACAGAAAATTATAGGAAGAAATGACAGAAAGCAAAGGAACAAAGCAGAAACAAAGAGAGTGACAGAAAAGAGGAAATTTCTAGCACAGAATTCCCAGAAGGTGGGAATACTAATTATACTGAAAAAGCCCCCAGCATCCCCAATGGGGTAACCAAAGGACTAGCACCTGACCATCAAACAAATGTTCAGAGGAGGGGATGAACATTCTTGTCAAACTAGAAATAAAAGTTAAAACCTTAAACTTCTCACACTCCTGCTATGCTTTAAAGTAAACATCAGACCACCATAGCACAAGACTGCTTAGTGTTTTTCTTTTCTTTCTTTCTTTCTTGCCTTCTTCATACGCAGGCTGGGTGGCTCTCTTGACACACTATGGACACAAGATCCTGTTGTCTCAAGTTCAATCCCACCCCACTTCATGAAAGTCAGCTTGTTTGCTCTGCCTGTCTCAGTCAATGAATGCTCCAATTATTCTGGGGGTGCCCACATTTCATTGATCCTGTTCCCTTCTCAATTTCAAGACCTTGCCAGTGCATAGGGTTTTATACAGGATCAAGTCGTTTGCCAGATAAGTGCTGGCAGATTTGGGAGGAGCACATATGAAACTGTCCCAGTGCTATGAATCCCTCTTGAACAGACTCTTACCTCTTAGTTTGTTTGTTGTTTTGTTGTTGTTGTTGTTGTTGTTGTTGTTGTTGTTGTTGTTTGTTTGTTTGTTTGTTTGTGTTGTTGTGTTGTGTTGTGTGTGTGTGTGTGTGTGTGTGTGTGTGTGTGTGTGTGTGTGACCTGAACAGTGATTCTGTATACAGTATCATGAGTATGTCTCTTAATATTCTATTTATAGCAGATGGCCAGACAGAAGACAAAGATGAAATTTTTTTTTCTTTTAGATTGATTACACATGACCCGAACACTGTCAAAATAATCCTGCTTCAGTGCAGGATCTGATGATCACAACTGCAAAGTGGTTAGGACATTAACTGATTAAGATTTCAATTTCAGATCAGTCTGCTTGAGTTTGACTTTGCAGGGTAAAGAATGAAGATTTTTTCCTGTAATGCATGGTAGCACCCAGTGGGTAAAGAATGAAAATTTTTCCTGTAATGCATGGTAGCACCCAGTGGGTAAAGAATGAAGATTTTTTTCCTATCCTGCTTGGTAGCACCCAGTGGGAAAATAATGAATTTTTTTCTGTAATGCATGGTAGCATCCAGTGGGTAAACAATGAAGATTTTTTCCTATCCTGCTTGGTAGCACCCAGTGGGTAAAATAATGAAATTTTATCTATACTGCATGGTAGCATCCAGTGGGTAAACAATGAAGATTTTTTTCCTATCCTGCATGGTAGACCCAGTGGGTAAAAATGAAATTTATCTATCCTGCATGGTAGCATCCAATGGGTAAACAATGAAGATTTTTTCCTATCCTGCATTGTAGCACCCAGTGGGTAAAGAATAAAATTTATCTATCCTGCATGGTAGCACCCTGTAGGAAAGAATGAAGATTTTTCTGATCTCCTATACTGACAAATTTGCACACCTACTAGCTCCTGGAACCCCTCCCCCCTCCCTCCTGTTTCACATGTACATATGCACACTGAGCATCAAATATACATAATGAACTTAACCCTTTGACTCCCACACCCTGTTCACCAGCATCCCGTATTATCAGCCATGCTAGCAAAATAAAACTTTAACCCTTTGACTCCCTCAACCTAACCACAGCTTCCTGGAGGAAGTCAAAGGGTTAAGTTTTTGCAGTCTAACTCTAAGCCATGTCATAATTCAGCAGCTTATGCAAACATGAAGATGCGTAGCCTGCATCACTGAAAATGGAGCATGACTGCCTATACGGTGGGGTAAAAAAACAAAAATGGCTATAAAACATAACAGCCAGATTGTATTAAAGTTTAAGTGAATGCATATATATATAGGAGTTACTGTGTTACTGTTCATAAATGCAGAGGAGAAGAAGCGCAGTCTCCAGTGGTGGGAGATCAGACACTGACAGTCCTACTTCTTCTTTAAATGGAATCCTAGCATACACCTCTGTCAATGCAACTGTCATCAACTGTAATCCATGACTGTGCAAATATTCACACAACTCAACACAATACCATGATGACCTTATCACTGACCTGCATACAATCAAATTAAAGGCAGTCATACTCCATCTTTTGGGTGCTAAGGAGAGAACCTGGATGATACACTTGTAACTGAATGATTTGGGCAGCAGAAACACATCTTGTCAGAAAAAAACCAGCATGACACTAAGAAAAAGGAACCCCTAACCACCTAAATCATGCAAACTAGATTAGTAGACAGATCCTGTGATTCCAAAATTATGCAACTTGTACTTCAACAAAATAAAGCAAACCTAAAATTTGAAACGACTATAAAGTTTTAAAGTACAATAGTGCAATACGGGGAAAAGTAAAGGACAAACTTGTGCTTTGCTTATTGAAAAAAAGATTACTAAATTATAAAAATGACAGCAAAGCAAAACATTCCTTTTTCACACACACACACAACACACACACACCCCTGTGATTACACACACACACACACACACAGACACACACACACACACACACACACAAAACACACACACACACACACACACACACACACACACACACACATACGCTTAACTTCAGCAGCACTAGATAGACTGTGCCATCTTCAGATTTTGCGACACAATTTCATAGATCAGATCTATACAGATGAGACACTTGCTAAATTTACTCTGTCGTAATATGTGGTGGCGTTTATCAGTTTATGTCACCATATTCTTTCATGGGGAAGCAGCAGTCTTATCGAGGCGATGCTTTCTTTGGGCGAAATAAGATGTCCAGTCTTCTGGGAATTCCAAGCCATTCAACATTATGGTTATTGTTGAACGAGAGCGTCTGAATAGCCCTCCCTCCTCTTCCACCCCCCTCTCCCCAAAGGAATTCCAAGTACATGATCAAGGAAAGTGTGTAGCCAGACATTACAACATTCCATATAAACAACGTTATTGGAGATATTACTGACAACGTCCTTATATGCAGTGAAGTGGTAATGTAGATTTGAACCATGTCCGTCTTTTCAACCAAAGGGATAAAAGAAAAAAAGAAAGAAAGAAGGCACACTAGTTAGACTTTAGCTGAATTTGTCATGCGCAGAAAATCACCCTTTCCCCCCTATTTATTTCCAGTGGACTCGACCACACAACGCCATTATGGTTTTCCAAACGGCAAGGCCATCAACAGCAAGAACAACCGAGCTAACGTTTAAGACATAAGAAATACAGAAATAAAGACCTGAATACATCGGTGAATCATACACAAATCACATACACATCAAAGCAAACAAAATCGGATCCTCTGACACATTGTGCGAGATATGGGCCGTTGCGAAGGCAGCTCCAACCACAAAACGCGACAAAAATGTGGGAACCCCTTGATCTGAGAGGTGTTTCCCCGCAGTGTAACCTGTCCCCTGCATTTTCAAAACAAAATACACCACACAGCTTTGAAAACTATTGCACAAATCACAACCAAGAATTTTGCTACACATGCATAAATCGTTTAACAACCAATAATCAAATTATCATAAAAGATTACTCACGCTTCTGGGACGAACTCTGGGTAGATTTTCGACGTGGCATAACCGGATTTTACTCGTTTTACAGCACAGTTCCACACTTTGCCCACTTACGGGGAATTGATAAGAACTTCAATCGTCATAGCATGCAATAATATTCACACTTAAGTCGATAACAGGCGCAAAATGGCTACATTTGTGCTTCACGAAGGGGGATCCTCAAGACGTGGGGATTCTCTCCGCAAAGCAAACGATCTCTGACGTCATACAGTCATGCCGATTGAACGAAAACGAGGTAAACGGATATCCCGGCAGACACCGAAGCCGCGAAGTAGAGGTGAAAGGTCAAATCATGAATTCTGCTCAACAATTGTAACAGCTTTAAAAAAAACAACGCTGTCCACCATGTTGAAATAATAATAATAACATTGTAACGATCATAGCATCATGATTCTAGCTTTGTTGTGTGAAAGCAGCCACAAGAACAATAACAGTGAATCAAAAAGAAGAAAACTTCAAAGTGAAAGTAGAAGTCCTGAGGTCGTATGAAATGACAATAATGAATTTTTTCTAAACAGCGTTATTCTCCTAATTTGAACTTGCTGCGAATTAAACACTTACACAACACAGAGCGTTATATATACATATCAGCATTGACAACACACACACAAACGCACACGCACACGCACACGCACACGCACACGCACACGCACACACGCACACACACACACACGCGCGCGCATACAACATGCACATAAGAATACACGCACTTATACACGTATACAAATGAATACATATTCAACGATATATGCACATACCTAGGGTCACAGACAGAGAACGTTACCTATGGTCATAGGTTAATATTCATACAAATGATGCCACATGAACAGTAATTAGAAGTGACAGGACCTTTTGTGTAGGAGTTTATTGTCAACGTCAACAAGAAAAGGCCTCTGTGTGTGTGTGTGTGTGTGTGTGTGTGTGTGTGTGTGTGTGTGTGTGTGTGTGTGTGTGTGTGTGTGTGTGTGATGTGTGTGTGTGTGTGTGTGTGTGTGTGTGTGTGTGTGTGTGTGTGTGTGTGTGTGACAGGAGACATTGCCGACCATAACTCCTCTAAGTGGCCCAGCAGGCTCCATGGCAGCTGGCAGAACTTGCTGATAATAAATAAATAAATAAAACACACACACACACTCCTCTCCTCTCTCCCTCTCTCTCTCTCTCTCTCTCTCTCTCTCTGTCTCTCTGTCTCTCTGTCTCTCTCTCTCTCTCTCTCTCTCTCTCTCTCTCTCTCTCTCCTCTCTCTCTCTCTCTCTCTCTCTCTCTCTCTTCCTCGGCAAGATGTAGATGAAAGACGAAGAATTGTACTGTCTGTCTGTATGGAACTCAAGCGTCAGCTGAAGGATCTGCAGGCCCTTTCTCTCTTCAGTGCACAATTACAGACATACTTTTTATCCAGGCCTTCCAGTGTGGAGGCGGTCTCTTGTTCTGCATGCTGAAGTTACTGGAGCGATTTCAAGAGAAATTCACAGCGCTCAGATAGCTCCATATGCGCTCCACCCAAATCGGCTATCGATTATCTGACAGATTTCCTGAGCCTGCACAACACCCTGTGCACTGGCAAGGTCTTGAAACGGAGGAAAACGGCGACAAGTGACCTGTCAAACACTAAGCTGACACACCACAAGAATGATGGAAGCATTTAGATGAGCAGTAAACAGGCCTTTTTTTTTTTTTTTTTTTTTTTTTTTTTTTTTTAATGTTGCGGGCTGGGATTGAACTCGAGATATCAGATCTTGAGTCCACAATTTTCATTGAACTTAAGATATCAGATCTTGAGTCCACAATTTTCATTGAACTTAAGATATCAGATCTTGAGTCCACAATTTTCATTGAACTTAAGATATCAGATCTTGAGTCCACAATTTTCATTGAACTTAAGATATCAGATCTTGAGTCCACAATTTTCATTGAACTTAAGATATCAGATCTTGAGTCCACAATTTTCATTGAACTTAAGATATCAGATCTTGAGTCCACAATTTTCATTGAACTTAAGATATCAGATCTTGAGTCCACAATTTTCATTGAACTTAAGATATCAGATCTTGAGTCCACAATTTTCATTGAACTTAAGATATCAGATCTTGAGTCCACAATTTTCATTGAACTTAAGATATCAGATCTTGAGTCCACAATTTTCATTGAACTTAAGATATCAGATCTTGAGTCCACAATTTTCATTGAACTTAAGATATCAGATCTTGAGTCCACAATTTTCATTGAACTTAAGATATCAGATCTTGAGTTCACAATTTTCATTGAACTTAAGATATCAGATCTTGAGTCCACAATTCTGATTGAACTCGAGATATCAGATCTTGAGTCCACAATTCTACCAACTAGCCCGCCTAAAGGTCCTTTCTCACTTCAGTTCACAATTACAGACATAACTGTTTGATTATCCAGGCCTTCCAATGCGGAGGCAGTCTCTTGCTCTATAATAGGGTCGTAGAAGAAGGCTCTGATCTACTGGCACATATTGCTGGAAATGCTTGCCCTCTAGCTCTGCAGTCTGCCAAGATGATGTCCATCAGTCCAAATGGCTTTGTCGAATGCTTCCTGTAGATCTATTCAGGTAACAAAGAGTGGTCAATTGTTGCTCCTGTAAAGCTTCTTTAATTAACCCTTTGGCTCCCTCACCCTATCTACCAGCATCCAATATTGTCAGCCATGACAGCAAAGCAAAAACTTAACCCTTTCACTCCCCCCACCTTATCCACCAGCCTCCTGCAGGAAGCAGGTGGATAAGGTGGGGAAGTAAAAGGGTTAAGTTTTTGCAGCTCGAGGACTGGGTGCGGAAGTGAAAGGATTAAGCTCTTGTGACAGATATGTGGTCTGACCTTTTGTATTGTGGAATTGTCTGAATCCTGCTTGTTTAATTAACCCTTTGACTCCTGCACCCTGTTCACCAACATTCTGCATTGTCAGCCATGGCAGCAAAGCAAAAAGTTAACCCTTTGACTCCCTCACCCCATCCACCAGCTTCCTGTGAGGGAGTCAAAGGATTAAGCTTCTGCAATTGGTGGATAGGGAGCAGGAGTCAAAGGGTTAATTGTACGGGGACTGTTGGTCTCCAGGTACCGCCAGATGAGTTCGTTCACAATTCTGTCCATGGTCTTCACCTTACAGGTCTTCAGGCGGGCTGGGTCTGCTTTGGGTTTGTTTGTTTTTTTCCACCCTTGAAGATAGGTATCATGGTTGCCTCGCCACCATAATTTTTCACTCTCTTTACGGGAAATGTATTTGTACATATATAAAAAAAAAACAACAACTTAATCACGTAGTTGCTTTTTTATAATGTGGTTAAAACTTTATCGAGACAGAGAGAGAGAGAGGGGGGGGGGGGAGCTGGCATACTCTCTCTCTCTTTCTTTCTCTCTCTCTCTCTCTCTCTCTCTCTCTCTCTGTCTCTCTCTCTCTGTCTCTCTCACGTACACACCAAACAGAGACAGTGTGTGTTTATTATGTCACTTGCGTGCCCGTGCACACGAGCACATAAACACACACACACACACACACACACACACACACACACACACACACACACACACACACACACACACACACAATACACACAAACTGACACAGAGAGAGGAGGGAGAGAGAGACAGACAGACAGACAGACAGACAGACACAGACAGACAGACAGACAGTGGCAGACAGAGACAGAGAGAGAGAGAGACAGATACAGAGAAAGACAGAGAGAGAGAGAGAGAGAGAGAGAGGGAGGGGGGACAGAGAGCTGGCAGATAATGCCTGCAGGATGTCCATCGGCACTGTGACTGTTGATGTGATCGTTTCCTACCAGGGACATAAAGAACTGTTCACATTCGTCTGGTCCCACACGTAACTGATCTGGGTCAAGGTCAAACTCAGTCAGCACATGCTTTTCCAGCTAAACCATCGGGTTTTTGCAAGGAACTGGTCATTCTCGTGGACGCTGAGGTTGCTGGGGGTGAATAGTTACGGAAGAAATTTATATAAATAAAATCCGAGGTATCCCACTGAAATGCTTCAGAAAGAAAAAAATCCCTCAGCATCCTCTTTCGAGTTCACTAGCTAGTCTATCAATGAAATGTGCTAAACAAAATGCAGAGAAAGAAACAAAGAAGAATTAACCCTTTGACTCCCGCACCCTGTCCACCATCATCCTGCATTGTCAATCATGCTTGCAGAGCAAAAATTTAACCCTTTGACTCCCTCACTCTATCTGCGGGAAGACGGTGGATAGGGTGGGCGAGTCAAAGGGTTACTGCGGTTGTTGGATAGGTTGTGGGAGCCAGATGATTAGCTAGGACTATGAGCATGTTAGCTGGGACAGGTTACCTCAAACTTGGTACTGAGGCATATTTATTCATTCACCTACCGGACTGGCGATCTGAGGTCAAGGGCGCGTGGGATGGCAATTGGCAAAGCCACATCTAGGGGGTGGCCGAGGACAGAGAGGGTGAAAGATGTATTTGCAGCGACAAGGGATAGATGCATATCTCAGAGGGCCATGATCGCCAACACCATGCGGCAGGACACATGATGATGATAATGACATCTAGAAAATACCTCAAACGTTCTCAGACTAAACCATCACATCAGGCGGATGCAATCGTTTGTCTCACATGTGTGAACTGCGGGGCGAAGGTCACACTGACACAACTGTTTCGTAACACTGACCTAACTGGTTAGTAATCTGTACTACTGGAACCAGGCTTTTTAGGACAAGAGATTGGATTTTCCATTGTACAACGGCTTTTCCACTTTAAACTTTCTTATCCATGGGTCTTAGCCATCTCTTACCAAACAGCTGTCAGAGGTCTTCTTCATATTCGAGGGACAACCACAACAGGACCTGAGCCAGCTCTTTCCATCTCACACTGGTTCCTTCATGGAGAAGACGTCCCTTTCTTTTTACATTTGCAGGCAGGCAAGTCTGACGAGCTATGCACAATGAGAAGAAACGATTGTCCGTCACCTGCCACGGGTAGCATAAGGATCTTATTTATAGAAGACCTTTAACCCTTTGACTCCCTCAACCTGTCCACCAGCATTCTCCATTGTCAACCATGCTGACAAAGCAAAAACTTAATCCTTTGATTCCCTCACCCTATCCACCAGCTTCATGCAGGAAGCTGCTGGATAGGGTAAGGGAATCAAAAGGTTAAGTTTTTGCTGTTGGTGTGTAGGCTGCGGGAGTCAAAGGGTTAAGGATGTCACTGAGAGCATTATGGGAGGTTACGTAGGACCTTTGGCATTTTCCCTTTCCCCACAAATTTCTTTTTCACAGCTGAGTCTACCTCAAAGGTTTCTCTTTCGTTTGTCGTTTTGTTACAGATCAGAGACAGCTAGTACTGTCCAGTAGATGGTAGGCTGGTTGGTTCCTTTGATAGAGCCGTAGCCCGGCGTAACATCAAAATCTGGCCTGTTCATCGTCCATCTTAATGTTTCCTTCATTCTGGTGGTGTCAGCAAATTGTCTCATAATTCTCTCTCATTCCTCTCCATTTAAAGACCTTGCCAGCACATAGGATTTTGCTCAGGCTCACGGATTCTGCCTGATAATTACGGCTGGCAGGTTTGGATGGAGCGCATATGGAATTGTCTGAGTATGATGAATTTCTCTTGAACAAAATAAGCATTTTTTGTTTTTTGTTTGCTGCTTTTTATTATATATATACATATATATATATATATATATATATATATATATATATATATATATATATATATATATCAGAAAACACACACACACGCACGCACTCACATACACACACACACACACTCATATATCTATCTATCTATCTATCTCTGTGTGTGGGGGGGGAGGGAGGGGGGGGGCGTTATTCTTACCATTGCAAGGCGGACAACCCTGATTCTCTGTCTTGGGGCTGAGGACACATAACTGAGTTTACTCTTCCGGACAATCCGGATTCAGTAGTTATTGTTAATTAATCAGTGTCACCCTCAGGTCATATTGGTCCCAAGATACCCCCTCCTCCCTCCCGGTCATCACGATGACCCTCAGCGGCTAGTGTTTCTGCTATTTTTCTTCAGGCCTTGCTCTCACGTTAATGTTCGAGTTGATTCATTAGTCTGGCATGTGTGTGTTTAATGTGGATCGAGTGTGCACGGCAAGAGAGAGAGAGGAGAGAGAGAGAGAGAGAGAGAGAGAGAGAGAGAGAGAGAGAGAGAGAGAGAGAGAGAGAGAGAAGAGAGATAGAGATAGAGAGAGAAAGTGTGTGTGTGTGATGTATGTAAGCTTAGATGTCTGTGGCTGTGCACATGGACATGTGTGAGATGAAAGAGAGAGAGAGAGAGAGAGAGAGAGAGAGAGAGAGAGAGATAATGAGAGTAGGCCTATGTGTGTGTGTGTGTGTGTGTGTGTGATGTATGTAGGCCTATGTGTGTGTGTCTGTGCACATGGACATGTGTGAGATGAAAGAGAGAGAGAGAGAGAGAGAGATAATGAGAGTAGGCCTATGTGTGTGTGTGTGTGTGTGTGTGTGTGTGTGTGTGCGTGTGTGTGTGTGTGTATGTGAGAAGAGAGAGAGAGAGAGAGAGAGAGAGAGAGAGAGTGTGTGTAATAATTACAATATTTATATAGCGCAAAATCTTGATAAAATCAAATCTAAGCGCTGAAGCAGACACACACGCAAGCACGCATGCACGCACGCACGCACACACACGCACGCACACACACACACACACGCATGGCTATAAATGGGGAGAAAGAATAAAAGCAATAAAAGCAAGAATAAAACCAATGGAAAATTATAGAGAGCATAGCATATACAATTATATATTATAACCATGTGATTCCCTCCGAGCGGAGACAGGCTGCAGAGGGGGGTTAGGATTTTATGCGGAGGAGAAAAGGTGAGTTTTGAGAGCGGACTTGAAGGAGACAAAAGTAGGTTGCTGACGGACTGAGAGAGGAAGTTTGTTCCAGGAGAGTGGACCAGAAACAGAGAAGGCTCGTGGACCATAGGTATTGAGCTTAGTGCGTGGAAAGCGAAAAGTCAGAGGATCGGAGGCAGAGCGGAGGGTACGTGAGGGAACATAGATCTCAAGTAGGCTTGACAGGTAATCGGGGGCTGCGTTATTGAGGCTTTTGTAGCACATGGTGTCTAGTTTGTACTGTATGCGCTTTGATACAGGGAGCCAGTGAAGTTGTGCCAGGAGAGGAGATATGTGGTCAGCTTTTTTCTTTTTCAGTACAAGGCGTACAGCATTGATTTTTCTGACAAGGCGTGGGCCTTAGAACTAGGAATATTGAAATAAACTCAAAATCAAATATCATGTGTGTGTGTGTGATGTATGTAGGCCTATGTGTGTGTGTGTGTCTGTGCACATGGACATGTGTGAGATGAGAGAGAGCAAGAGAGAGAGACATGGAGAGAGAGAGAAAGAATGAGAGTAGGCCTATGTGTGTGTGTGTGTGTGTGTGTGTGTGTGTGTGTGTGTGTGTGTGCGTGTGTGTGTGTGTGTGTGAGAGAGAGAGAAAGAGAGAGAGAGAGAGAGAGAGAGAGAGAGAGAGAGAGAGAGAGAGAGAGAGAGTAGGCCTATGTGTGTGTCTGTGTGTAAGGACATGTGTGTTTACGTGCGAGTGAAATTCACACTGATCATGAATATTAATGATATTTGATTTTGAGTTTATTTCAATATTCCTAGTTCTAAGGCCCACGCCTTGTCAGAAAAATCAATTGTTTTGTTTCAGCATTTTGTCTCGGTCCCTCAGAAGCCCCAAAGTTGACAATCAGCAGCAGTAGCAGCAGCAGCAACAATAACAACAACAACAACTTGTGAAAACAATAAGCACAGCACATCAAATTCCGATAACAAACGCTGAAACAAGAAAGTAAGCAAACAAATAAACATCAAATTCCGACAGAAAACACTGAAACAAGAAAGTAAACTAACAAATAAACAAACAAAACAAAACAGACAACAACAACAACAACAAAACCAAAACAAACAAAAAACTACCACCTTGACCATCACCAACTGAATATCCAGGCCGTTTTAATCTGATACTCTCCGAAAATTCTCTCTCTCTTTCTCTCTCTCTCTGTATGCGCGTGCGTGCATGTGTGTGCGCGTGTTGTGCGCAAGCGTGCATTAATGCGTTCATACGTATGTATGCATCATTGCATGAGTGTTCGGTTCGTTGTGTGTTCGCTGCATGCCGCTGTGACATGCATTTGCGTATGTAGGCCTATGATGTTTTCATTGGTATTGATTTATTTTCCCCTCGTCACATTTATGCCAATCGTGGTTTCTGCTACGTATACAGGCGCGTGTCAAGCTGATGATTACATAATTTTGCCATCATACTGTGTTTACGTAAGCAGTCACTAAGGGAAATCACTTTGATAAAATTCTGAACAAAATGGCTGCAGACGACAAGGATAAGCATGTCCTTCAGAAGGGAATGGGCGGTGGACCTCTGGGCTTAGGTATTGTTAAGTTCATTCACTGTTATTTTTTGTATTCTGGTGAAAACATGTTTTTATTTTCGCTAAAGGTGCGGTATAGGTCTCTTTAGTAGTATATAGGCCCTATTGCCCTTGTTTTTATATATAAGATGTTCCGAAAGTAGGCCAGGGAGAGCTTAGTTATTCTCCCTTCTCTTTCGCCGAGTCGAAATGTTTTTGCGATTATCATCTAATTACCGTTATTAGAGAGAAAGTATAGTATTTTTGTTTGTTTGTTTTGTTTTGTCATTTAGTTGGTACAATCTTTTGTTTTTTTATTTGATTAAAATGTAGTGTTTATTATTTTACAAACAAACAAAGGATTAACATCTCTTACCCTTATCAGTCGGCTTATCGCACTGGGCACAGCCCTGAAACTGCTCTTGTAAAAATTGCAAATGATATTCTGACTGCTCTTGATCAAAATCAAATCTCTCTTCTATCTCTCCTTGATCTCTCGGCTGCATTCGACACCATCGACCATTCTATCATGCTCACACGTCTCCATAAAGTGTTCGGTATCTCTGACATCGCTCTGTCTTGGTTCCAGTCCTACCTCTCCAATCGCACTCAAACAGTCTCTGTCTGTTGTTCATCCTCTGCACCCGCTACCCTCCAGTTTGGTGTGCCCCAAGGCTCTGTTTTAGGTCCCATCCTATTTGTGCTGTACACACAACCCCTCTCTGAAATTATGCGACTTCACTCTATGTCCCATCATAGCTTTTCTGATGACAACCAACTCTATACTTCTGGTTCCCTCCCACAACTGCCCTCTATAATCAGACAAACCCAAGGCTGCATTTCTGATGTTCACTCCTGGATGACTGTAAACAAACTTCAACTCAACCCCATTAAAACTGAACTTAGCCTTATCTCTCCCACCACATTGGCTAAGTGTTCTTCCCTTCCTCTGTCTGTCTCTCTGCTTGGATCTGACATTCCACTATCTTCCACTGTCCGCAATCTTGGAGTCACTCTTGATAACACCCTGTCCTTTGAAAAACACGTCCAGAATGTTTGCAGATTATGCTATCTTGAGATACGCAGAATTTCTTCTATTCGCAATATCCTCTCTGTCGAAGCCGCCAAAACTCTCCTCTGTGCCTTTGTTCTCTCTCGTCTCGACTACTGCAACTCCCTCCTCTCGGGCTGTCCTTTCTCTCTCATTCAAAAGCTTCAAAAAGTTCAAAACAATGCTGCTAGGCTCATCTTCAGAAAATCTCGTTCCTCTCATGTCACTCCTCTTCTCAATCTCTTCACTGGTTACCTGTTGAAAAGAGAATTCGCTACAAGATTGCTTTGTTATGTTTTAAGTCTCTCAACGGTCTTGCACCCCCTTACATCTCTGACCTCCTCCATCTGTACACCCCCTCTCGTCAACTTCGTTCCTCGGCTGATACTCGTACCTTCCGCATACCATCCTGTCGCACTAAAACCTATGGTCAATCGCTCCTTTTCCTATCAGGCCCCTGTAATCTGGAATCAGCTCCCTGTCTCTGTTCGCCACTCTGCAACTCTCACTTCTTTCAAGTCCTCTCTGAAAACCCATCTCTTCCAGTCCCTCTCATGATACTTATAAAGACTCTACCACCTAACTTCCCCAAATCCCCCCTTGTTGTCTTTTGAGCCTTGAATGTCGGCTGGTGTGTGTGTGGTGTGTGTGTGTGTGTGTGTGTGTGTGTGTGTGTGTGTGTGTGTGTGTGTGTGTGTGTGTTTGGTTGTGTCTGCGTGATACTTGTAAGCGCTTAGGGCTCTTGTTTTCATCAGATTAGGCGCTATATAAATGCCCTTTATTATTATTATTATTATTATTATTATTAGGCAACAAAATCGAAAACAATTTAGCCTAACAAGAACCGAAGTGTACAGCACCACAGACAGATTCATAAAGACTGAACAAACAAAAGAAAATAATAATGATAGAAAAAAATTACACATGAATAGAAAGTTGTTGTTTTTTCTGGTGCAAGACAATTATTGAACTAAATTATTAGTCAATGGAACACTATTCTGATTGATGAATGATGAAATAGGCAAATACCTTCATTAACATAACAAGCTCCAAAAATACTTTGAGACTCTGAAAACCCTTATAATGTGTGAAATTGTTAAAAATTTAGCTTGAAACTTGGCATGCTAATTCTGTAGGCCCAGAGTCTAGATGGTAATCACATCAAATTAGTAAGTAGGCCAAAATGTTATAATTATGGGAATGATTAATTATATAATTAGATGTTTAATTATCTTAACAAACTTGTCAAAACCAACTTGAGTCTGAGACACATTCAATTTACTCACAGATCTATAATATCCTAAAGATTTTTATCTGCACAATGTAGCTTGGATATTTGTGAACTGTTGAAACGGTTAAATATCCCTGATATGGCTCTACGCAGTCGGCTGGGCCTTAAATTAAACAAAAAATAACAATAACTCTTAAACCTTGCTCCGATTAATAATTAAGTAATCAACTGATTAATTTTCAAGCTTTGAAAGCATATCAAAATCCAACACACCACTCACCAGTCTTAACTTCCCTCCCCCCAAATCCCTGCCTCTCCCTCTTATAAAAATTACTCAGGACATAGAAGTTTCTAGCCGAGATTCCACTGATTCAGATTTTGACACTGTATCTTCTGATTTGTGAGAGATGTGCATCGAACTAAAGACTTCTTTACAGATGGCGTCAAAATGCTGTCTTTATGTATGGTTCAGGGTTGGGGGGAAAAAATGACACAGTGACAGAATGACTTTGTTTGCTGTGCTTAAGCATTCATTCAAGCTTTCAGAAGCTGAACTTGTCAGGATGAACAGCTCTGAGAAAGGCATATTCTTTGTTGTAAATAACAGTAGAACATGTGCACTTTTGAAAATCAGTGGCACATTTTTATTGTCTTTTTCTATAACAAATTATTTATTTTTTCTGATAAAAATATCACTATTTATTTTGACAAACATATTCTCAGTCTGAAGCCTCTTATCAAGTTATACCAATGTATAATTTGTACCTGATAATTGTGGCAGTATTCTTCTGATTTTTTTTAATGACATGTCATAACATGGCCATTTGTGTAAATAACATATCTTTCAGCAACATCAGCATGTGGGGTAAAATTAACTGTCAAATATTACAAGACTTTTCCTTGCTTGTGTTATGAAAGCATATCTTTCCTTTGGAGGTGGGGTCATAAACACATATTCACATGATGGTAGTGATGATTATAGACTTTCCTTTCAATCCAGCAGATGAGAAGGTATACTGGGCCTCATCTTCTGGAGTGGGTCTTCATGTGGGATACAAAACCCATCCTGAGGGCATATAATCTTTCATAGGCACTGCTTTGGGTTGTGTTTTTGTCCCTTTATGTTGATAGCAATTGTTCTGTGTTGTTTAAATGTGATTGTAACTTGTAACTTTTGTGCACTTCTGTCACCAGTTTACTCCCTTAGCAGTGTCTTTCCAGTTTGTTGTATCGATACCAGTAACTGATGAGGTTGGTGTTCCCAGTATCCTTGTATTGCTTTAGTGGTCTTCCAGGTCTTGGTGTTCTTGCTTCTGTTTTGTGGGATGTGGTTAGCTTCTGTGCAGACATAGTGTCCTACCTAATCGAAGCTTGTCTTTGATGAATAGACGCTCTATACTTCCAAGTCAGGCTTCTTCAGAACTTGTTAAAGACTGGTTGTTCAAACTTGTCAGGTGTTGTTGGGGATCTTGCGCAGTCATCTTTGGTAGAACCATTCTAGCTGTTAAATGTGCTTTGGGTAGGTAATCCTGGTCTTAGAGCAATAGCAGCCAATACCTTGTGTCTGACGAGCCTGATGCCATGGTGACAATGGTCTTTCCACACCTCTTGGTCAACTTTCCAAACCACATCAAGTGTTGGAGGTGCATAGCACCATCTCAGCATCATGGAATCCATTGTTTTTGTTGTTTTTTAAGGATCATCGCACTCAGGGAGGGTTACCTTTGCGCTCACATTTTTTTGGTCCCATTTTCTACATCACTTTAATGGTTACAGAAGCTGGCACAGTTTTTACAATGTGATGATTAGGATGTCAGTGAGGATGATAATCATGATGCTTTGGAGTTCCATCTAGGATTGAGACTGTGTGACAGGGCTGTGCTCTACGCTTACTGTCATAATAATGTATCCTGGCATCAACCAGGATTCAGAGTTACAGATACCTGCAGTGCTGGTCAGACAATTTTAGCAATACCCTCAATGATGCATCCATGAAGTGGATGAGACTCGACTTGTGGTCCCAGTCTTCCCAAGGAGCCCATAGCACTCCGAACTCTGGGTAGGAGCCAGTTAAAGCCAAAAAATCCCACAATGATTTTTGAAGGGACAGATAGGGATTCAAACCCACAACCTTTCTATCAGTAGTCTGTTGCATTAACCACTACACCATGGTGACTGGTATATAATCCATTGTTGACCACTGCACTGCCCAAGGAGCTGAATTCATCTACAGTTTTGATGTCATGGTTGTTGATGACAGTTCGATGTGATGGAGCTCCAGAAGCTTGAGATGGTGTTGGCTGCTACATAGCCTCTGTCTTACTGTGGTTAATTGTAAGACAGTGTGGCGTTTGCAGGCTGTAGCAAATTGGTCAGTGATACACCAGATATTCTCATGTATGTGGTGCATAGTCATCTGTGAAGAGAAATTCTTGCATTATGGTTTTGAGCACTTTGGCCTTGGCTTGAACTGAGTCCACACATTCAAACACACACACACACACACACACCACACACACACACACACACCACACACACACACACACACACACACCCACACACACACACACACACACACACACACACACACACACACACACACACACACACACACACACACACACACACACACACACACACCACACACACACACACACACACATACACACTACATAAATTAATCTTTGTGGAATGACAAAAGTGTCTTTAAGTAAAGCTCATTCCATGAAATGATTTAAAGCCAAAATTTAACTTCCTCTTATTTGTTCAAGTTTCTAGTTTCATATATAGTATTGCAGTATATATACACAAATGTGACTAAAGTAGAAGTTGGGGGAAAGGGTGAAAGAAGAGAAGAGAGAGAGAGACAGAGACAGAGACAGAGAGAGAGAAGTTGCAAATGTGTTCTGTTGCCTAAACAAAGCTCGAACACGCTAAGCCAGCTGGAAGGCCAAAAATAAAGTTAGTCAGGTAATAAACAGGCTGGGTAACTCTCAGCGGATCCACTGATTTCAGCGGATGAACTCCTGGTTTCAGAGGGAAAAAAATTCTTTTCAGAGGAAACATCACTGAATTATTGTATTTGCCATCAGGAAATGCATCCATAATGCCTCAAAATTACAGAAATTCTTCAGCTTTGCCCCCCAGACCCACCAGCAGGGACGTTGCCCCTGGACCCCGGCCAATTTTCAGAGGAAACTGTCTTCTCTTCTTACCCAGCCTGAATAAAGCAGTCAGTGCACAGGAGACAATAGCAACAAAAAATGATACTTTATTATCCAACTGTTACTAGCAAGGGGCCAGTTTTCAAATTTGTAGCTGCTAATTCACTTATCTGCTTATAACTTAAAAAAAAAAAAAAGACCCAAAAAATAAAACAATAATTGAAATCTAAGATTAACAGCATTTGTCATTTGAGAGAGGGAAAAAGGACAGATGTGTGTATGTGTGTGTGTGTGTGTGTGTGTGTGTGTGTGTGTGTGTGTGGTGTGTGTGTGTGTGTGAGTGTGTGTGTTGAGGAGTGAGGAGATGAGAGAGAGGGAGTGGGTGTGGTGTGTGTGTGTGTGTGTGTGTGTGTGTGTGTGTGTGTGTGTGTGTGATAATATACAGCGCCTGTTGACTCGCACCACTGAGTGTTACTCGGACATTAAGAACTGGATGACGTTCAACAAACTTCAGCTTAATGACGACAAGACAGAAGCTATCCTCATTGGCACCCGTCAGAAACTTTCTCAGCTGCCTCCTCTTTCTCTCCCATTATGTAACACATCAGTCCCAATTTCTGATTCTGCTAAAAACCTTGGTGTCTGCATTGACTCTAACCTCTCCATGAACAACTTTGTTTCTCAAACTGCCAGATCTTGCTACTATCATCTCCATCGTATAAGGCTGATCAGGAAGTATCTCTGTGTGGAAACAACTGCAAAACTCGTTCTCTCCTTCATAATGTCTCGCATTGACTATTGCAATTCATTCCAGTCTGGTCTTCCTGCCTCCACCATTCACATCCTACAGCGCATTCAAAACAATGCTGTACGCCTTGTACTCAAAAAGAAAAAAGCTGACCACATATCTCCTCTCCTGGCACAATTTCACTAGCTCCCTGTATCAAAGCGCATACAGTACAAACTAGACACCATGTGCTACAAAAGCCTCAATAATGCAGCTCCTGATTACCTGTCAAGCCTACTTGAGATCTATCTTCCCTCATGTACCCTCCACTCTGCCTCCGATCCTCTGACTTTTCGCTTTCCACGCACTAAGCTCAATACCTATGGTCCACGAGCCTTCTCTGTTTCTGGTCCACTCTCCTGGAACAAACTTCCTCTCTCAGTCCGTCAGCAACCTACTTTTGTCTCCTTCAAGTCCGCTCTCAAAACTCACCTTTTCTCCTCCGCATAAAATCCTAACCTCACTCAACCCCCCCCCCCCCCCCCCTCTGCAGCCTGTCTCCGCTCGGAGGGGAATCACATGGTTATAAATATATAAATTGTATATGCTATGCTCTCTATAATTTTTTTTCCATTGCTTTTATTCTTGCTTTTATTGCTTTTATTCTTTCTCCCCATTTATAGCCATGCGTGTGTGTGTGTGTGTGTGTGTGTGTGTGTGTGTGTGTGTGTGTGTGTGTGTGTGTGTGTGGTAGTGTTGTGTGTGTGTGTTGGTTGTGATGTGTGTGCGTGCTTGTGCGTGGCGATGTGCGTGCTGCGTGTGTGTCTGCTCAGCGCTTAGATTTGATTTTATCAAGATTTTGCGCTATTGTATAAATATTGTATGTGATGTGTGTGTTGTGTGTGTGGTTTGTGTGTGTGTCGTGCTGTGGTGTGTGTGTGTGTGTGTGTGTGTGTGTGTGGTGTGTGGTGTGTGTGTGTGTGTGGTGTGGTGTGTGGTGTGGTGGTGTGTGTGTGTGTGTGTGGAGAGAGAGAGAACATGTGTGTAAAATGTAAAACTGAGAGACCTCAGAGTTCAGATATTATTCAAAAGGCCATCAACCCCTGTTCAAGGGGTGCTTACAGCAACTTGCTTAAAAATGATACTTCAGAAAAACACAATACAATAAACAGTTACAAGACTGCAAATTATATACAAAGATGTGACAATTTCTCTTATTTTGAATACTCTAATCTCAAACAAACCAAAGTTCTTAGCATAATCATGATAACTGAGCTCAGAAACAAACACGAAATAAACCTATTTGGTCGTATATGAAATTTTGAAGGAATAAAGTCTTAGCTCGGTAACAAACACAAAATAAACATATTGGGTCGTATCTGAAATTTTGAAGGAATAAACTCTTATACTAGATTATCAGATGCTTGGCAGCAAAATAATTGAATTTAATAAAGTGAGAGGGAGAGAGACAGAAAACTTAAAAAAGCTTTTGTGTTACCACTATCATAAATTGTGAACATGAACAACAACGTAAGCAAGTAGGCCTAAGTAAATCATAAATGGACAGATACTATAAAATTAGATCACTAGGTGAGGCAATGAAATTAGATAGATAGGGGAATATAGGGAAAGAAACTAAATCAAATACGTGCATGTAATTGAATTAAATATTGGATAGAGAAACAAAACAAAGAAATATAATGAATCAAGTTAACAGAACTCATTTGGGAAGAAAATCTTGTCAGTACTACATAAAGCACAAAGAATATTCCATAGTTTAATGGTTGAACTTGTAGTAGCATTAATAAGAACAGTATTTCAAATGGCATCTGATGCACACGCCAATTCATATATTTATACTGACGCACATAACTGGACTATATAATGTAATCAAACATGAAATAATTAAGTGTACTGCTGTCTTTTATGAGTTGCTGTCTTTTTATGAGTAGTATACCGACATGCACTATTTAAATGCATTTCTATAAACAATGGAGTGACTGTGGTTATAATACTCGGGGAGAGTGAGATCCATATGACACAGCAGAAAAAGATGATAAACATGCGCTGTAAATACACGTCACTCTTGGGACAGACAAGTTGAAAATGACCTTGCCTTGAACTGGCGTAGGGTTGTACCCTTTGGTTAAAAATATTGATAAGATATTGAGACACTTGTATTTGTCACTTTAAATATGCGAAGTGAGAGGATAAGAATGGTATTTAACTTCTGAAGCTTGTCACTGGTTGTTTAATGAATGTGGCGGTGTATGTTGCCAAACATTTTTGTTTTGTTTTTAATATTTTTTTTTTTTACATTCTATCAACTGACACATATAGAGAGTTATGCCAAACATCTTTACACATGCATTTTAAGAGGTTGAAAATGTCAACTGTGCAAACTGTTGATAGTATTGTAATGACATTTTGTGCTTGATGCTGTTGGCATTCTGTACAACTGTTGATAGTATTGTTAGTGACATTTTGCACTTGATGCTGTTGGCATTCTGTACAACCTGTACAACTGTTGATAGTATTGTAAGTGACATTTTGCGCTTGATGCTGTTGGCATTCTGTACAACTGTTGATAGTATTGTTAGTGACATTTTGCGCTTGATGCTGTTGGCATTCTGTACAACCTGTACAACTGTTGATAGTATTGTAAGTGACATTTTGCGCTTGATGCTGTTGGCAGTCTGTACATCTGTTGATAGTATTGTTAGTGACATTTTGCGCTTGATGCTGTTGGCTTCGTACAACTGTTGATAGTATTGTAAGTGACATTTTGCGCTTGATGCTGTTGGCATTTTGTACAACCTGTACAACTGTTGATAGTATTGTAAGTGACATTTTGCGCTTGATGCTGTTGGCATTCTGTACAACTGTTGATAGTATTGTTAGTGACATTTTGCGCTTGATGCTGTTGGCATTCTGTACAACCTGTACAACTGTTGATAGTATTGTTTAGTGACATTTTGTGCTTGATGCTGTTGGCATCTGTAAACCTGTACAACTGTTGATAGTATTGTAGTGACATTTTGTCTTGATGCTGTTGGCATTCTGTACAACCTGTACAACTGTTGATAGTATTGTTAGTGACATTTTGTGCTTGATGCTGTTGGCATTCTGTACAACTGTTGATAGTATTGTAAGTGACATTTTGTGCTTGATGCTGTTGGCATTCTGTACAACTGTTGATAGTATTGTAAGTGACATTTTGTGCTTGATGCTGTTGGCATTCTGTACAACCTGTACAACTGTTGATAGTATTGTAGTGACATTTTGTGCTTGATGCTGTTGGCATTCTTACAACTGTACAACTGTTGATAGTATTGTTAGTGACATTTTGTGCTTGATGCTGTTGGCATTCTGTACAACTGAACTGTTGATAGTATTGTTAGTGACATTTTGGCTTGATGCTGTTGGCATTCTGTACAACTGTTGATAGCATTGTTAGTGACATTTTTGCTTGATGCTGTTGGCATTCTGTACAACTGTTGATAGATTGTTAGTGACATTTTGTGCTTGATGCTGTTGGCATTGTACAACTGTTGATAGTATTGTTAGTGACATTTTGTGCTTGATGCTGTTGGCATTCTGTACAACCTGAAACTGTTGATAGTATTGTTAAGTGACATTTTGCACTTGATGCTGTTGGCATTCTGTACAACCTGTACAACTGTTGATAGTATTGTAAGTGACATTTTGTGCTTGATGCTGTTGGCATTCTGTACAACTGTTGATAGCATTGTCAGTGACATTTTGGCTTGATGCTATTGGCATTCTGTACCTATGCAGTTGTCTTGCACCAATGGGGACATGTCACTTTGCATCTGTAACACAACTTAACATTTCTCATCAATGCGCTTGTAACATACATGTACTATTTTTGTTCAGTGTGAAACATCACCTGTATAAATACAAAACATTGATAGTGACAGCTACAAATGTCACTGTTATATACAATCTATATAGCATGATAGCTTGTATCCAGGGATCAGCCTTGTACTGCACATGAAGACCGAAACTGGGTGATGAAGAACCAGTATGCATACTCATTCATTGGAATAGCGGGAGAGAGTCCTCACATATATTTGTGTTTAAGCGCAGTGCATTATTCTCAAAGAACAATGCCCAAGAAGACTATTCCTTTTTTAAAAAATTTTTTATTTTTATTTTGGTGGTTCAGTTTGTTTTTTTTCACTGTGTGTGTGTGTGTGTGTGTGTGTGCTGCCCAGGTGACCCTGACGACAAGTCATTGCGCAGTGTGGAGAAAGAGGTGATGATTCCCTTGAAGATGAAGGAGAAAGCCAAGGTGGAGAAATGCACACTGGAAGTCAAAGGTCTCTTCTTTTGTTTCATGTAGTTCTGTAGCCTGTCCACAATGATTATGCATGCATGTTTACATTCCACACACCCTTGCACATGCATGCACATGCTCTGCACACTCACTTTCACACATGCTTGCATACATATACATATCTGTGCATACTTTGTGATCCACATACATGCACACACATTTTATGAAGCAGCACACAGACTCATGTACACATGCAGACTCATTAAACAGCACATCAGCACACATATACATACCCATGTCAGCACAGTAGCACACATACAAGCAAACACAAACGCACACACACACACACACACACACACACACACACACACACACACACACACACACACACACAACACACACACACACACACACACACAAAACACACACACCCATCACATCCACACACTCTTCTCTCTCTCTCTCTCACATATATACACATACCGGCACACACATGTATGCACATGAACACACATATACATACCGTAATGTTATCATCATAAACCAGTTATTATCAGGTTTAATATAAAAGTTACACTGACATATCAAAAATATGTATAACTCAACATGGACATATTAAAACAAGCACATCATGAGTAAAACTTGAGAAACATGTTTAAAACTGTTATATTCAAACAAGAAACAGCAAAATGATTAAAAGTCTTGACAACAACTGTAATCTGATTTGAAATTAAGCGGAAACTGAACTCAGCAGACATGCACACAAACAAACAGCATGGCACATGCACACACACACACTTGTCAGATAACTCCACAGCAAATCCTAAATTATAAATAAATATCACACATATAATGTATATATTTAAAACACACACCACAAATTCAAAAATCACGTCTAATATAATAATTCCAATTAAAAAACACACACATACATTCACTCATACGTGACACACACACACACACACACACACACACACACACACACACACACACACACACACACACACACACACACACACACAACACACCACACACACACCACTAAAACACACACACTCAACACACACACACAGCTCTCTGTTTCTCTCACTCACTGTCTCCCTCTCTCTCAGACATTATTGTCATAAGCCATTTGTTGTCAGGTTAACATAAAAGTCATAAAAAACATGAGTGTATGAGAAATAACCGCAGTCAGTTAACCCTTAGCTGTTCACAAAGCCGATAACCGCCCTGCAGAAGAGTGTGCCGAATCCGTTCGTAGCGGTTGAGATCGCCCGACCTTTTCCGGCACATGTTTGGGGAATTTGCATCACTACTGGCCTTGCTGCCTTATCGTGCATGTGTTAGAATCTTGGTCAGTCTGGCGTTGAATGTTATAAAAATATTACGAACATTCTGGGATGCAAGGAACTTTCCATTCACTACTGAAAGATTTTGTACTGACGCTGTGCTGCATTCGAATGCGAATACTAGGAGCTAGCTTTACATCTAGCAGTGCAAATGCGAAAGGGTTAAATGGCTTATCACACGCTATCAGTCAAAAAGAAAAAAAGATATCAACTTCATATCATGGTTAAAACAAGTATTATATGGAAAGTGCTTTCAGTCCATGAACCTCAGAGCACAATTGATAAAATTACATAAAAAGTTAACAGCAATAAAAATTCTTTCACTCTCTCTCAACAAGGTAAATTAACAAATATGTACTCCATAACATGTGCACACATCCATACACACACATGCGCACACACACATGCATATGCACATACATAATTATATGCACACATAAATCAGATCCTACTTCTATAATCATCCTAACCACTGATCTGCTCCTCTTTACTGGTGTTGAGAATGAGCCATGGTGTGTTTCAGAGTTTGGAGAATGTGCCAAACAGCAAGGACTGTTGTTACCCTTTATGTGCCGAAAAGCTGCCAAAAAGCTGGAAGTTTGTCTGACTTCATGGTGAGCTCAGCTACATGGGATAAAATATTATACTTTATGTTCAGTGTGAAATACTTGGTGAGAAATTTGAAACATGGTTTAGAGACGAATTTCAGGTTGGGAGGATAGCGTAAATGAATAGTATAAGCTGTATGGCCAAGATTCTGAGAGGACGCGCACAAGTTACAGAGATGAGTTTATTTTACGGTTTGTTCAGGAGGGATTTGTTGCGCTCTGACAACTCCATATGCACGAGACCCAAATCTGCCAGGAATTTTCAGCCTGGGCAAAGTCGTACGCACTGGCAAGGTCTTGAAGTTGGGAGGGAGGGGTGAATGGAGAGGATGGGGGTTGGAACAGAACTTATGGAACACTAACACCACCGGAATGATTGGAGCATTAACCCTTCAACTCCCGCCCCCTGTCCATCAGCATCCTGCATTGTCAACCATGCTAGCAAAGCAGAAACTTAACCCTTTGATTCCTCACCCTATCCACCAGCTTCCTGCAGGAAGCTGGTGGATAGGGTGAGGGAACCAAAGGGTTAAGTTTTTGCAGTTGGTGAATAGGGTGTGGGAGTCAAAGGGTTAAGATGGGCTGTGATCAGGGGTTTTTATGTTGCTGGCTGAGACTGAACTCAAACATCGGATTTTCAGTCCATGGCTTTTGTCAACAGAGCTAGCCAGGCAGACAGAGAGACGAGTCAAATAAAAGAATTAATGTTTAGATACATGGTGGATACTGCCAGAGGAAAACGTGTGTCACTGCACTTAGCATTATCAGAATGTAAACGATAATATTCTTCCCCAATCGTGTTGTCCTTCCTTCCAGTTCCACACACCGAGAGTTCGTTGATATTGAGCCCAGCCAGTTGCTGTCAATCTGACACAGCAAAACTGTTCATATAGTTCTTTCTTTTGTCTTAGTATATCTGTCCAATTTTTTTGTCTTAGTATATCTGTCCAACCTGTCCAACCACTTATTCAGTAACACTGTCGTGAGTTCGCTCACGGTGGTGCACACTGAAGCCAGTTCTCAACCCAGCAGTTGCGCTGAAGAAGTCAGCCGGATCGCCGATGAAAGCTACGCAGTAAGTAGCTTTTTTCACTGAGAGACAGGTTCAGCCAGGTAGCCATTATATATCTGTCCACTTGTACCATTCATCCCGTGGGTGTACCGGGGGCTCTTTCAGTAGAGATAGTATCCCTACCTTTTGGAAATTCTGTGCTAGAAATTTCCTCTTTTCTGTTACTGTCTTTGTTTCCGCATTGTTCCGTTGCTTTCTGTTCTTTCTTCCTATTATTTTCTGCCTTGCTGGTCCGTTCACCTGTATGTTTTTGATAAAGTCTTACATTCTTTCTCTTAGGATTGATAATTGGCTTCATGTATTAACTGCATTTTTGGCTCCAGGGAAATGAGATATGTAGAAGCAATTTTAGGTAATATAGGCTGGTTTTTATATGTTTGAGAGTTCTTAGTTATGTTTAAATTTGTAATCAGGTATGTTTTTTAAATCCCCTGTATGATAAATTGGATGGAGTGGTCAACGCCAGAGGCATCTCCTTAGATTATGTGCACAAATGCATTGGTATGTGTGCTTAATTTTTTCTCCTTTTTTTTCCTGTTGAAGTATTGTGTATAGCCCTGATATGGCAATGTGCAGTCGGCTGGGCTTTAAACAACAATAACAATAACAATAACAATAACAATAACTTGTACCATTGTGAGCATTGTGGGAAGAAAGAGCTAACAGTCAGCAGAAAGATAGAATGCCTGACTTGGAGAAATGAAGTGTAACATCAAGATCTTTTTCACAACATTGATCAAGATCTTCTTTGGTCTGCCACTTGCTGTAAATCCAGACATCTCTTTGACTTTCTTTAAGTGATTGTATAATCCATTACTGGCTTGCTAGGCCCATCAGAACTTCACCAGACCTCCACTAACCAGATTGTATATGTTTCCACCTCCCACGGTGAGGACGAGGGGCTGGGCTTTGGAAGGCCTGTTTATAAATATACCACTGTCTGTTGCAATCAGATAGGCAGGAGAACATGACTTCTCACCAGGCTTTTCAATATGGATGGGGTAGAGAAGACTGAAAAGACACCATCATCACTAAGGGTACACCCCATTTTCATTTGTAGCACATATGGATCAGAATACTAGTCATTTAAAAAAAGAAAGATGAAAGGTGATGCCACAGTTATGGACTGAATCACGAAGTTATACAAAGTTACCTGAGATTTCAAGATGTGTTGGAGAGTGCGCTGAAAACTTGAAATGTGACTTAATAAGTTTTCAGACACCACTAAGAAGGGTACACCCCATTTTCATTTGCAACACATATGGATAATGATACTTGTCATTTAAAAGAAAGAAAAAAGATATGATGCTACAGCTATGGACTGAACCACAAAGTTATAGTACTTATAACAAACGAAGTTACCTGAGATTTCAGGATGTGTTGGAGAGTGCTCTGAAGACTTGAAATGTGACTTAACCCCTTCAGTGCCAAGTACATTGTTTTGCTAGTGTACGCTATTTTCCGAGCAATTTTTGCATAAGAAGGGTAATAAGTAACAAAAAATTCTAGCGTGCAAATTATTGCATGAAAGTATTCATAACCATTTTTTTTTCTGAAAGAGCAATGAAAAGACTGTCCACTTGTGAAAGTTTTAACTGTGTTTGACACTTTGGTTAGTGAAGAATGGGCCATGAAATTGACATAAATAAATTTCACACAATTTATTATTATATATTATGGATTAGTAATATAAAACACAAAATATTCTAAGAAAACATGTAGGCTATATAAAAGTATTGGAGATATGTTTCCAAACCTTTCATGAATATGAAGTAGTGAATAGTAACACACACACACACACACACACACACACACACACACACACACACACACACACACACACACACACACACACACACACACACACACTCACTCAGTCTCTCACTGCCACGCCCACCACTTTCTTTTCATTTCGTCCCAAATGACAGAAACTCTTCACAGAAGACAAAAAACTCGGCAGTTTTGATAACCACATGTTGCACTGGACTCTCATGTTTGAGCTGGCCATATAAAACATGCTATAAGCGAGCTTTGTTGGCTAAATGTGCTGCCACAATAGCTGACAGCTGTAAACAGAATCTCCATCTCCTCATCTCTCCCCCCTCCCCCAGTCTGAATGGTGGGTCAGTCAGAGTTCACCTAAAGCTTGTCTCAGTATGTACTGTGATGAAACAGCTAAAAGCCTTTGGCAGCACGCTGTCTTTCTCACAGCACTTGTCGGTCATTATGGAAGAAAGTTCAAAATCTCTGAGGGGGCAGTTACAAATGCTGCAGTGCAGTGACCATAGCAAAGTGTGATTGGCTGCTGACCTCATGCATAATTCATGTAGATGGACAGAGCTGTCTGATTCGTGTGAATTGGGATTCCCCAGTTTAAAAATGGAAGTAGGAAAGTTCTTCATTTGATGTGAACATACATATATGTCGTTGGCAGATGAGATGCACATTATCGTAATGTATGTGTACGTCTGTCATTGGCAAATGAAATACACATTATCGTAATGTATGTATACGTCTGAGGCACTGAAGATGTTAATGAGTTTTCAGACACCTATATATACATCCGTGGCACTGAAGAGGTTAATGATTTTTCAGACACACAGACATCCAAATAGCAGAACACTTCAGCGCTTTAGGCTAGCCAGCAGCGAAAAATATGCATGCCACAAATCAGACTTGCTGCCAGGCACTGGTTGGTGCTGGTGAGGTTTAGCAAGAACAGTTTCCACCATCATACATGATCGGAGAGAGAGGAACCTGAAATGCACACAAATGCGCTCTAAGATGCTGTAGGTTTGTGAAAATGTCAGAAAGTGGACTTGATTGGCAAATTAAAAGGAAAAAAGAGTACTGCTGTTAGTAAGCATTAGTGGGAAATTTTCTGTTTATCAGGTTGTGCAAGGAACAGCGTGTTTGCTTTGTTGTATTTGTGATGTGTTTTTAGTGTGTATTCTTTGAATGATCAAATCATTGTCTGATTGGTTTATTTATTGACTGATTTTGTTTTACCAAAGAAATAAGAAGGAAGCAGGGAGAATTTTTATAATATTAACCAAAGAACATAACTCTTGACAGTCATGTAGGAATTATCTCCAATGTTGTAGAACTTCTCAAATCTAACGCAGTTTGCGCTACCCGTTCAGCTAGCATAGAAGCAGACACAAAGCACAAAAACCGTAAGCTCAGAACACTCCTCATTTTCTGATTTTGTTTTGTTCTATGTGAGCAGGTATCAGAATCCTGAGTTTGTGGCGCGGTGCACGCAAGAATATCTGGATGAGCGATCAGAATACCGACGAACTGGAATCAAGCAGAAAATGAAGAAGAAGGATGCTGTCATTGGATGAAAGCACACGCATACATTCACACACACACACATACACATTTGTGTGTGCATGTGTGCATGTGCGCACTCACACAGACACAGACACACGTACACACGCACACACACACACATACACACACACACACACACAGACACATGCACACAGACACACACGCACACTCATATACACACACACACAGAGGCCCATGCCTAGTAACCATGCAACAGTAGATATGCATACAGACTGCTGACACAGTGGTTTGTGTGAACCTTGAATATGTTTGTGAATATGAGTGACTCTAAAAAAGAATGAAATGCATGATAATGAAATAAATGTAACTGTTTGAAACTGTGAACAGAAATTGACTTAACTTTGATATCAAGATCTGTTGGAAATTGAAATGTGTGTGTGTGAGTGCTTGAGTGTGCGTATGTTCTGCATTCATGTACATGTGTTCAGTTGCGTACATGCATGTGCTTACGCATGGTATGTTGTGGTAGACATGTATCTTTTTATTTTATTTTTTTTCCAACTTGATTGCTAGGTATGTTTTTCCAAAGGTCAGTAAGTTCATGAAAATCGCAGAATGATTTTTATTATGTTATTGTTGTTTAAAGCCCAGCCGACTGCAAAGAGCCATATCAGGCCTATAACAGTTCCAAAACAGATACAATACTGCAACAGGAGAAAAGAAAATTAAGTACACTCACCAGTGCATTTGCGCTCATAATCTAAGGAGATGCCCCTGGCGTTGACCACTCCATCCAATTTATCACACATAGGGATTTAATAAACAAACATGAATACAAATTTAAACATGAATAAGGACACTAAAACATATATAAAAATCGGGCCTAAATTACCTAAAATTGTTTTCGCATATCTTGCCTCCCTAGTGCCAAAAATGCATTTAATACATGTTCCCAGTTATCAATTTTAAGAAAAAGTACGTAAGACTTTTTCAAACACATATAGGTGAATGGACCAGCAAGGCAGAAAATGACAGGTAGAAATGACAAAGTAAAGGAACAAGACAGAAACAAAGAGAGTGACAAAAAAGAGGAAATTTCTAGCACAGAATTTCCAGAAGGTGGGGATACTATTTATACTGAAAGATCCCCCGGCATCCCCACGGGGGGAAAATAGCAGAATGGTGGTGCTAGTTAACAAGTAAACAAAAAACACCATGAGGGTGTGGATGGGACCCAGAACACCAATGCCCGGCCACCCTCTGGACAATCACCTCACAAACTCCCAACGCCACTTGACAGCCGTTTCATCCAGCAAAGCGGGACTGTCCATGCACTGCATGACCCACTTGGACCCAGTCATCGGTGACAGTGATGATAATGATGATGACGATGATGGTACTACGAATCAAGAGGGGAAGGGTAAGGATAGAGACCTGGAGGAAAGAAAAGAAGGGTTTATATGCAGTACCTTTGTGGTGTCCATCTTGATTAACTGGCACAACAAAACAATGTTGAAAGCAATGGCGTTGTGGATAGTGGTTGGATGTTTGAGTCTTATCAGTCCAAAATCATGATGGAGTTTTTCAGCACCAAACAGCTCCCATCTATATAATTCAGTGCGCTAACCTATGGGATCAACGTGAAGACATGGGATCAGCGTGAAGACATGGGATCAATGAGAAGACATGGGATCAACGAGAAGACATGGGATCAGCGAGAAGACATGGGATCAACGAGAAGAATGGGATCAACGAGAAGACATGGGATCAACGAGAAGACATGGGATCAACGTGAAGACATGGGATCAACGTGAAGACATGGGATCAACGAGAAGACATGGGATCAGCCAGAAGACATGGGATCAGCCAGAAGACAGAGACATGAATCAATGTGGAAGTTGCTCAGATTTTTTGACAAACACGACACATATCTCTGTCTCTTGGGCCGGCTTAATGCCAGGATGTGTTTGAAATGAAAACCACGGCGCTGTTTTAATATGAAATGTAACTGTACAGCACCATTGCTATCATTCTTGTTCTTAACTTGATAGCACCATTGTTAACGTTCTCATTCTTAATTCTGTTGCATCGTTGCTATTATCCTCGTGTTCTCCAGTTCAATCCCAACCCCAGAAGGTGGGTGGCAACACTGACATTTTGATTTCTTTGAGACTGAACTACAAATATGGAGGAGCCTGTTGTGTCCCACCAGTCTCTGTCCACCACAGTGACAACTCGGGTTACCGTCAGCAACCTACTTTTGTCTCCTTCAAGTCCGCTCTCAAAACTCACCTTTTCTCCTCTGCATAAAATCCTGACCTCACTCAACCCCTCTGCAGCCTGTCTCCACTCGGAGGGGAATCACACTGTAATATATAATTGTATATAATATTTTCTCTATAATTTTCCATTGCTTTTATTCTTTCTCCCCATTTATAGCCATGTGTGTGTGTGTGTGTGTGTGTGTGTGTGTGTGTGCGTGCTGCGTGCGTGCGTGCGTGCGTGCGTGCGTGCGTGCGTGTTTGTCTGTTCAGCGCTTAGATTTGATTTTATCAAGATTTTGCGCTATATAAATATTGTAATTATTATTATTATTATTATTATTATTAGTATTAATAATGATGGCTATCAATTGCTGTCTCTTTCCTGCTGTACGTTCACGTCAGTGGTAAACAACACTCCCACAGTGAAGTAGGCCTTCTGCAGATACAGACATTAAGGTCCTCTCCTATTTTGGATCAGTTTATACAAATTTCTCCAATACCCAAAGCCTGATACCTTACTGCCCCAGACAGCTAGCGTCCTTGATATACAAACTAAGGCTTAACTCTTGGAAAACAAAATATACACAAAATGTATGTATTTGTTCAAAAGCGTTATCAGTTCACCATCTGCTCTTTGAATATCCTATCTTACTTAACGACATATAGAAATAACAATCTCGATTTTTCATGTACTGACTCTAGAGATATCCTTTGCAACAAAAATAATGATATTATTTCAGTAGTCCAGCTGATTCTCAGATCCCCTGTTGGCAGATTGTTATGAAGAGTTAATTAATTGTTGTATGTTATTATTTGACACTGTTAAATCATTGTTCTGAATTATTAATTGTAATTGTTCCCCTTCTTACATTCAAAGTTCCATATATCCCTCGCTATCCCCCCCCCTTTTTTTCCCCCCTTTTTTGTCCATTTCCTTTTCTTTTTCCTTTTTTCCCCTTTGTGTGTGTGTGTGTGTGTGTGTGTGTGTGTGTGTTGTGTGTGTGTGTGTGTGTGTGTGTGTGTGTGTGTGTGTGTGTGTGTGTGTGTGTAAAATCACTATTGTGAACAGACATTAAATAAAAGATTCCATTCTTCCATTTCTGTTTTGGAACCACAGGGGCTATCTAGTTTACATTTAGGTAGTTAAGGTTTCCTTTTTCTTGTCATACTCTCATTTCCTCACAAGTATTTTTCTTATTTCTGCCCTCCAGATCATTCACCTGTGTTTCTTCCAAACTCTCTTATTAGCTCCCCAAAGACAGAGAATGACTGGCTTTAAGGAGGGACAAAAAACGGGATCATAGACTCATAAATACACTCCTTCTGCTTGGCAGGTAAATTTTATGAATTTTAACCAAGTCCTACCCAGAGTTGGGCGTGCTATGGGTTTATTGGGAAGACTGGGACCACACAGTCGAGTCTCATCCCTTTCACAGATGCGTCATTGAGGATGTTGCTCAAATCTTCTGAACAGCATGGCAGGTGTCTGTATCTCTGTCTGTATTGACGTCAGGATAGTAAATGTAGAGTACAGCTCTGTGACGCAGTCTCAGTCCTAGATGGAACTCCATAGCATGGTTATCATCCTCATCGACACTATCATCATCATTGTAAAAAACACACACACACACACACACACACACACACCACACACACACACACAAACAAAACAACACACACATACAAAAACTGTGCCAGCTTCTGCGGCCATTAAGGTGGTGTAGAAAAATGGGATAAAAAAAATTTAAAAAAAGGTGAGCACAAAGGTAAATTTCCTGAGTGCAATGATCCTTAAAAAAAAGTCCTGAGTGCGATGATCCTTAAAAAAAGTGTTATGAATTTGTGTTAGATAGGGTGGGCTAGCAGGAGCTGTAACCTGCGTAAGAAGAAGAGGAAATAGACAACATTATTCAAAGACCAATCAACCAGCCACATAACCTGTAAATCACACAATGTCAGGTATAGAGTGTCTACTCGTCAAATGCCAGCTTTATTGGGCAGAACATGTTCTCAATGTGGAAGACAACCACATTGCAAATGGAACAATTTCAGGTAATTTAGGCCAGTTTGTATAGATGTTTTGTGTCCTTAGTTTTCGATTTGCATTTTTAAACTTGCTAGTGATAAACGGTGGAATGGTCAACACCAGTGGCATATGTTTAGATTATTTTTGTGAAGGCATTGACATATGTACTTTAACTCTTTGACCCCAACACCCTAACCACCAACTGCAGAAACTTGACCCTCTCCCTCACCCTATCTGTCAGCTTCCTGCAGGAAGCTAGTGGATAGGGTGAAATAGTCAAAAGGGTTAAGTTTTTTACTTTGCTAGAATGGTTGACAATGGAGGATGCTGGTGGACAGGTGGAGGAATCAGAGGGTTAATTTTCTTTTCCGTGTTTTTTTTTTTGAGGGTCAATGACATGCGTGTGTTTTGAGATGATTATAGTCCTGATATGGCTCTGCGCTGTCGGCTGGGCTTTAAACAACAGTAACAAGAATAAGATTCTCTTGTACAAAGAAGTAAAGCAAGGCTGGACACTGTGACCATTGAAGATCACTAAAACAACACAAAGATACTCAGAAGGACATCTTACAGCAGTGGCATCAACACCACCAACTAGGTAGACGTGCAGGTAATGATAGACATGCAGGCAATGGCTGCCGTGGTGTTAGCACATACAGAATCACCCGAACGCTGAAACACCGAGTCGAGAAAAAACAAAACTGAACAGCGAAACGGCTGTGACGGTATCTGAGTCAAGGGAAAGAACTGACTTAATTGTGCTTAGCTCTGATCTGTCACAATTAAGTCCCCTTGCTGTGTACATCTTTCGGCCGGGACAATCACTGTCTGCTTCATAGTCTTGGTTAGGGCCTCAGGGCCTGGCCAGCTCATGGGTTTATGTGCAGGCTTAAGGCTTGTACCATGATCACCATACTCATGGCACCTGTAACGTTAGTGCATATGGAATTCGTTCCGAGCGTGGAGACGTCGTCTTGGCAAACTGAAACTGAAAAGCTTCTATTCAGGCCCAGGATTTCAAAGTGCCTTCTTCTTTTGATTGATTGATTTAGTTCAGTTTTTACGTCGACACCCACCCACCTCTAATCCTATACCCACACCACCAGAACAACAATGATGTTAAGATGAGACAGCGAGAAGGCCATGTTTAATGTAGCGCACCCCGGGAGTCGAACCCACAACCATTGGCATGTGAATCCGACGCTCAAACCAACTGAGCTACTGTGGCCCATTGCTTTCTTCAGACGGGCGCGTTAGTCAAGTGGGTAAGACATCGGATTCCAACTGGAAGGTCTGAGTTCGGTCCTGTCTGTGTACCTCCCACCTGGTGGAATAAGGGTGGATCTCGCAGGCCAACATGTGTGAAGACCCCTGTTAATGCCTAACCCCCCCCCCCCCCTTTCGTGTGTATATATACGCACGTATTACAAGAAATATGGACAGCAAGTTCCTGTAAGCCCAAAGACATTATAAATAGAACGTTTTTATAAGGTCTTCGTGTTTGTAGTTTGTTGTTTGTTGAAGAGGGGTTCACTGCACTCGGAAAACTCCATATGCGCTCCACCCAAATCTGCCAGCAATTATCTGACAAACTTCCGATGCCTGCGCAAAACCCTATGCGCTTGAAAGATCTTGAAATGGAGAAAGGGGGAAGAGGGACCTGTGAAACATTAATATGACACCACCAGAATGATGTAAGCATTAAGATGGACAGCGAACAGGCCAGTTTTTAATGTTGCAGGCTGGGATTGAACTCAAGATATTAGATCTTGAGTCCATGGCTCTACCAACTAGCCCGCGTCTTTGTGTAAGCCTTATCAGTGTTTTTGGTGATAGTCAGCTCCACCAGCGTTTGTGGAGGGTGACAGCTAAGTAACCTGACACCAACCAGAAATTCCTGTCTTGGGTAGCTTTATATATGTATATATACATACCTTTACTTCTTACCTTTACTTCTTACTGCAGATAGTGTGGCATTGCGTAAATAATAGTAGGTCATCTGGTATTTGTAAAAAATAGTAGATGATGTGTACTGTGTAAATGATAGTAGATCATGTGTATAAATAACGGTAGATAATGTGGCATTGTGTAAATAATAGTAGATGATGTGTATAAATGGTAGTAGATCATGTGGCATTGTGTAAATAGTAGTAGAACATGTGGCATTGTGTAAATAACAGTAGATCATGTGGCATTGTGTAAATAACAGTAGATCATGTGGCATTGTGTAAATAGTAGTAGATCATGTGGTATTGTGTAAATAGTAGTAGATCATGTGGCATTGTGTAAATAACAGTAGATCTTGTGGTATTGTGTAAATAATAGTAGATCATGTGGCATTGTGTAAATAATAGTAGATCATGTGGCATTGTGTAAATAGTAGTAGATCATGTGGCATTGTGTAAATAACAGTAGATCATGTGGTATTGTGTAAATAACAGTAGATCATGTGGTATTGTGTAAATAACAGTAGATCATGTGGTATTGTGTAAATAATAGTAGATCATGTGGTATTGTGTAAATAACAGATCATGTGGTATTATCTAAAAAATAACAGTAGATCATGTGGTATTGTGTAAATAACAGTAGATCATGTGACATTGTGTAAATAACAGTAGATCATGTGACATTGTGTAAATAACAGTAGATCATGTGGTATTGTGTAAATAACAGTAGATCATGTGGTATTGTGTAAATAATAGTAGATCATGTGACATTGTGTAAATAACAGTAGATCATGTGACATTGTGTAAATAACAGTAGATCATGTGGTATTGTGTAAATAACAGTAGATCATGTGGTATTGTGTAAATAATAGTAGATCATGTGACATTGTGTAAATAACAGTAGATCATGAGGCACTGTGTAAATAACAGTAGATCATGTGACATTGTGTAAATAATAGTAGATCATGTGGCATTGTGTAAATAATAGTAGATCATGTGACATTGTGTAAATAATAGTAGATCATGTGGCATTGTGTAAATAATAGTAGATCATGTGACATTGTGTAAATAATAGTAGATCATGTGACATTGTGTAAATAACAGTAGATCATGTGGCACTGATCGTGGAGCATTGTGTAAATAATGGGACAAGGAACGGCCATACACTCATAAATCCACTCCTTCTGCTAGGCAGGTAAATTTTATAAAATTTAACTGGTTTCTATCCAGAGTTGGGCGTGCCATGGGCTCATTGGGAAGACTGGGACCACACGGTCGAGTCTCATCCACTTCACGGTTACGTTACTGAGGGTGTTGCTCAAATCTTCTGACCAGCACCGCAGGTGTCTGTACCTCTCGGGCCTGGTTGACACCAGGATATATTATGATAGTGAGCGTAGAGTACAGCCCTGTCACGCAGTCTCAATCCTAGATGGAACTCCATAGCACCATGATCATCATACTCATCGACATCATCATCATCGCATTGGTAAAAACTGTGCCAGCTTCTGTGGCCATTAAGGTGGCGTAGAAAATGGGACAAAACAAACAAACAAACAAACAAACAAACAAACAAACAAACAAACAAACAACAAACAAACAAACAAACAAAAAATTCGTTAACGGATTTGTCCCTGGCAAAATTCTGTAGAAAAACCCACTTTCGTAGATGAACAGAATTACACGCGTACAAAAACAAAACAAAACAAAACAAAACGAAACAAAACAAACAAAACAAAACAAAACAAAACAAAACGAAACAAAACAAAACAAAAGCAAAAAAGACAAAGAAAAAATGGCGGCACTGTGTTGCGGCGACGCGCTCACCTCCGGTCAGTGGCCTTGAGAAATACAAAATGTAGATTATCTCTGATAATTATGGTGTAAAAAGTGCAGTGAGATTATTAGAATGGCTTGATCATTTGGATTTATCGATTCGTTTATGTAAGTCGTTTTCTGTATGTTCAACCTACTTTCTCCCCCTTCTTTCAGTTGACTTGTTTACAATGCTGTCAGTATGAAAACTGCGTCCCACACATACCAGACCCTCCACTGTTTATGGGTGTTAGCGGGAGTGGGGGGGGGGGGGGGGGGGGAGACACAAGAATACTTATCGTCCCATACTTTCTGATCTCTATGGGGGGGATTGTGTAGTCTCAGACTTAAGAGTCTCTCGTTCAACAACTTGTAAACTGCCATCATGTTTCTTCCGCCTTGAAAGATGTTTTGCTATGCTTCATT